>JACEFZ010004145.1:27500-140000 GCA_014155875.1 Cepaea nemoralis
AGGGAAAAACAAGTTCAAGTAATCGGGTCTTGTATTAACGCGATCTTGAAATAATCTTAATTCCCCACATTGTAATCCTAAAATCCACCCCCCCCCCCCCCCCCCGGACCCTTCCGTGGGGAATTCCCCACCATTTGAGAACCACTGTTTTATATCTCTTGCATTATCCGCCACTAATAATGTATCAACTGCATAGCGTGTATTGTTTATATTATAACCTGTGATTAGTATTCCCGACTTCTCCATTGTCACCTATATACCAGATAGATCGCTAAACACACATTCTCACATCCATGCAAGCAAACAGTCAGACAGTCAGGCAAGCATGTAGTTAGGCAGATTGTAGGCAGATAGATAAACACACAGATACAAGTGAGAGAGAGAGAGAGAGAGAGAGAGAGAGAGAGAGAGAGAGAGAGAGAGAGAGAGAGAGAGAGAGAGAGAGAGAGAGAGAGAGAGAGAGAGAGGCAGACAGGGAATGTACGAGAGACATAATAAGGTAGGCAGGTAAGTTGGAAGGAAAGTAGGCAGGCAGCCGTATGAATGGAAGGATGAATGTATGGCTGGTTTACTGTACGCTATGTTATATTTTAATAAATGCAACCTTTACCATGATTGGAATCTGTATCTAGCAGTTCGCTTCCACAAATGGCGGGCAGACGTGTATATATGTTGGTACCGACGTGTCAATATATACCGATGGCAAACGTGGCTGTTTACGGTTCTCTATCGCGGCAATGTTGTACTGAAGTAGAGCTTCAAACTGTGCTATACTGACGTGTCTTCTTCCAACCAATCCTCTCCGGACCTGTCACGTGTCTAACAACTACCAATCGCCTCGTGACAACTTTCGTTTGCAGCTAGTTAGATAGATTGATAGATGAATGGAACGAACGAACGAACGAACGAACGAACATACTGTATTTTAAAAGGGTAACAAATTGGGCACACAGGCCCGTCTTACATTCGGCCGTTTCGATCACTCATCTTTCATTCATCAAATGTGCATGTTACATTTGCATAGGGGAAAAAAAACATTGTCAAATGGATGTTGTAAGCATAAACAATGCATATTACGCATGGTACACTCACATGGGAAAAAAACAAACATTGTATGGTCAGGTCTTAGTCAGATATGACTGAGCTACCGTATGACAGTAGACGGTACTACCTGCTTTCTGTCAGCGCCGAATGTTGGGCGGCGCTTACCAAACCCGACACCCCACATTGTGCCAACGGCTTCGGGCGGAAGAGCGCAATTGGGAGGGTACTAGCCTTATCCTGGTGCGAGGAAATGCAACCCAAAGACAAAATAAGTCATGGCAGGGCAGACCTGGCCCTAAGCCTTGGTTGGCAGCTGGTCTAGGATCGAAGCTCCGACAGGCGGACAGTTAGAGCATTGCTTTGCTGATCCGGCAGCTTCTGCAGCTTGTCTTGTTCCAGATGTATAGGTGTTAACTTTCCTCTGGAGTGAACTAGGCAGGCCGAGAGAGGGATCATGCTGCATGGGCAACACATGGTTTCTTTATTTTAGCCCAGGCTTTGTGCTATGGAGAGGCAATAACTCCATCCCTGGTCTTAACCGGTCTCGGAATCAAAGCGAGAGGCAACTGTTACGGGTTAAAGTCCTTGTCAGTTGGCGTAGACATGGGGCGCCACGCGTTGCCTCTGACGGTGGGAGACACCTACAGGTGTCACTGATCAGCTACCGCCCGCCTCAAGCTGGGCAGCCCCGGCCAATTGGGTGCTGATCCGCCACAGCCTGCCTGCTTCAATGGGTGCTTGGGGCTAGGACAAAATCTGAAACGCAGGCTGTAAAACCAATGCACCAGGTACTAATAAAAAGAATAATAGAAACCTCAAGCTACGGCTTGCAACCTGGAACGTGAGAACCATGTGTCCAGGATTTTCCACTGACTTGAGAAATATTGACGATGTGAGAAAAACGGCTGTGATTGATGCTGAACTCAATCGTCTTAACATTGATATTGCTGGCCTGCAGGAGACTCGCCTCGCTGAGGAAGGGTCACTCAGGGAAAACAATTACACCTTTTTTTGGAAGGGAAGAGGGCAGGCAGAAAAAAGGCAACACGGTGTGGGCTTTGCAGTGACGAATTCGCTACTGGGAATGATTGATATCCCAGCTGGAGGTAATGAAAGATTATTATCACTGCGCTTGGCAACCTCTTGTGGATTTGCCACCATTCTCACTGCATATGCACCGACACTCACTTCCTCTGATGATGTGAAAGATACGTTCTATGAGCAGCTAGACTACTGCGATCAAGGCAGTTCCAAAATCCGACTACATTTATATGCTCGGTGATTTCAATGCTCGTGTGGGCAAGGACTCGAGTTCATGGCCAGTGTGCCTTGGAAAATACAACATCGGTCACATGAATGATAATGGGCAAAGGCTGCTGGAGCATTGCACTAGAAATGACCTATGTATTACAAACTCCTTTTTTAAAACAAAAGAGATGCATAAGGTCACATGGAAACATCCAAGATCCGGCCATTGGCATCAGCTGGACTTCATTATCACACGGAGACAACATCTGAACCATACATCATTAACTCGAAGTTACCACAGTGCTGGCTGTGATACAGATCATTCTTTGGTTGTTGCAAGGGTTAGACTGAGACCAAAGAGAATCTACACAGGTAAACACAAGTCTAGCCATAGGATTAATATTATTAACACTCACGGTCCTGGAAAGTGCTTTGAATTTCAACAGCAACTTGAGGATGCTTTCAATGATACATCAGAAAATTGTATAGTAAATGATAAATGGAGTAAACTTAAGGAAACTATTTATAAAACAGCGGTAGGGGTTTACGGCACTGTGGATCATAAGAGGCAGGACTGGTTTGCGGCAAACAGCCAGATACTGCAGCCCTTGATTGATAAAAAGAAGATAGCTCTCTTAAGAAACAAGGAAAGACCAACGCGTAACACTCTGAGTGAGCTGAAGCAAGCGAGGAAGGATGTACAAAAGGCTGCCAGGCAGTGTGCGAATGACTATTGGATCAAGTTATGTGAGTCCATTCAAATCGCAAGTGATAAGGGAAACATCAGAAGCATGTATGAAGGGATAAAGAAAGCCTGTGGTCCAATGATCAAAAGAAGTGCACCGCTGAAAACCTTGACTGGAGAAATCATCACTGATAAGAAACAGCAGATGGATAGATGGGTCGAGCACTATTTGGAGCTTTACTCAAGTGAGACCAAGCTGGCGGATGATGCCCTCAACGCCATAGAGGCCCTGCCAACTCTTGACCACCTGGACACACTTCCCACTATAACAGAAGTAAAGTGTGCTATAAATGAGCTTGCATCTGGCAAGGCTCCAGGTAAGGATGGGATTCCAATAGAGGTGATCAGGAGTGGGCAAGACACCCTCGCTCTACAGATCCATCAGCTAATAGAGCTATGCTGGCGAGAAGGACAAGTCCCACAGGATTTCAAAGATTCAAACATCATAACGCTGTACAAGAACAAGGGAGATCGGAGCGACTGCAACAACTATAGGGGTATCTCACTTCTGTGTATTGTTGGGAAAGTATTTGCCAGAATTGTCCTGCGCAGACTTCAAGTCCTGGGAGATCAAGTCTACCCCGAATCACAATGCGGCTTCCGTCAGAACCGGTCTACCATTGATATGATATTCTCATTGCGACAGATGCAAGAAAAATGCCGGGAACAAAATCAGCCACTGTTTATTGCCTTCATCGACCTCACAAAGGCATTCGATTTGGTCAGTCCGTGAGGGTCTGTTCAAAGCACTAAAGAAGATTGGCTGTCCACCAACTCTTCTGTCCATTATGGAATCATTCCACACAGGCATGAAGGGAATAATCAAGTTTGATGGCTCAACTTCAGAAGAGTTTGAAATCAAGAGTGGAGTTAAGCAAGGTTGTGTACTAGCTCCCACCCTCTTTGGGATATACTTTTCACTTCTACTGAAATATGCCTTTCGTGATCAGGATGACGGTATATACATTCACTCACGCTCAGATGGTGGCCTCTATAATGCTCAGAGATTGAAGGCCAAGACCAAAATTAGCAGGGTACTAATCAGAGAGTTGCTTTTTGCGGATGATGCTGCGATTACGACCCACTCTGAGGAAGAATTACAACATCTACTATCTGCATTCTCCAATGCTTGTTCTGAATTTGGTTTAACAATTAACAAAAAGAAGACACAGATTATGTCACAAGGTGCACATGGTGTACCATCAATCTTTATTGACGACGCCGAACTGGAGATAGTAGACCATTTTACATATCTTGGATCAGAGGTAAATAGCAAATTATCCCTCGATCAGGAAATCAACATCAGGATTGGCAAGGCAGCAACAACAATGAACATGTTAGCAAAAAGAGTCTGGGATAACAGGAAGCTTACTGCCAAAACAAAAGTCCTCGTCTACCAAGCCTGTGTCCTTAGTACTCTTCTTTATGGCAGTGAAACCTGGACAACTTACTCACGCCAAGAGAAACGTTTAAACAGCTTTCATATGCGGTGTCTGCGAAGAATACTTGGTATTAAGTGGCAAGACAAAATCACAAATACTGAAGTATTGGAAAGATCAGGTTGTGTGACGGTGTATTCCATGCTCAGTCTTCGTAGACTTAGATGGATAGGACACGTTAGGAGGATGGATGATGGTAGAATACCAAAGGACATCTTTTTTGGTGAATTACAGACGGGTAGGAGATCTCAGGGTCGGCCTCTACTACGATACAAAGATGTGTGTAAGCGGGACATGATTGATACAGGCATTGATAATGCACAATGGGAGCACGTCGCCGCTGAACGTGTTGCACGTGAAAAAACAAACATTGTCATATGCAAGTTGTAAACATAAACAGTGCATAATGCAATGTTGTGAGACCCATCCCCATCCACCCTAACACCCCGCAGCCACCCACACATCCCTCAGCCACCCAGACATCCCCCACACACCACACTCCCACCCACCCACACATACCTCCACGCACTCACGCAGACTCAGGCAAACATACATGCCGTCACAAACGCACTGATCCCCCATCCACACACATTTCCCAACCCACACATACATCCCCCACCCATCCCATAACCGACACGCACACACCCACCCACATATTCTCCACCACCCATCCCATAACCGACACGCACACACCCACCCACATATTCTCCACCACCCACCCACACACCCGCAACCACCCAGCAAAACACACATCACAAAACCACACACACATATCCCCGTCAACCCACACATCCCGCACCTATCCACACATACATCCCACCACGGATAGATAACTAGTTCGACAGATGGATGGGGGGGGGGGGGGATAGATAGCTGAGATGATAGACTGATGGATGGGCAGATAGATAACGAGGCTGATAGAGGGATGGATGGAAAGATAACTGGGTTGATAGATTAATTGATCGATGAATAGATAACTGGGCTCACAGATTGATGAATCGATGGATATATAAATGAATTGACAGATTAACGGATGGAAGAATATATAAATGAGCTGATAGATTGATGGATGGAAAGATAGATAACGGAGCTGATAAACTGATTCGTGAACGGATAGATAACTGGGCTCATGGACTAATGGAACGATGGATAGATAACTGGGCTGACAGATTGATGGATTGATTAATATAAAAGTGGACTGATAAATTGATGGACGGAAGAATATATAACTGAGCTGATAGATTAATGGATGGACGGATAGATACACGGACTAACAGATTGATGGGCGGATATATAACTGGACTGATAGATTGATGGTTGGGCGAATATATAACTGGGCTGAGAGATTGGTGGAAAATTAGGCTGACTGATTGATAGATGGAGGTATAAATAACTAGACTAATTGATTGATTGATGGATGAATGGGTAGATGGATGTATAAGTGGGTTGGTCGATGGATGGATACATGGGTGGGTGGATAGATGGAAGTGTGGGTGAGTGGGTTGAAGGATGGGCATGTGGGTGGATGGGTGAATGTATTGATGGATTGATGGATGGATGGATGGATGGGTAATTGCACTGATTGATTAATTGACTGGTGGACGGATAGATACATGGATAGATAGTTTGATGGATGGATGGACGGACAGATAACGGGGCTGATTGACTGATAGATGGATGGGGGGATTGTTTGGTGGGTGGGTGGATGTATGATTTTGTAGACGGATGGGTGGGAGGGTTCGCGGATGGGTGTATGGTGGGTGGATGGATGTACGGGTGGATGGATGAATGGTTGGGTGGGTGGATTGATGGATGGGTGTATTGTGGGTGGATGGATGAATGGATGGGTGGATGGATGGATGGGCGGATGGATGTATGAGTGAGTAGATGGATGAGTGAATGGTTGGATGGATGTATACGTGGATGGATGAATGAATGTGTGGATGGATGGATGAAGGGATGGATGGATGGATGGATGGATGGATGGATGGATGGATTGGTAGATCAATGGGTAGGTGGGTGGGTGGATGGATGTATGGGTGGGTGGATGGTTGAATGTGTGGGTGTATGGATGGGTAGGTTTGTGGGTGGGTAAATGCATTGAAGGATTGATTAATAGATAACTGGGCTAATTGATTGATGGATAAAACGGATAGATAACAGGGCTGATTGATTGATGGATAAAACGGATATATAACTGGGCTGATCGATTGATGGATAAAACGGATAGATAACTGGACTGATAGATTGATGTATCGAGAAAACGATAACTGGCCTGATAGATTGATAAATGGACGAAAAGATAACTGGGCTGATAGACTGAAAAATGGACGAAAAGATAATTGGGCTGATTGATTGATAAATTAACGAAAAGGTAACTGGGCTGATAGATTGATAAATGAACGAAAAGATAACTGGGCTGATAGACTGATAAATGAACGAAAAGATAACTGGGCTGATAGACTGATAAATGAACGAAAAGATAACTGCTCTGATAGACTGATGGGTGGATGGATATATAACTGGGATCACTGATTGCCGGACACATGGATATATCATTGTGCTGATTGATTGATGGATATACGGATATATAACTGGGCTAAGTGATTGATAATTAGATACCTGGGCTGATAAATTGTTTTATAGACGAGTGGGTGGAAAGCGTGGCTGATATATTGATGGATCGATGGATTTTTAACTGGAATGAAAGATTAATGGATGATTAATGGATGGTTAATATATAACGAACGAACAAACGAACTAAAATCTTTATTTTCAAAGGGTAAAGAATTGGTTACGCAGGCCCGTCTGGCATTCTGCCCTTCTTCTCTATTTCCTCTCATACATTCTTTCATTCAACATTGCTAATAAAGCAAATTTTTGACATAAAAAAGAACAATATTCATTAAAACGCATGAAAAATAATCAATAACAAATGATTCACTGAATCAATGTTTAATATGGGCATTATAAATACCTACGGAAGGTGTAACGCGCTATACATATGGGAATGTTTTTTGGCTGGTTGTCGTTTGAGATAATTTACCATTATAATTGTCTTTTTTTGTTTTTGTTTATTGGGGCATGTAGTCTGTACTGAGGTAGTGTTCAAACAGGTTGCGGATGCATGTATAATGATTGGTGGTGTCTTTGATTTCTTGTGGAAGATTGTTCCACAATTGAGTGGAAGATTATGCTAAACTTGTTTTATATAAGTCTATCCTAGGCTTAGAGACATGAAGTATATTTAGTCGCTCGCTATGTCTTGCGTTATATTTAAGCATTAGCAAAAGGTAGCTTGGGGCATTTTAAAATAGGATTTTGTGAAATAGTTTAGCCTTTGTAAAAAGTAGGCGTTTGTGGAGTGGCAGTAACCGACGTTTATGTTGGTTATAATCGTCGGTAAGCTTTTCACCATTAGTTAAACGTTCTGCCCGTTTCTGGAGTGATCAATGGCGTTTTGTTATTGAATTGGAGCATCAATCCCAGATTGGGAAGATATAATCAATATGTGTTTGCATATGGGAAGTATAGAACATATTTCTTATGTTTTCGTCAAGGAAATTGTTAATTTTGGCAAGTTGGTATACATTTTTGGCTATTTGTTTAAAGAGAGCATGAACATGGGAGTTAAAGGTTTGATTTTGATCTATGATAAGACCCAGTTCTTGTGCTCAGTTACACTTTCTATAGGCATGCTACCAATGTGCAGCTGTAGAGTTCTCTGCGAGTTTAGCGTGTGAAGTCTTTGCCTGATTCCTATTAACATAAATTTTGTTTTAGAAATGTTAATTTGCTTGCGGAGTGCTTGACTCCAGTTAACGATACTATTTATTTCCTGTTGCAAGGATAATTCCAGCACATTACGATCAATAGCATATAAATGAGCTTATAGATTGATTGGTGGAGGGATATATAAGTGGTCTGATAGGTTAATTGATCGATGGATAGATAATTGGGCTGATAGATTGATGGACGGAAGAATATATAACTGAGCTGATAGATTGATGGATGGACGGATAGATAACAGAGCTGTTAGACTGATGGATGGAAGGATAAATAAAAGTACTAATAGAGTGATGGACGGATAGATAACTGGAATGATAGATTTATGGGTGGACGGATAGAAAACTGGACTGATAGATTGATGGATGGACGAAAAGATAACTAGGATGATAGATTGATTGATGAACGGCTAGATAACTGGTCTGACTGATTGATGGATGGATGGATGGATAGATAACTGGAATGAAAGGTTGATGACCGAACAAAGACGAACAAACTTTATTTTCAAAGGGTTAAGAATTGGGCACGCAGGCCCGTCTAACATTCTGCCCTTCTATCACTTTCTTTCATACATTATTTCATTCACACATCATTCAAGGCTAACAGAGAACACCAACAATATAAAAGAAATGCATTATAAAGGCATGGGCAAAAATGCGAGCATCAAAACTACACGACACAGTAAAATTAGATAATGGTCTGACACTTGTTATTAGCCATGTGGAATATACTGGCCTACCAAAAGGGGACTGGCTGTTATACTAGGGTTTTGTTATTATTATTATTATCTCTATTATTAAGGGGGAAAATAATCCGTAATTAGATAGTGTTCGAGTAATTTGCGATTATATGAATAGGGATTGGTGATGTCTTTCATTTCTTGTGGAAGATTGTTCCACAGCTGAGCTGCAGAGTACGTTAAGCTTGTTTTGTATAAGTCAATCCTAGGCTTCGGAATGTGTAATATATTTAAACGTTTACTGTGTCTAGCATTATATTTAAACAATGGCCAAAAGTAATTTGGGGCATTCCGATGCAGGATTTTGTGAATTAGTAACTCACCCACCCACATATCCTCTACCCACCCACACATCCTCTAGCCACCCATCCCAAAACCAACATCCCTTAACAACACACCCTTACTCATATACAATCTCCCACCCACACATCCTCTACCCAACCACACATCCTCCACCCAAACACACATCCTCCATCCACCCATTCCCCCAGCCACACATCCCTTAACCACACACCCCTATCCATATACACACACACATCCCCAACCAGGCACAATCTCCCCACCCATACAAACATCCCTCACACACATCCCCACCCACCAACACATTCCCCATTCACAAACACACACCTCCCATCCACGCATACACAACCCATACATTCATCCCCTCACACATCCCTAGACACACGTACTTATCCCTCAGCCACTAACACCCATACATCCCTTACCCACTCATCAACACATACATCTCCTATCTACCCACCCACACTCACACATCCCAACCACCCATCCCCCACCCTCACACACATCCTTCACCCACCCACAAACCCAACCACACCTTCACCCACCCACACAAACATCATTTAGCCACACCCAGCTCCCCTCCCACACAATACCACACCCACATACATCCCAAAGACACATCCCTCACCCACACACACATCTCTCCACACATCTCTTACCCATCCACACATCCCCCAACTACAATCACCCTCACTACCCACACATACATCCTCCATCCAGCCACACACACCCCCACACAGCCATAGATAGATAGATAGATAGATAGATAGATAGATAGATAGATAGATAGATAGATAGATAGATAGATAGATAGATAGATAGATAGATAGATAGATAGATAGATAGATAGATAGATAGATAGATAGATAGATAGATAGATAGATAGATAGATAGATAGATAGATAGATAGAACTTACTCACGCCAAGAGAAACGTTTAAACAGCTTTCATATGCGGTGTCTGCGAAGAATACTTGGTATTAAGTGGCAAGACAAAATCACAAATAAGTATTGGAAAGATCAGGTTGTGTGACTGTGTATTCCATGCTCAGTCTTTGTAGACTTAGATGGATAGGACACGTTAGGAGGATGGATGTTGGTAGAATACCAAAGGACATCTTTTTTGAGGAATTACAGACGGGTAGGAGATCTCAGGGTCGGCCTCTACTACGATACAAAGATGTGTGTAAGCGGGACATGATTGATACAGGCATTGATAATGCACATTGGGAGCACGTCGCCGCTGAACGTGTTGCATGGAGGGCAACTATCAGAAATGGAATAAAGACAAAGGAGAAAATGATTGCAGATAAAGCACACATAGAGCGTGAGAGACGGAAGATGGTGCAAAATGGTGGAAGTGACCATGTTTTCACATGCACCTATTGTGAGCAAACATTTGCAGCAAGAATTGGCCTTACCAGCCACACTCGCCACCGCCATGGATCGTAGTTATTAAGCCTTTTTGAAGCACAATGTATCAAACTATCGTCTGTCAAGACGGATAGGTGCCAAGATAGATAGATAGATAGATAGATAGATAGATAGATAGATAGATAGATAGATAGATAGATAGATAGATAGATAGATAGATAGATAGATAGATAGATAGATAGATAGATAGATAGATAGATAGATAGATAGATAGATAGATAGATAGATAGATAGATAGATAGATAGATAGATAGATAGATAGATAGAACGAACATACTTTATTTTCAAAGGGTAACAAATTGGGCACGCAGGCCCGTCTTACATTCGGCCATTCCAATCACTCATCTTTCTTTAATCAACAGTGCATAGGAAAAAAACATTGTCACATGAATTTTGTAAACATAAACAATGCATATTACTATGTTATGAGACACATCCACCACCCACCCACATATCCCCCATTCACTCCAACTCCCCCACCCAACCGCACACACATACAATACATTCCCCCACCCATCCACCACATCCCTACACCTACACATCTCTCCGCCCACACATACCTCTCACCCACCACACATCCCATCCACCCACACCCCAAGCACACATACATTCAATAACCCACACATCCCCCACCTACACACATCTCCCCACCCACTCACATATCCTCTACCCGTCCCATTTCCCACCAACAATCACTCACCCAATATCCTCCTCCATTCACACACCTCCAACCACTCAACAAAACACACATTCCTCAGCCACACATACATCTCCCCGTCAACTCAAATATTCCGCACCTACCCACACACAAATTCCGCACTCACCCACTTAATCTCCCATCTCCCCCAGCTCACTCACAGATCCCGAGCCCACACCTACAAACATCCCCCACCATCTCCTAACCTGCACACACTCACCCACCCACATATCCTCTACCCACCCACACATCCTCTAGCCACCCATCCCAAAACCAACATCCCTTAACAACACACCCTTACTCATATACAATCTCCCACCCACACATCCTCTACCCAACCACACATCCTCCACCCAAACACACATCCTCCATCCACCCATTCCCCCAGCCACACATCCCTTAACCACACACCCCTATCCATATACACACACACATCCCCAACCAGGCACAATCTCCCCACCCATACAAACATCCCTCACACACATCCCCACCCACCAACACATTCCCCATTCACAAACACACACCTCCCTTCCACGCATACACAACCCATACATTCATCCCCTCACACATCCCTAGACACACGTACTTATCCTTCAGCCACTAACACCCACACATCCCTTACCCACTCATCAACACATACATCTCCTATCTACCCACCCACACTCACACATCCCAACCACCCATCCCCCACCCTCACACACATCCTTCACCCACCCACAAACCCAACCACACCTTCACCCACCCACACAAACATCATTTATCCACACCCAGCTCCCCTCCCACACAATACCACACCCACACACATCCCAAAGACACATCCCTCACCCACACACACATCTCTCCACACATCTCTTACCCATCCACACATCCCCCAACTACAATCACCCTCACTACCCACACATACACCTCCATCCAGCCACACACACCCCCACCCAGCCATAGATAGATAGATAGATAGATAGACAGATAGATAGATAGAAATAGAGATAGATAGATAGATAGATAGATAGATAGATAGATAGATAGATAGATAGATAGATAGATAGATAGATAGATAGATAGATAGATAGATAGATAGATAGATAGATAGATAGATAGATAGATAGATAGATAGATAGATAGATAGATAGATAGAACTTACTCACGCCAAGAGAAACGTTTAAACAGCTTTCATATGTGGTGTCTGCGAAGAATACTTGGTATTAAGTGGCAAGACAAAATCACAAATAAGTATTGGAAAGATCAGGTTGTGTGACTGTGTATTCCATGCTCAGTCTTTGTAGACTTAGATGGATAGGACACGTTAGGAGGATGGATGATGGTAGAATACCAAAGGACATCTTTTTTGGGGAATTACAGACGGGTAGGAGATCTCAGGGTCGGCCTCTACTACGATACAAAGATGTGTGTAAGCGGGACACGATTGATACAGGCATTGATAATGCACATTGGGAGCACGTCGCCGCTGAACGTGTTGCATGGCGGGCAACTATCAGAAATGGAATAAAGACAAAGGAGAAAATGAATTGCAGATAAAGCACACATAGAGCGTGAGAGACGTAAGATGGTGCAAAATGGTGGAAGTGACCATGTTTTCACATGCACCTATTGTGGGCAAACATTTGCAGCAAGAATTGGCCTTACCAGCCACACTCGAGACCGCCATGGATCGTAGTTATTAAGCCTTTTTGAAGCACAATGTATCAAACTATCGTCTGTCAAGACGGATAGGTGCCAATATAGATAGATAGATAGATAGATAGATAGATAGATAGATAGATAGATAGATAGATAGATAGATAGATAGATAGATAGATAGATAGATAGATAGATAGATATCAAATCAAATCAAATCAAATCAACTTTATTAGGGATCACAAATTGGACACGCAGGCCCGTCTTACATTCGGCCCTTGCAATCACTCGTCTTTCGTTCATCAAGAGCATTATACATTTACATAGGAAGAAAAATAAACATTGTGACATGAATGTTGTAAACATAAACAAGGCTAATTATCATGTTATGAGGTCCATCTCCCACCTATCCATACATCATCCCACCCACACAACA
Source organism: Cepaea nemoralis (assembly GCA_014155875.1). Classification (NCBI taxonomy): domain Eukaryota; kingdom Metazoa; phylum Mollusca; class Gastropoda; order Stylommatophora; family Helicidae; genus Cepaea; species Cepaea nemoralis. Next base: position 41,002 of record JACEFZ010004145.1, read on the forward strand.
CCCCCACCTACCCACACACACGCGCACCAAGGGACACATACACACCCCCCACCTACCCACAAACACGCACACCAAGGGACACATACATACCCCAGCAAATGACCCATCCCCCTCCCGCACATCCCCCACCCACACACACTGTCCTCACCTGATCCCCCAACCAAAACACACTCGCCACCCACAAACATTCCCCCACCAACCCACACATCCCACGCCCATCCACATACACATCCTAACCCACACATCCTCTCCCCACCCACGCCTTAAACCACCCATCCCCCAGCCACATCTCCATCGACAACATATTCCCCACCCATGCACACAATCCCCCACCAACCCACACACCGCACATCCACTCACACATCCCCAAACCATACACACACATCCCCACCAACTAACATGTCCCTACCCGCCACCCAACACACACACACACACATCTCTCTAACCACCCATACATCCCCAATCCACTCACACACACCCCACCACCCACACATACACTTCCACCCACCCACACATGCCATAACCTAATCCCCCACCACACAATCCCCCACCCGCACATCACATACACCCCTACCACACACTATTCCCAACCCACGCACCACACACACATCCCTAACCAACACATCCCCACTTACACACCACACACCCACCCAGATACCACACAATATTCCCACCCACACCCACACAGATACCCTTACCCATCCACCCCACATACCCCCACTCACACATCACAAAAATCCCCCACCCACACACGCATACCTCACCCACACAATATCCCCAACCAACACACCACACACCTCTCCCCACCTACACACGCATTCCCTACCCGTCCACCAACAGATACTCACTCACCCATACATCCTCCACTACGCACCCACACACCCCCACCCACCCACCCCCAACCAAACATCTCTCGATCACAATACCCCTACCCACACACATCCTCCACCCACTCACACATCTCACCCCGACACATACAACTCCCTCACCCACCTACACATCCCTAAGCCACTCACACACCCCCACCCACACATTCCCCATCCACACACACACATTTCCCACCCACACACCCCCACATACTTCCCTCAACCACCACAATCCCCTACTCACCCATACATATACCCCACTCATACGCACATTTCCCGCAACCATCACACACATCCCCCACACCACACACTATCCTCCACCCATACCACCACAAACCTACCCTCCACCCACACATCATTCACACTTCCCCCACCAACACACCGCACGCATATCTCAAACCCACACACCATTTACTTCTCCCCACCCGCCCTTGCATCCCCAATCCACCCAACACAATCCCCTACCCACACAACCCCGCCTCCCACACATACTTCCTCAAACAATCCACACATCTCCAACCACATAAACACACATCTCCCGCATCCGTCCCATACACATATCCTCCACCCATACACACATCCCCCACACCCATTCCAACACCCCTATTTTCACCCCCACACATCCATCCACACATCCCACCAACACCCACAAATACCACTACCCACCAAAACCCACACACCCACACCCATCCAAACGCATACCCACACCCACACACCCCCACCCACACATATCCCCACACTCACACACATCCTCGACATACACTCACACTTTCTCACATCTAGACACATACAAAATGTCTCACGTTAGTATTGAAACTAGTATGAACAAACTCCCACACTTTACTCACACACATACACTGACACTTGTCATGAGCAGTCTCATAAAACATGTTAAACATGGAGAAAAATGTGTACATAAAATGTATGTGACGTAAAAATAGTGATGCTCTCTCTCTCTCTCTCTCTCTCTCTCTCTCTCTCTCTCTCTCTCTCTCTCTCTCTCTCTCTCTCTCTCTCTCTCGCTCTCTCACACACACACACACAAACACACACACACACACACACACGCTCACACATTCACTCTTCCGCTCACACATTCACTCTGCCACTCATTCATTCACTCTCCCGCTCATTCACTCTCACGCTTACTCATTCACTCTCCCGCTCACTCATTCACTCTCCCGCTCACTCATTCACTCTCCCGCTCACTCATTCACTCTCACGCTCACTCGTTCTGTCTCTCATTAACACTCACTGACTCTCTCACTCAAACTACAGTAATGAACATGAGTTTATATTATGCATGATAAAATCAAATGGTATTTAACTGATAATATGACAGATTAGAATACACAAACATATGGATTCGTGTGTTACATAACATGCGTGTTACAATACATGCATCTGCTCAGCTCTCTCTCTCTCTCTCTCTCTCTCTCTCTCTCTCTCTCTCTCTCTCTCTCTCTCTCTCTCTGTATTCTATATAGATAGATAGATAGATAGATAGATAGATAGATAGATAGATAGATAGATAGATAGATAGATAGATAGATAGATAGATAGATAGATAGATAGATAGATAGATAGATAGATAGATAGATAGATAGATAGATAGATAGATAGATAGATAGATAGAACAAACGTTATTTTCAAAGGGTTAAGAATTAGGCACGCAGGCCCGTCTAACATTCTGCTCTTATATCACTCTCTTTCATACATTATTTCATTCACACATCATTCAAGGCTAACAAAGAACAGCAACAATATAAACGATATGCATTATAAAGGCATGGGCAAAATGCAAACATCAAAACTCCACGACACAGTAATATTAGATAATGGTCTGACACTTGTTATTAGCCATGTGGAATATACAGGCCTACAAAAAGGGGACTAGCTGTCATACTAAAAAAACAAACATCAGGTCCAATTTTCATTGTCTCAAGTTTTTTTTAAATTAAAATAACATGGTCTATCATATCGAATGCTTTTTGAAATCAATAAACACAGTTCCACATAGACTATTGTTGTTTATATTCTGGTGCCAATTTTCTTTCATGTTTGTTAGGGCCGTATGGCAAGAATATTTTTGTCGAAATCCCGATTAGCTGTCACCAATAAGCTTGTTGCGAACTAAATACTGTAATGTTACTTTATGGATGTGTTTTTCTAGTGGCTTAGATAGTGATGATAGTAAGGAAATGGGTCTGTAATTGTTCGTGAGACCATTGTCCAATGAACCAGATTGAAGAAGAGGGTACACTATAGCGATTTTGAGAGCTGACGGAAAGTGGCCTTTGTTGAGACACTGATTATATACATAGGTTAGTGGTGTACAGATCACTGGTGCAGCACAACGGAGAATCCTGTTGCTGATTCCATCTAACCCAGATGAGGTTGTGTTCTTTTTAGGTTACTGAGGTAAGTAAATACTTCAGTGATTGTCATTAGCGGTATGTCGGAAAGAATATCGCGGGAGCATCTATTCTCGCCAAACGATGACAATAAAGATAAGTTGCAAGGAGAGTTAGGTATTGAAGCCTTCAACTGGTCTATGTCAGTTTGAAAAAAATTACTGAATTGGTCGCATGTAACATGATTTGATGGTAAAGAATTTCGGAGGTTATACTTGTTTGTCAAGGTGTTAATTGCCTTCCATATATCCTTACTATTTGTTTTATCCATTACTAAGTTCTTAAAGTAATTTTTCTTTTCCCGTCGTATGTTATATTGGACTTTGTTTCTAAGAGTACGGAATGCACTGAGATCCCGCTTTTTATATGTTTTATCTCTGTCTCTCATAATTTCAAGTATTTCCTGGGTGATCCAAAGTCGCTTGACGTGGTGTTTTACTCGAACTTTCTTGACTGGCACATGTCTATCAAAAACATCAATACAGGTTTTCATCCAGAATTCCAGCGCATCATCCGGGTTAGGAAGCTGATAAACATTTTCTAGAGGTGAACCGAGTAAGTCATGTAAAAATGCGTTTTAATTGAAATTTTTGTAACTTCTATATTTTACACTTATATGTTTATGTTTAGGAATTTTAATTCCTTTTTTTAGACCACGTGCAGTATATTGGGTAGTGATCGCTCATTGCACAATTGGGTACGGTGCATTCTATGATGTTGTCTGAGCAAGTTACATCAATGTGATCTATGACTGTTGAAGATGACTTTGTTACTCTAGTAGATTGTTGTACTATTTGTTGGAAATTGTATGATGCAATTATATTTCCCCATATTATGTTGGATTTGTTGGTGTCAGTGTTAAAGTCTCCGAGTAGTATAATTTCCTTCCCAGAAGCGAAAACCACATCCATCATGGTAGTGAAGTTTTCGAACCAGACGTGTCCAGCACTGGAATTTCGATAGAGGTAGCCAATTATCAGGGGTGTGCGGTTTTGAAGTTTTAACTCTAACCAAATACATTCTATTTCGCAAGTTTCAAAGTCTAGCCTACTGTGAGCATTTAGTAAATTAGAAACATAGGTTACTATGCCTGTCTCTTGTTTCCTACAGGGATCCCTTCTAAAAACTTTGTACTGTCACAAATTAAACCGTGTGTTTATCCGGTTGATTATTACAGAGGATTTTCGGATTAAGCGGACGATCGACCAGCGACATCTATTTGTACTAACAGAGTAAACACAGCTGTACAGGTTACATCGTGTCAGCCCATAAACACATTTGGTGGTGAGGGAGAAGGATATGGAATGGTTCCGTTTGTCATCTATACTGGCGGACATCAGACGGAAATGGCTGCTGGGATTGTCACCACGGAACAGAAGAGTGACAAGTTTGTCAACATTTGAATGCAGATGGAAGCCGTGAGATCACAGGGGCAGATGTAAAACGGAAGTACCTAGTACGGAAAACAGTGCATCTGTCAATTCTTGGTTTCCGGAACATCAAGATGATTGGCAGCTTGGTATCGAAACTCTTTGTTGGGAGTTTACAGAAACTAGCTGGCTTGTTTTGAGAATCTAGGCAATTACTGACAACTTTGACAGGATTTAAGCCAGGAAAATAGTTCTTGACAGGGGATGATTTGCCACTGTGCCACCTGTGTGGGGGAGTAAAGGATAACGTCACGTGGACAACTTTGGTAGTTTGCCATATAAACTCGAGTTGAGATCAACTAGGGTGGACTTGAATAATGCTCTAGTCAAGAGTGCCAGGGCACTGCAGTGCTTAGTGGAAATAATATCTACCGTGTGTTAATTAGTGACTAATTTTGCACGTGCCTATATGGCAGATGTAGATATGATTTATAGGACTGCAGTAGTGCCATTTAAGGTATAACTTATTATAATATATTCGTTATAATTACTTTAGGCAGTAGCCTTGTTAAACTATAGTGTGATGATTAGCACTGTTAGTGGAAACTAGCTAGAGTAGTGAAGTGATACTTGGCTCTGTTAGCTAGAATAGATTAGTGAAGTGTTGATAAGCTTTACTAGTTGAGTAATGAAGGATAATTGGGATCTTCCCGTAGGTGTCCCTGGTGGGCGGGGTTCCGCATTCTGTTTGCTGATATTTTTTTCGTTGTCATAGCCTGATTCGGCTCTAGGTGGGTAGCTAATCTGCTCTATGACTAAGTCTAGTTAGCTAAAGATCATTAAGCAAGGTGATAGGCTTACACTCAGCCGAAGGGATCAGTGACTAGTACTATCACCAGATGTGTTGTTTCTATCCTAGGTTCCCTACCAGATCCAAGGAAACTCAACAAGTTTTGGGAAAGAATAAACTCCAAGAACACCAGTTCAAGAGTCAATAGAGTTACGTACAGAACGTAACTTACACTAGAAGGAAAGTGATTCATCAAACAGAGTGATGATTACAGATGCACCATACAGCATCAGACAGTAGTAAATAACGGAGAACAATCTAAGAGTACCTAGTGTTAGTACAGTAACAATTAACATTAGATATTAGCACTTATGGACTGAATGGTTCGATGTGCAACGAGGATGATCTGTCGACTAACTAACTAACTAACTAACTGCGTACACACTGCAAAAGACTTGGGCAGTTTGTTTAGGAACATTAGGAACGGACATTGTGTAGAGTGCAACCGGTCCCTGATTCAGTTATCAGTTATCAGTTATCAGTTGGGGTATCTTCGTTGCACTCCGGACATGTCCATAGGTGCTCAGATCCTCCCCCCAGCATATGCATCAGCGTCCGGTGGCTAATAGTGCCAGTTCTGTGTTGGTTGACGAGGCGCTTTGTTTTCCCGATGTACTTCTCGCGTCTGGCTGTGCCGATTCTTACTCCCAGGTCTTTCATCCTGGAAAGCGATGTGGAATCACTGGCGTCAAAATCCTCTGTTCTCGCCATATCTTTAAGGGCGTTAATGACATCGGCACGATCCATGGGCTGGCCATCTACAGGGGGTGCAGAGCCAGCCAATTTATCAGCTCGTTCATTTCCCTCGACTCCCGCATGTCCCGGGACGAAGATGAAGGTGACTTTGCGGACAACAGACTTCCGCAGCGACTCAGTCCACTGTCTACGTACAGATCCAGCTTCGACCTTCTGAATCATGCTCATTGAATCACTTAGTACACACACGTTGGTATAATGCTGTGATTCCAGCCATATGAAAGCCTGTGTAACTGCCATCACCTCCATCGTCATGCTGCTCGTGGTCATAGAGTGGGCACCACTGGATTCTTGAACGGTTCGGCCCGCTGAACGGGCTGTAAATGCCCACGCACTTCTCTGCTGCTTTACAACAGATCCATCTGTATAGATGAGCACTTCGGGGCTATCTGAGTGATCATAGATGAGCGCGTTAACCTCTGCATTGACAGCGGCAGGGTTCTGCTCTCTGCACCGTCTGTCGAGTGTGATAATGCAGGAGAAGGTACACTTAAAAGCTGGAGGCACCGGCACCCATTCCTTGCCGGGGTTGATACTGGTAAGACTGCAGACCTGTCCGACGACATCTTCCGCCCGACCCATCCATGATTTGCCCCTCTTTAGCCTGTCACCCTTTTCTCTGAATACAGCGTCATGCAGAGGGTGCTGCTCATCTGCACTTATTTTTAAGTATGCACGAGCTCTCCAGATCTTGATCCTGTGTTCCATTGTCGGGAAGTCAAGGAGGTATCTCATTGCTACACAGCTGGTGTCTCTCGTGCAGCCCAAAATGATGCGCATGGCTTCGTTTTGTACCTTTTCAAGTCTTCCAATCTGTGTAGGGCTGACAGTGAGGATGGCCAGGGCCCTCAGGGTCCCTGAATCAGGGTCCCTGATTAACTCTTAATACCACCGGTGTCTATTTCGGATGTTCATGAAATTGGATTACCAGAGGTCTACAGAGGCAAAGCATTATCCGGCAAGATGGTTCCGGCAACGGGTGAGACGTACTTGTTCTGACGTAACGTGCTGTGGTCTATCTTTGCTGTGATCAGCTGACTGAGTTGATGTCTGAGAGACAGAGTCTACACACTTTATAGAACACGTCACACATTTTCTTCACATACACGTCTCATATACATTACACTTTTATTTTAATAAATTAATCTTTATTAATTTCTAGAAGCAAGAGTTGTTGAGTATGTTGCGTTGGGGAAGTATGAGAAGGGGGCATAGTACGACAGTGTGAGAGTGATAGGAAAAGGTGTCCATAGGCTGATGGAGTGTGTTGGACGGAAGCTGGTGGATTCTCCAGAATATTGAGGGGGAAAAAAAATAATATTATAATGTGGGTGTCGGATCTCCTCACTCCAGGGACGACACTTTAAAGGAGGACACGACATTATTGGGAGCTCGTAAACGTGATCTTTGGACAGCGGGATCTCTCGTAAACGGGATCTTTGGACAGCGGGATCTATCGTAAACGGGATCCTTGGACAGCGGGATCTCCCGTAAACGGAATCCTTGGACAGCGAGATCTCCTGCAAGAAGGAACCTTTGACAGTGGGATCTTCTGACAACGGGGTCTTTTGACACGGGATCCTTAGTTATAGGAGGGAGATATCAGTTTGGAGAATCCAGCTAGAGTGAATGTGGATAGGGGTTAGGACTAATATCTTACCTGTTCACACTTCACACGTCTGCATAGGTCTGTGGTCCTGATTCTACTCTTGTCACTGAGTGAATGTGCTGTGTGTGGTAATATCTAGATTTATAGTACTTGTTCATATATCGGTATAGTAATTTGCAGTTATATTGTACTAGACCTGCTAGCTTACCTCTCTGTATAATGGCCACCCCTAAACTGAGCACGTTAGAGTTAAAGGCAAGGGGGGAAGAAATGGGATTGGCTGGGTCTTCTCTAACGGATTACATACAGGAAGTGGAGAGAGAGTATCGTCAAGCGGAACGGGAAGAGCGAAAGGCCGAGTTGGAATTGAGAAGGGAAGCTGAGCAAGCAGCTAGGAAATTGGAAGCTGAGCAAGCCGCTAGGAAATTTGAAGCTGAACAAGCAGCTAGGAAATTAGAAGCTGAACAGGAAGCACAGAAAAGGGAGCACGAGTACCGGATGAGGGAACTCGAGTTGAAGAGTCAATCTAATGGAGAAACTGAGGGAGCAGTTGGAGGTTCCTCCATCCCAGGATCAACACCAGTAGGTGGACATGGGTACCATGCTATGAAGTTTCCTTTAGCGGTCTACGAGGAGGATAAAGAGAAGATTGATCAATACCTTCAACGCTTCGAGGCTATGTCAGTTGCTATGGGTCTGGAGCGTAACAAATGGAATCTTAAGCTATCCCAGGGATTACGCGAGACGGGATACGAGGTTTATACTCGCCTGCCACCAGGACATGAGAACAATTATGATGAGTTAACGACGGCTCTGCTGAAACGATTCGAGGTTACGTCACATACCTACCGGAAAAAATTTCGAGCAGCGAAACGAGAACCGGGAGAGTTGTTTGCCGCCTACAGTTTGCGTCTTAAATCTTATCTCCATAAGTGGATGGATTTGGCTGGGTTCGCACATGACTATGAGAGTCTGGAAGAGCTCATGGTGGTCGACCAGCTGAAGAAGCAAATGTCTAAACCTCTCAGGACGTTCCTGGGAGAACAAGGAGCGGAACGTATTGACCTCGTGACTAAATTAGCAGAACGGTTCGTCGAGGTACATGGGGAGGCAGGGGAAAACCTTTCCACCAACACCAAAAGTCAAGAGAAACATGACAAGAAGAAAGCCAAAAACTCAGGAACCAAAAAGTGGGAACCTTATGTGCAAAAATCAGAGGATAGTTCAGAGAAGAAGAAGGAGGGAAGCAAGAGCACTTCAAGCTCTACACCAAAACGACCGTGGTCGGAGAAGTGGTGTTCAATTTGTAAGTCACCCTCTCACAATACGAGGGACTGCAAATCGAAGGCTAAGAACCCTCACTTTGCAGCATGTCAAGTGACTTCCAAGGAGGTTGTCACGGAAAATGCCAAGGTCAACAAGGAAGCTCGCCACCAGGAGAGCTCATTCAAGTCCGACAATAGAAAATCTAGGACAGGGAAATGGTGCAACCAATGTCAGTCGAATACGCACAATGCTATTGACTGCAGGGAAAAGTCAGGAGACACTCAATTCGTCGTGTGCTCAGGGAAACCTAAGGTGGAGCCCACCGAACAGGTCGAGGCCGAGGAAGAGACTCCAGACCAGGAAAAACCACCTGTAGTGGAATTGGTAGAGGTTAACGGTCGTCAAGTGGAGTGTTTATACGACACAGGACTGGACGGGGAGGCCGTGATTTCTGCGGATCTGGTACATCCAGAACAATTCACAGGTGAAACATTGGAGATACAGCCAGCACAGAAGAGTGCTGTAACCATGAAGTTGCCCATTGCTAATGTGGAGATTCGGTCAAGGTACGTCACCGGCACCATCAAGGCCGCTGTATTGACTGATCCCATTTTTCCAGTCATCCTAGGTTGCCGGTATGTCTTTCTGGGAATGCCCAGGGAGCCAATTCATATGGGAGCAATGCAGACTCGCTCTCAGACGAAAACGGAAGAGGCAGACGCAATTGTGACTAACCCAATGCCGGGGGAGCTACGAACTGCCCAGAGTGAGGATGATACTTTACGTCCTTGCTACAAAAAGCTGCAGAAAAGTGCTGATCCACCAGGACGGGGGCAGTACTACATGAAGAATAGGATACTCTACAGGAGAGCAGGAAGGGGAGACAACTTATACGGTCAGTTGGTCGTCCCGAAAGCTCATCGGTCCCAGATTCTTCATATGGGGCATACCATCTCCTTTAGTGGACACATGGGTATTGCCGCCACCATGCAGCGGATTTCCTGCCACTACTATTGGCCGGGAATGACAGATGATGTGCGTCGGTATGTGAAGTCATGCCCTGAGTGCCAGAGGGTGGCACCGAAACACTGGACAGCACCGGTGAGGTTGGGTGAGATGCCCATCATGAACTCTCCTTTCGAGAGGGTAGCCATCGATATCGTGGGTCCACTTCCCAGGACTAGGAAGAGGAACATGTATATACTTACAATGGTGGATTGCTGTACAATGTGGGGTGAAGCGATACCGTTGACCACGATTGACTCGAAAAGAGTGGCGGACGCACTGATGGAGGCCTTTACCAGATTAGGCTTTCCGGATCAAATTCTGACGGACAATGGATCTCAGTTTTGTGGAAAACTCATGGAGGAGGTATTTAGGGTGTTTCACTCTAACCACATACATACCAGCCCTTACCACCCTCAAGCCAATGGACAAGTAGAGCGTTTCAACGGCACGTTGATGACAATGCTCAGGAAATTAGCGCAGGAAAACCCTGATAGGTGGGATGAATATATCCCAGCAGCACTCTTTGCCTATCGGGAAGTTCCTCATGGCTCAACAGGACTACCACCCGCTACGTTGCTGTTTGGTCGTCCAATCAAAGGACCGTTAGAAGCCATGTTGAGGAGTTGGACTGAAGAGGGGACGTCAGAAGAAGTGATCTCATCCTATCAATACGTGGAGGAACTGAAAGAAAAACTCCACAAGGGATGGACTCTGGCAAATCAAAACTTGAAAAAGGCCAGGAAAAGACATGCGGCTTACTACAACCGTAGGTCTAAAGAAAGATCTCTAGAGGTAGGAGATAAAGTCTTGATGTTACTCCCAACGGGAAACAACAAACTGGAGATAGGTTGGCAAGGACCATTTCCCGTGGAAAGGGTGATATCCAGAACCAACTATCAGATCCGGATCCGGGGAAAGTCGAAGATTTTCCATATCAATCTCTTGCGGAAATACGAAGAGAGACCCGGAGACAAGGCAGCTCACCTCATGGCAATGGCAGTTGCAGTGGAGACAGAAGTGGGAACCAGCGAGGGCAGGGAATATCCCTTAGTACACCAGGAAACTTATAGGGATGTGCGAGTGAACCCTGATCTGACCTCCCAGGAGAGGGAAAGGATAACCCAGGTTCTCAAGTCTCATAAGGAGATACTGACTGATAAACCAGGACGAACGAGGTTGGTGGAGTTTGAGATGACTTTGACCACACAGGAGCCGGTTCGTCAGAAGGTTTACCCAGTGCCATTCTCTAAAGAAAAGGCCCTGGAGGAGGAAATAAAAAAACTGCTGGAGGATGACGTGATTGCACCATCCACATCCCCATACAATGCGGGGGTAGTTTTGTTACGCAAACCAAGTGGAGAACACAGGTTGTGTATAGATTACCGACTTCTGAACAGTCATACACAGTTTCAAGTGGAACCTTTGCCGAATCCAACTCAGTTATTCGCTAGGCTCCATAAGGCTCGGTACTTTTCAAAGGTGGATCTGAGTCGGGGGTACTATCAGATACCAGTCAAACCGGAGATTCGACCACTGTTAGCTTTCAGTACACCCAGTGGACACTACGAATTCAAAGTCATGCCCTTTGGACTCAGCAATGCACCTAGTGTGTTTACACGCATGATGAGGACTTTACTAGATCCGTTACAGGATCCGTCCATCATCTCATTCATGGATGATATTCTGATTTCCAGTGACAGCTTGGATGACCACTTACAATCCTTGGAGAGAGTGTTTAATAGACTCAAGGAAGCAGGGCTTACTGCTCGTCCAACCAAGTGCATGATTGGTTACCAGACTCTGGAATTTCTAGGTCACACCATCACTCCAGGACACATTGTCCCAGAAGAGAAGAACCTGGAGAAAATCAGAAATGCACCAAGGCCAAAAACGAAGAAGGATGTGCGATCTTTTCTCTCGTTGTGTGGGTTCTACCACAAATTTATCCCACATTTCACTGAACTGGGAGCTCCGTTGACGGAAACCTTGAAAAAGGGATTCCCGGACCAAATCATTTGGACACCAGAATGTGAGAATGCCTATAGTCAGTTAAAGGAGGCCTTGGTCAGCAAACCTGTATTACAGCTCCCTGACCTTTCCAAACCATTTGTGTTGAGAACGGATGCAAGTGCGATTGGAATTGGAGCCGCTTTGTTACAGGAAGGAAAAGACGATGCTTCGGTTTTGAAACCTGTGGCATACGCAAGTAAGAAACTTCTACAGGCGGAGAGGAATTATTCAACCGTCGAGAGAGAATGCTTGTCCCTCGTATGGGCAGTGCAAAAATTTCAGCCATATTTGTATGGAGTTAAGTTTCGGGTCCAGTCAGATCATCAGCCCCTGATGTTCCTGGCTACTTCTCAGAAGCTCAACGCACGTTTGATGCGGTGGTCGTTGTTACTTCAACCGTATAATTTCACAGTAGAGTACATTCCTGGGAAGGAAAATGTTGGAGCGGACTTCTTGTCAAGACACCCAGCTCCTGAAGAAGAAGAATGAATCATCTGGATTAAACTCACGGTGGAGAAGAGTGAGATGGACTACTCTCTTAGGAGGGGGCCTATGTCACAAAATTAAACCGTGTGTTTATCCGGTTGATTATTACAGAGGATTTTCGGATTAAGCGGACGATCGACCAGCGACATCTATTTGTACTAACAGAGTAAACACAGCTGTACAGGTTACAGCGTGTCAGCCCATAAACACATTTGGTGGTGAGGGAGAAGGATATGGAATGGTTCCGTTTGTCATCTATACTGGCGGACATCAGACGGAAATGGCTGCTGGGATTGTCACCACGGAACAGAAGAGTGACAAGTTTGTCAACATTTGAATGCAGATGGAAGCCGTGAGATCACATGGGCAGATGTAAAACGGAAGTACCTAGTACGGAAAACAGTGCATCTGTCAATTCTTGGTTTCCGGAACATCAAGATGATTGGCAGCTTGGTATCGAAACTCTTTGTTGGGAGTTTACAGAAACTAGCTGGCTTGTTTTGAGAATCTAGGCAATTACTGACAACTTTGACAGGATTTAAGCCAGGAAAATAGTTCTTGACAGGGGATGATTTGCCACTGTGCCACCTGTGTGGGGGAGTAAAGGATAACGTCACGTGGACAACTTTGGTAGTTTGCCATATAAACTCGAGTTGAGATCAACTAGGGTGGACTTGAATAATGCTCTAGTCAAGAGTGCCAGGGCACTGCAGTGCTTAGTGGAAATAATATCTACCGTGTGTTAATTAGTGACTAATTTTGCACGTGCCTATATGGCAGATGTAGATATGATTTATAGGACTGCAGTAGTGCCATTTAAGGTATAACTTATTATAATATATTCGTTATAATTACTTTAGGCAGTAGCCTTGTTAAACTATAGTGTGATGATTAGCACTGTTAGTGGAAACTAGCTAGAGTAGTGAAGTGATACTTGGCTCTGTTAGCTAGAATAGATTAGTGAAGTGTTGATAAGCTTTACTAGTTGAGTAATGAAGGATAATTGGGATCTTCCCGTAGGTGTCCCTGGTGGGCGGGGTTCCGCATTCTGTTTGCTGATATTTTTTCGTTGTCATAGCCTGATTCAGCTCTAGGTGGGTAGCTAATCTGCTCTATGACTAAGTCTAGTTAGCTAAAGATCATTAAGCAAGGTGATAGGCTTACACTCAGCCGAAGGGATCAGTGACTAGTACTATCACCAGATGTGTTGTTTCTATCCTAGGTTCCCTACCAGATCCAAGGAAACTCAACAAGTTTTGGGAAAGAATAAACTCCAAGAACACCAGTTCAAGAGTCAATAGAGTTACGTACAGAACGTAACTTACACTAGAAGGAAAGTGATTCATCAAACAGAGTGATGATTACAGATGCACCATACAGCATCAGACAGTAGTAAATAACGGAGAACAATCTAAGAGTACCTAGTGTTAGTACAGTAACAATTAACATTAGATATTAGCACTTATGGACTGAATGGTTCGATGTGCAACGAGGATGATCTGTCGACTAACTAACTAACTAACTAACTGCGTACACACTGCAAAAGACTTGTGCAGTTTGTTTAGGAACATTAGGAACGGACATTGTGTAGAGTGCAACCGGTCCCTGATTAACTCTTAATACCACCGGTGTCTATTTCGGATGTTCATGAAATTGGATTACCAGAGGTCTACAGAGGCAAAGCATTATCCGGCAAGATGGTTCCGGCAACGGGTGAGACGTACTTGTTCTGACGTAACGTGCTGTGGTCTATCTTTGCTGTGATCAGCTGACTGAGTTGATGTCTGAGAGACAGAGTCTACACACTTTATAGAACACGTCACACATTTTCTTCACATACACGTCTCATATACATTACACTTTTATTTTAATAAATTAATCTTTATTAATTTCTAGAAGCAAGAGTTGTTGAGTATGTTGCGTTGGGGAAGTATGAGAAGGGGGCATAGTACGACAGTGTGAGAGTGATAGGAAAAGGTGTCCATAGGCTGATGGAGTGTGTTGGACGGAAGCTGGTGGATTCTCCAGAATATTGAGGGGGGAAAAAAATAATATTATAATGTGGGTGTCGGATCTCCTCACTCCAGGGACGACACTTTAAAGGAGGACACGACATGTACCCTTTAATAGAGATGTCCTCATCCGAAATGTTATCATTAAGCCTACTTTCACTAAGGCCGAATAAATGAACATTTTGATTAAGAATAGAAGATAACTCTGGTAGCTTGTTAAATAAGCTGCAAATGTTTAAGTGTCCAAGGCGTATTCCTGACTTATTGAGCCAGTGTTGCCACTTCTCAGACATTTCATCCATGAAGAAAGTGTAAATTAGTCAAAGTTAAGCAAAAATACAAGATCATAATAAAATCACAATTATATTATCTTACAAAATATCATTAATACAAATCAATAAATAAATGACAATATTATAACGATATAACTAATTAGACCAACGAATATAATGCAAACAAGGAACAAAACGAATTAAAGAACATACAACAAATAATTAACCTGAAAAAAACTACTTCACTAGCTAAGTAACCAACTGTTATCCAAAAGAATCAATAAATGTCTTTACAAGTCAATGTCTCTGTTTAAAACAGGGAGTGAAGACCCCCTCACTCAGAGTATAAACGCGATAAAAAGTATTATAAACGATATGTATCTAAGTGTCAATCTCTGTGACTTCAATACGAGTCAATGTTTACAGCCACGTACAATCTAATACGTTGCTATATAAATCAATAACCAAGTATGCGCATAAACTTTCTAGGAGAGATTCTTTTTTGTACCGAGATCCGGTGTTGCTTTGTGCTGAATTGCTAGTAAATATCAGGCTGTGTTGGTCATTGGTACAGCGACATCATAAGTGCCTGACGGAGTGAAGCTGGGCTAAACCGTGTGAGGTATAACAACTCTGGTTTACAATGGAATGGATACTGTTGATTTCTCACGGATGTGTAACGACTTCCAACTACAGGCTCTGATTCGTGGTTAACAGGAGGCTGTGGTGGCACGTTGTTGTTACTACTGAATTTATCCTTGCTGTGGTGAAGAGGGAACGTATCTTCATAATTATTACCCTCCTGTTTGAAAGAGGGCGTATTGTTCGGATTTGGTGTGGTAGAAATGTTCCGTCTGGCTTGGATATCAGGTGCCGTGGTTATGAGTGGTCTGCTCTCTTCTGGCCTATTTGTACTTGATGTGGAGGCAGTATGTCGTCTGGCTTGAGTTTGAGGTGGTGTAGAAAAAAGTGTCCTACGCGATCCAGTATTGGATGTAGGTTGTGTACGTTCTGGGTATTTAATATTTTTGGCGAGCAAGCTGGTGTCCATTGTAGACAAATGTATTTGATCCTTATAAAGTCACTTTTTAAGTGCTCCAGTCTGTGAAGTAAACACCGGTTTGTTGTTGATGAACTGTATGATGTTGTGAGAACAAAACTTCTGCAATATGTTGTTATTTATGTCAGCTAGACGACTCTGGAATCCATAACTCGGTAATATGATGGAGGAGAAGAAAATGGACGAGTTAGGAAAAGTGTGACGTAATCCGTTCAAGAGCGTCAGCAGTTGAGATGTTGTGATTTGCTGGTTGTTCATGGTGTCATTGATACCAATATGAACGCTTGCCTTTTTACGTTAAGATTTACAGCCAACCTCCTAATCTTGTCTGTTAGCCGGTCAACACCAGCCCCAGGCAATGAAACTATGGATACAATGTCTTTGTCTGTAGTAGCCATCCGGTCGCTGTATAGACCTTTAATTAGAGAGTCGACTATTATAATGTGTGTACATTCGGGTCGTGCTGTCTGCACATGTTGATTGTCAATACGCCTTGCCCGATGTTTCTCCCATTTAGCAGCAGTCTGTACGTCACCATGTGACTCTCCCTGTGTTTCCTGGAGGCGTGTATTGTCTGTTGGCAGTGCACTATAGCACTGTACGTTTTCTGACGAATTTTCTTGAAGCACTTCGAATCTGTTGCTCATTTTTACACCAATGGGATAGACTGCTTGTAGCGTTTTATCTTCCTCTGCACGTTGAGGTTTTTTCGCGTCTTGTTGTGCTATTTGTTTTAGGTGAAACTGGGCTTCAGGATTCTCCGAATTTGATGCAGCTGCTTGGAAGTTACACGCTTGTTCAGTTGAGTTGGTGGTGGACTCGTGCTGTATAGTTTCTTTTTTTTTTTTTTTTAGCAACAGATTTTTCTCTCTCAGGAGCGTGATTTCTTCTTTGAGAGCAGTATAGTCACTGCTGGTCTTGCTATTAGCTTGCAATGTTCGCTGTGAGCAGTGAGCGCCTTTAAGGATTGCTCTATTACCTCAATGCGCCTATGACAATCGCACGATTGTCCATTGATAGTTGGCGTGTTATCTAAGGCTGGTATTTCTCCTGCTACTCTAACGTTGGTCTCAACGTTGTTTTGGAGTTGCTCCATTGGATATTCAATGGCCAATAGTACTGATGGGGTAGCTGACCTCGTGTTGATTGTATTGTCCTGTTCATTCATTGCATGTGTTAGTTGAGAAACATTATCTGCTGTGATGTCCACAGCTGTAGTTGTGGGCTGTGTAGATTTTGAGTCCTCACTCGAGACGAGCATGTTGATAATATCTTGTGATTTTGATATGTCTCTACTCGTGAATGTAAGTATTGAGTTCTCCAGCTCGACAAAGTCTAATTTTAGCCAAGAGTTAATGTTTTCAACGCTGCCCTGAGCTAGTAACTTGTTCTTCGAATAATATAAGTGTATTGTAAGGACTGGCGTCGTAATCAGATCTTCCACGTAGGCCCCGCTTCAATCTTGTCTGTGTTGGATTCGTTCAGGCTTGTAATAATTGATGAGGCACGTTCGAAATGCCTCATAATGGAGTGTATTGTTAAAGGATACTGTAACACATTGGCCAGAGTTGGTGTGTTGGACGACTCGGCCGACTGGATTCGCACACCTGGCTAGCTTGGTCTTCTCCGCCTTCTCTTTGTTTAGTGTGTATGGTTTATTCACGGCCGATCGTAAACCGGATCTTGTTTTAACACCAGTCACCTCCAGAGAGGCCTCTCCTATCGATGACATTACTGCATCATGTTATCAAACCCGTTTGAAGAATGCAGCGAACTCATTGTAGTCTAGACGTGCCGCGGGCTATTTGCGGTTCGTTTGTTTTGATAATTGAGACAATAACACAGGGCTGATCAGGAACTTGCGATATTGTGTGCTGGCGACTTACCACGAGCTAGTCAAGCATGGTTTAATCATATGTTGTCGTTAATCAATAATTGGTAGGTTTCAAAATTGAATTACCTTATCGCCCATTTATCAAAGAAATCCTCATTTCACTAAACCACAGTCACATAAATTTAAGATATTAATTCGAATTAGATCCAGGTTTAGAACTAACACAATGATATACACAGCATCTCGATTGAAATAGGCAAATCTTTGATAAATTCTATAAAAACTGGGAGAGCTTGTGAAAACACGTCCGCTCGTAACCGACAGACAGACAGACAGACAGACAGACAGACAGACAGACAGACAGACAGACAGACAGACAGACAGACAGACAGACAGACAGACAGACAGACAGACAGACAGACAGACAGACAGACAGACAGACAGACAGACAGTAGAAATATAGGCAAACCCACTACATTATATTCAGACAGACAGACAGACAGACAGACAGCAGAAATATAGACAAACCCACCGCAGTGAGACAGACAGACAATCAGACAGAGAGACTGATAGACAAACAGACAAGCAGAATGAACGAACAGCTAGCTAGCAATTTGTATTCTTATGGTTCGAGAATTGGGCACGCTGGCCCGTCTAACCCTCTTGCGCAGCTTATATTTCTTCGATTTATTATTTTACGTCATTTGAAGGGTTAATTTGAATAATTACAGAACAACACCATCTTCAATATCTATATATATATATAAATCTTTGTGTGTATGTATGTATGTATGTATGTATGTATGTATGTATGTATGTATGTATGTATGTATGTATGTATGTATGTATGTATGTCCGTCCTTCATTCGTTCGCGAACGGTCCAACCGATTGAGATGAAATTTTCTACACGTTTTCCTTTCATTCGTGTGCAACCAACTGTGATAGTTTTATCTATCAGCTATCAGCTATTACCTTTTGTCAGGGACTTATATGTAAGGAATAGTGTAAGTGCCGGTATGTAAGCGAGAGTCAGTGTAAGTATAGCTGAGGTCAAGGGCAGTAGGGGACATCACGGCTTGGCTAGCGGACGGTCAGGCAAGAAGCCCGTGAACAGAGCCACGTGATGTGGGAAGGTCAACGAGGAGAGAGGCAGTGTGTGTGAGACAGCGAATGGAGACGGACGTGTGGAGATCTAGAGAGCGATAGAACGATAGAACGATAGTGTTTGTGACGGATAGATGGAGATGAACGTTGTGTATTGATATTCGAGGAATATACTAACTGTGATATGTGCGGGATGATGTGAAGTTGTGATTGTGAATGATCATGCGGGCGACAGTGTAAAGATCGCCATTGTGAGCTAGCGCGTGGCTGTTGGTGGTGAACGATTGTTTGAGCGTGAAGTGCGACCATAAATGATTGTTCAGGAGATAGCTCCTGCCAGTTTCCGATTGCATTCATGTGTTATTAGTATATGTGTCGTAGATGTTGTAATTTGCCTGTCCAAGTCCAGTGAGCTAGACGGAGCTAATAGTTAGGACTCTGACAGGTATAATGGTGTCAGAAGTTCACATGAACCACATTCCCATGTAAATTGCATAAAAGAACGCTACTTTTGAAAAGAAGAAGATCAATTCAAAATTTTGTATGAATCGGAGATTTGTTAACAAAGTCAGAACGAAAATAACATCATTTCTTTCCACAGCAGGTTTCAATTCTACAAAGCGACCGACGTAACCAGAACAGGTCGACGGTAACTAGCACGAGAATCACGTTCCTGTACATCAAGCGTTCGAGTAGTCAGCAGAGAAAGATAAGTTGATTAATTTTGATTGCTAAGTACCCAAATCTGCATTCTTTGATTTGCTTGTATAAATACCATCATTAGTAGATTTGAATATTAATTAACAGAAAATGAGTTCAGATGATGAACACCTCCAAGATCTATCAGACTTCTGGGGTACAAAACATTACAGAGGGTTACAAGATTTTTTCATGGGTACACGGACACAAGACGAAGAAAAATGTAATATAAATCATGACCTAATACGTGATTGGACACAGAAATGTGAAAAGAAAATGCAAGACTGCAAAATCCCAAAATATTATTGGAGTATATGGTACACATCGCATGTGCCAATAGAACGTGAAAAATTATCGGAGATCATACCAGAGTTCTCAAGTAGAGACTATGACTATTATAAAACAAGAATATTAAAATACTATAGGAATTCTTTCAAGACTCTAAAATTAGAGGTACTAAATTTGAAACCAACCACAGACAAGTCATTCACCCAGTATATAAGGGAATTAGAAGAATCTTTCAGAAAACTAATATTGGTAATTAAACATTCAGACAACAATCAAGGAGTAATAAATTTCTTGCTAATAGAAAAACTAAAAGCAACACTACCAGCCGAATGCGGAAAATATTTAGAAGAACACAAAACAGAACCTATCAAAAACTTACTAGAAAAATGCCGCGAATATTACAACCAAAGTATAAACCTGGTTAAGAACACTCAACAGAAAAGTACTGTGAAAGCAACGGCATCTGCAGCCACAGATTGTCAAAACAAACCACAGAAAACAAAACCAGTACTGTGCAAACATTGTAGCACTCCACATACAGGAAATGGAATATGCGATAAAAATCCCACTTATCAAGAATACCTAAATACTATTATAGCACAAAAACTGGGGAAGGTAAATCAAAGGAAATATAGAACAAAATGTCATTTTTGCCTCGCGTATGGCCATAGACGATTTGAATGTGAAGGTGTAAAAAGAATACAGAAAGCAAAAGCAAATGCAGCCATAAACATTACAACAGACATTTCAGCAAAGAACTTAGAAAAAGTAAACATCACTGAGACGAAAACAAGACCAAACACTGCAAATTCAGAACAGACTGAGTTTTACCCATCAGACTTTGTACCATATTTCAATAATGTTGTTAACATCACTCAGCCTCATTCCTTATGTAAAGAGAGCAATACTCAACAAGAAAGTGAGGAAATGAACAAAACCTCAAGACTGTCGTTAGGAAAACTAACGTTCCATGAAGGATACATCAATGACACAGTATGCACATGTGTACGCGACACAGGGTCCTGTCTTATCGGTCTTCGGAAGACCCTAGCTGATCCTAAAGACTACCTAGATGAGTACATCTATTGCAGAACTGTTTCAGGGACAGTAGAGAAATATCCTATGGCATGGGCCAATATAAAATCACCTTTCCTATCAGGCAGAGTAACTTGTGCTTTATTAGACAATCCATGCTGTGATTTATTAATTGGAAATGTATTAAATGTGACAGACTACACAGAGTCCAAAACTCACACAGGGCAAAAAGTTAACACCACAACAAGCACTGCCTTAACTACACCACTCATCATACAACAACATGATGAACAGACCAAAGTACCACACCATACCAACTTGATTACCATCTCACAACAAGAAAAAACAGAAACTGGTGTGTATCATCAAAGAAAAGAAGGTGCAGAAAACAAGCATTTCACAAGGGCGAGGAAAGATCACAAATCATCATGGTACATACTATACCTCCTGTACTCCCTGTTAACTACACACATGCCCAAGTGCACACAGTGGATGGTTATACTCGCACTACTCATGGTAAATACAAAACAACTGACTTCACTAACAGTGTTATTCACACATCATCATGACGCAACACAGATGATATTACTCATGACAAACCAGCAAACTTTGTTACTTATATCATTACTGTTGAACCAAAGTTTGTTGTTACCACTGATAAACTCTATGTCAAATCAACTCAGACACATACTTATGCTGAACAATGTAAATCATCAGTCGGTGGAATTACTGACAAAAATCAGCAACAAATTACCCTACATATTTTGGAAAATATACACAAATTGCAGAAACGCATACAAACATGCACGATTACATTTCAAAACTATACATGGTGTATTATTATTATTTGAACTATTGAATGTATACACACATGTACGAGTGCAGGTTTGGAGATAGCACTCAAAATGATCTCAACATGAAATTTGAAAATCCCCACCCTTCGGAAAATTTTAACCGTAACCCACTTTATATCTGTAGATCGAGTAACTCCAGAGTTGCCTTGTCTGCTGTACGACTCCAGCGCTATGATACTAGCACACTCCATTGTATAGACCAACATGAAAGGTCCTTCAACGTGAAAAGTGTCATCGACAGAACAGTAAGACTCAACATGTGATTTCAGGTATCTAACAGTAAGATATACCCATATTGACTTTGTTTCAAACGAGTATCTACAGAATTCACCTTTTGAAATCGACTAACAACGACGACAGCTTCACAAGTACAGACATTCATTTCCGGTGATCAGTTTAATGAACCAGATGCCAACCTACAAACTATGGCAAAGACAGTCACAGACAGACGCACCATGGCCACACTCAAAATTAAGGCCACCGAACTTAATTAATTCGTATTTTATACGTGTGAATTCCAGCAATTTTACAGAACGGACTTACAAATTGTCCAAACTTGGTGAAAAGTCTTAATCACTATACAGAAGGAAAGACAATATCATGATATACAGAAGACGTCAAGAATCGGTTCAGAAAGAAGAAATGCCAAACATTCCAGCACCGCTATGAACATTGAACACGAGTGAGTTAATTACGTGTGCATAACTTTCACAGGACAAGAACAGTATCCTATATGTGCATAAAGGCAGCGACGATGAATATTTTATTGTACATGTATTAATTGTATGACATCCAATGTCTAATTTTATTATTATATTAGTTTAGTAGTGTTAGAATATGATGTGTAAATATAAACGTAAGTACAGTGTGAAAGGTATAGAGTGTAATGCTCAGAATCAACGCCTGGCAATCCCAATACGCGAGTGGTACCAAATTGGCTTTCGCGTATGGTGGATAGCCCGACGAATGACGCTTAGCAATAGTGGTACAGAATTAACATCATAAGATGGTAACGAGAAAGAACATACCAACAGGGTGATGCCAACCAAATAGATTAATAACAAAGCTCCATAACAGTAAACGAGGTGTACCCAAAAAGGGAAACAACTCACGGTCTGACATAAGATGAGGTAAGGGGGACTATAACATACATGAAGTATATTCGAACAATGACCACAACATTGACATAGCGTGCTCATAAAGAATCGATTAAGGTGCATTAACTATAGACGAGGGAATCCACGTCTGAATAGAGAGAAAATCTAAGAATGCTGTAAGAGGAAGTTGTAGCCTTATTCGAGGCGTAAACCAATGGAGAATCCTTAAACCAGCATAGCCACAATAACTATGAGATGATAATGCACAGCAAATCGATTGAGTAAAATGAACAGAATATAATGTCACGGAGTGGGGAGTGAATAATATAACGAGGTATGACAAGTAGACCCAACCAGAACATTTGTCAGACCACGACAAAACCTTGAGAGAAACCTCAATACTGAAAAAGAGAGAACAATATTTGAATTTAATCTCGGAAAAGATCAGAGCAAAAAGGGACGCAAGCGTATACTTATGATCATATAATCCCCTGACAAGGTTAGAAAGATGTACCAAGAGTAACAACAACAGAATGTGTCTCCAGGTTCTATATAGCATGTCAGCACTTTCTTTCTTACATTCAATGAAAGAGACTTATTGCATAAGATACTCTTTTTTTCTGAAATGCTGCTCTTGCTTGCCGTATTCTGCTTTTAATCTCCGTTTTGCACCTTTCATGTGATGTTATAAATGCCCCTAGATATTTAAAATTATCCACTTGGTGACGAAATACCCCTTCTATCTCAATTTTTTTTTTTTTTCAATTTGGTATCATTTGTGTTCTTTGATATCACCACTGTTACTGTTTTCTTGCTAATCAAGGCGATTCCTTTCTATGCACTCTCTGATACTACAATGTTCAACAATTACTGTAGATTTTTTGTGTTATCCGCAATCAGTACTGTGTAATCAGCTTAGGGCATATTGTTTATATTATAACATATGATTAGTATTCCTGGCTTCTTTTAGGTCTATTTCTTTATTACTTTGCTATAGAGGGGGAAGAGATCCGGTGACAAGACAAATCTCTGCGTACTCCTAGCTTTATTTGTTCATAATGTCTCTCTTTATTTCTCATTCTAAATTGGTTCCAGTAAACAGTATTTATTATTCTGAGATCTTTGCCATCAATGTTGATATCTTCCAAACTGTTAATCAGTTCGTCCTCTTTGACTTAATAAAATGCCATAGCATGATCTATTAAGCACCCAGACAACGACTTCAAACTCTAAACTCACACACATAACATCAACTTCACATCGATAACATGCCAGTAGAAAGAGTAATTGAGCACAAAACATTAGGCCTAATCATTGATAGACACCTAAACTTTAATTCCCACGTTCATGCGCTCACTAAACAAACAGCGAAAAAAGTCTACCAACTCGCTAAAATCAAAACTTTCCTTGATAAGGACACAAGGAAAATATTCTATTCTTCTCATATACAGATACATTTTGACTACTGCTCTACGGTCTGGGACGGTTGTTCTAATTCAAGCACCAAGCGAATTTACTCACTCCAGAAACTTGCCACGAGTCTAATTTATAGCAAACATTTATCTGACAATCCTAGCCTGCATAAACACCCTCTTTTCAATAAGGTTAAACTAATTCACAAAATCCTGCATCGGAATGCCCCAAATTACCTTTGGCCATTGTTTAAATATAATGCTAGACACAGTAAACGATTAAATATATTACACATTCCAAAGCCTAGGATTGACTTATACAAAACAAGCTTAACGTACTCTGCAGATCAGCTGTTGAACAATCTATACATATAATCGCAAATTATTCGAACACTATCTCAGTACGGACTATCTTCCCCCTTAATAATACAAATAATAATAATAACAACAAAACCCTATTATAACAGCCAGTCCCATTTTGGTAGGCCAGTATATTCCACATGGCCAATAAAAAGTGTCACACCATTAACTAATATTACTAAGTAGTATAGTATTGATGTTCGCATTTTGCCCATGCCTTTATAATGCATATCTTTTATATTGTTGCTGTTCTCTGATTGCCTTGAATGATGTGTGAATGAAATAATGTATGAAAGAGAGTGACAGAAGGGCAGAATGTTACACGGGCCTGCGTGTCCAATTCTTAACCCTTTGAAAATAAAGTTCGTTCGTTCGTTCTTTCGTTCTTTCACTGAAAGTGTTTCGCGTCGTTTTTTACTTGTTTCTTAAGAGAACTATCTTCTTTCTATTAATCACGTGCTGCAGTGTCTGGCTGTTTGCAGCTAATCAGTCCTGCCTCTTATGATCCACCGTGTCATAAATCCCTACTGCTGTTTTATAAAGAGCTTCCTTAAGTTTACACCACGCTTCACTTGCTGTATACATTTTTGATGTATTAGTGAAAGCGTCTTAAAGTTGCTGTTGGAATTCAAAACACTTATCAGCATCCTGTGATAGATTTGTGATTAGACATGTAGATTCTCTATGGTCTCAATTTAACTCTTGCAAAAACCAAAGAATGGTAAGTATCACAATCAACACTGTGGTAATGTCAAGTTAATGATGTGTGATTCAAATGTTGACTTCGTGTGATGATGAAGTCTAACTGATGCCAATGCCTCTTTAGTTAAAAACAAACAAACAAAGAAACAAACAAAAAGTGGTTGTAATATATCAGTTGTTTCTATTGCAACGCACCAGCAGCCTTTTCCCACTGTCAGTCAAGTGACCGATGTTGTATTTCCCAAGGCAAACTAGTCATGAACTTGAGTTCTTGCCCTCACGAGAATTACAACCATAATGCATATACATGTAGTCAGATGTTGGTAATGCCTTTATTACAGTCTACAGCTTCATATAATTAATCCTTCACATAATCAGGCAGTGAGTGTCGATGCATATGCAGTGATAATAGTGGGAACACCACACGTGTTGCCCAGCGCAGGGTTAATAATTTTTCATTTCCGCCGGCTGGAATTTCAATCATCACCAGTTGCGAATTCTTCACTTCAAAGCACACTCCATTGTGTCTATGTATTTTCTGCCCTCTCATTCATTCAGTAGCATGTCCTTTGCAGAACCTCGCTCCCATAACAACCTTCCGGAAAACCTCTCAATCATAAGCAAGATGTCCCGCGTCTGATACACCCATCTGGAGATCATCCACCACATCCTACACCCATCTTCTCTTTGGCCTTCCTCTTCCTCTCTTCCCAGGCATATACCCCTCCATTATTGTTCTCTCCAAACTTTCGTGACGTTTCAAGTGACCAAAATATTTAAATTTTCTTTGTTTTATCGTCTTTAATAGCCAACCTTCTTCAATATTCAACTCTTGAAGTATGGATGCATTTGTTCTTTTCTTTACCCAAGATATTCTTAGAACTCGTCTATATCATTTATATTCAAAGGCGTGTATGCGCTGTACAGCTTGTTTAGTAAGTGTCCATGTCTCACAGGCGTATGTTGCAATGGAAAGATGCATGCTCTTAAAAATCTAATTTTTGTAGTTCTATCTGTCCCACTCCATAATTTATTCTGCCCTCTACCTTTCCCCAAAAAAGGTTGTAATAGTTTTCCATGAGTGACCCTTCCTCAGCGAGGAAATCGTTCCACACATGCCTAAAGCAACTTCAGAAGAATTTGAAATCAAGAGTTGAGTTCACCAAGGCTGTGTATTAGCGTCCACTCTATTTGGAATATACATTTCACTTCTACTGAAATATGCTCTTCGTGATGAGGATGGTGGTGTCGTGGAATGCCGCATTTACATCCCAGAACATTTTGGGTTCACTTTTGATGGACCATGTAGAGTAATTACAGAAGAAGGAATGAAATTCTCTATCATAAATAATGCTGGGCCAAGGTAGTACACACATGGTACAAGATATAAACAATACGGGCCGGTGCACACGGACATGGTCTGGTGGCAATGCAAGACTGACCCTTGACTCTCAACAAACACAAGGTGTGGAATGCCAATCTAAGGGAAGGTGAAACTGACCAGAACTGATAATTAAACCAACTTCAGACCAGGCGTGAATTGGGGCCGTTAAGCTACCCAGCCAGTCCAGCTTCAAGGTGGTACTGTCAAACTGATAATTACACCACACTGGCGGCCAGACTCAATAGACTGTGACACTGATCTGTGGCTGGAAATTCAAAAACGTCCAGGTATGATGCTATGGTGAAGGCCAGTTGTTCAGACATAATTTATGACTGGACATGAGGGGAGATAATCTAGTCTGCACTGAAGAGATATTTGAAACAGATCCATGATGGATAATAACCCATACAGACTGGATCCAGAAAATAGGGTGTGAGGTGTCTGAAGGCAATTTAAAAGCAGTACTGTGGGAATGTGAATTGTGGCTTGTACCAGACAGAGTGACGCCACGGGAGATAAGCGTAATTAATAGAACGAAGTAAATAGGCTAGGCTTGGAAGGTTGCAAGTCAGAATAAGTCTAACATTTGAACAGGTATGCAACCATTTCAATGTTCTGTAGACATATGTCTGATTCTTATGTCTGCTAGACTTCACTAGGAATGTTATTCTGTAGTAACTATGCAAGTATTTTAGAGTACTGACTTTCTGTTGGCCTGTTGTAGGCTAGTTCAGTGAGACTATCAGATTCTCTTGTTTCTGATCTGTGAACTCGTATTTGCAGTTCAGCGTACAATATCATATTGTTTTAAGTGTTACTCTTCTGAGAAGTAGGAACATTATGTTAGTAGATGCTTGTAATTTCTAGGTAAACTAGCCCAGTCACTTTTTTTTGTGTGCATTTATTGTACAGAATACAGTCAACTGACTATATTTCTTTTAATTCTTTCCGCAGCAGGGGCTAAGTAGGGATTGCTCTGAGTATCATTATATGTCTATTTTGAAGTAATATACTGTATGTGTATTGCATGTTTGATATATTTGAATTGTCATATACATCATTTTTGTTATACGCGGGACATGCACTCCGCAGACTTTTATTTGATGTGTTACGTATGCAGCTGATAGATGGATAGACAACCCAGCTGCTGGACTGATAGATGGATATTCAACCCAGCTGACAGATCGATAGACAACCTAGCTGCTGGACTGATAGATATATATTCAACCCAGCTGACAGATGGATAGACAACCCAACTCTGCTGGATTGATAGATGGATTTTCAACCCAGCTGATAGATGGATAGAAAACCCAACTGATAAATATATGGTTAGATGGATCGACAACCCAGCTTACAGATGGACAGACAACCCATGTGATAGATATATAGATTGATAGACAAGCCAGGTTAAAGATAGTTAGACAACTCAGCTCATAGACGGATAGATGGATAAATAACCCAGCTAATAGATTGATAGGTGAATACTTAGATAGACAACACCGCTGATATATGATACGTGGAGAGACAATCCAGCTGATAGATGGATAGATGGATAGACAAGTCAGCTAATAAATGGATAGATGGATATATGGATTGACAATCCAGCTGATAAATGAATAGATGGACCAATAACCCAGCTGATAGGTGGATATATGGATAAATAATCCAGCTGATAGGTGGATATATGGTTAGACAAGTCAGCTGATAGGTGGATATATGGATTGACAATTCAGCTGATAGGTGGATATATGGATAGATAATCCAGCTGAAAGGTAGATATAGGTATAGACAACCCAGCTGGTACGTGGATATATGGATAGGCAACAGAGCTGATAAATGAATAGATGGATCAATAACCCAGCTGATAGATGGATAGATGGATAGACAATCCAGCTGATAGATGGATATATGGTTAGACAATTCAGCTGATAGGTGGATATATGGATTGACAATTCAGCTTATAGGTGTATATATGGATAGATAATCCAGCTGAAAGGTAGATATAGGTATAGACAACCCAGCTGGTACGTGGATATATGGATAGACAACAGAGCTGATAAATGAATAGATGGATCAATAACCCAGCTGATAGATGGATAGATGGATAGACAATCCAGCTGATAGATGGATAGATGAATAGTGCACCCATCTGATAGATGGATATATGGATTGACAACCCATCTGATAAATGTATAGATGCATAGACAGCACATCGGATAGATGCATTGATGCATAGACAACCCATCCAATAGATGAATCAATTCATAAAGACATATCTGATAGATGGATAGATGCATAGACTACCCAGTTGATAGATTTATTGATTAATCGACAACCCAGCTGATAGATGGATTGATGCATAGTCTACCAGGCTGATATATTTATTGATGTATTGACAACCCAGCTGATAGATGAATCGACGGATAGATGCATAGGTGGATCGAAAACACAGATGATAGATGGATAGAGAGACAGACAACCCAAATAATAGAAGGACAGATGGATAGAAAACCCAGCTGATATGTGGGTAGATAGTTAGATTTATATACAATCCAGCTAATAGATGGATAGATGGGTAGACAACACAGCTGACAGATAGGTGGATGGATTGGCATCCTAGTTGAAAGATTAATAAGACGGGTAAATGGATAGATGTATAAATGGGTATATAGATGGTTAGATCGATAGACCTATATAAATCGATTAAGGAATGAATGTATTAATAACGTTATAAAGGAATAAATGTATCGATGCATGAATAAATGAAGCAATGGAGGAATGAATGGACCAATGAAGAGCTATATGAATTTATAAAGGTATAAAGGAACACATGAAACACTGTTTAAATAACTTGTGATATCCGTGAATAGATTCGATGGTGTGTGTGATATGTCGAGGAAGGTTGTTCCATAGTTGAGCTGCTGAGTACGCTAGGCTTGTTTTTTTTTATAACACAATCTTAGCTTTGGGGACACGTAACATAGATTGTGGTTTGCTTTGTCGTGCATTATATTCAGTTTTCTATCGTATTATTAAAGTCCGCTTGGCAATACTGTTTGGGTCGACATCCTGATTGACTGTCTGTTATACCAGATAGACAAATAGTTAGACGTACCGACAGACATAAAGACGAACGGATGGGCAGGCAGACAGACGGACGGGAAGACATGCAGGCAGGCAGATCGACAGACGGTCAAGCAGGCAGGCAAGCAGAAATAGTGAAAGACCAGTCGGCAGTTAAGTAGGTAGGCAGGGAAGCAGACAGGCACGGAAAAATACAGACAGGCAGACACGGTGGTTTCGTGGCAGGGTGCCTTGCATGCAGACAGAAGTGTGGCAGGAAAATAGTTAGATAGACCCGTAGATAGATAGATATGCAGATATAAGGGTAGATAGGTAGGAAAGTTTGTAGCCAGGCAGGTAGATTTATAGGTAGGTAGAAAGGATCGTAGGCAGGTAGATACGCAGGTAGACATTTAGGAATTAATTTAGGTAGGTAGGTAGGTAGGTAGGTAGGTAGGTAGGTAGAAAAGTAGGGAGTCTAACAGACATACAGATATAGTTCACATAAAACAAGGATATTAAGTCTTTACCATGATTTTAACATGCATGGTAGCAGTTCTCTTCGGACAAGCACGTGGTGTATAACAATATTTACACGATACAGATGGCTCTCCTGGATGATTACGACTAAAGCAATATTCAGAGTAATGAAAATATGAAAGGATACCATTGGAAGACGGGAAACACACGTTGAAGCGAGTTGTTAAGGTGCCCCCTAGCAACCAACCGGCTGCAGCCATCTCAGAGCCACATGTTTTCTAACAACCAATCGACGCAAGCCAGCTACACGTCAAGTGTCCTCTAACAACCATCATCTTCTGACAAATACATCTCCTGATTAAATAATGTAATATAAATATCCTCAACAGGACATTAACGTTAATAGAGAAATCAATAGACACCGCACATGATAGATTGCAGACAGATGCATAGGCAACCCAGCTGATAGATGGATAGATGAGTAGACAATCCAGTTCATAGACGGATATATAGATATACTAGCTGACCCGGCCCGGCTTCGCCCAGACCCTGGTGGGGAGCATCTCATTTAATTCATATAAGTAGTCATATAAGTTCTCGTTCCCGTTACCGACAATCTGTCTGTCTGTCTGTCTATCTGTCTGTCTGTCTGTCTGACCCGGGCCGGCTTCGTCCAGACCCTGATGGGGAGCATCTCATTTAATTCATATAAGTAGTCATATAAGTTCCCGTTCCCGACTATCTATCTGTCTGTCTGTCTGACCCGGCCCGGCATCGCCCAACTCATGGTGGGGAGCATCTCATTTAATCCCGTTCCCGACTGTCTGTCTGCCTGTCTGTCTGTCTGTCTATCTATCTGTCTGTCTGTCTGTCTGACCCGGCCCAGCCCATGGTGGAGAGCATCTCATTTAAATCATATAAGTAGTCATATAAGATCCCGTTCCCGACTATCTGTCTGTCTGTCTGTCTTGGGTAAATGGAGGAGGAAGGAGGAAGAGGGAGGTGGAGGAGGGAAGAGGAGGGAGGAGGAGGAAGGAGGAGACAGGAGACAGGAGGAATAGGGAGGAATAGGAGGGAGGAGGAGGGATTAGGAAGAGGAGGGAGGAGTAGAGTGGAGGAGGAGGGGGAGGAGGAGGGAGGAGGGAGAAGGAGGGAGGAGGAGAACGCAGGAGGAGGAGGGAGGAGGAGGAGAGGGAGGAGGAGGGAGGAGGAGGAGAGAGTAGGAGGAGGGAGGAGGCGGAGGGAGCAGGAAGAGGGAGGAAGAGTGAGGAGGAAGAGGGAGAAGGAGGAGGGAGGAGGGAGGAGAAGGAGGAGGGAGGAGGAAGAGGGAGGAGGAGGGAGAAGGAGGGAGGAGGAGACCGCAGGAGGAGCAGGGAGGAGGAGGAGGAGAGGGAGGAGGAGGGAAAGGGAGGAGGAGGGAGGATTAGGAGAGAGTGGGAGGAGGGAGGAGGCGGAGGGAGAAGGAAGAGGGAGGAAGAGGGAGGAGGAAGAGGGAGAAGGAGGAGGGAGGAGAAGGAGGGAAGAGGATGAGGGGGAGGAGGAGGAAGAGGGAGGAGGAGGAGGAATGTGAAGGGAGGAGGAGGGAGGAGGTAGAGGGAGGAGGAGGAGGAGGGAGGAGGAGAGAGGAGGAGGAGAGAGGAGGAGGAGTGAGGAGGAGGAGGGATGAGGAGGAGGGAGGAGGAGGAAGAGGGAAGAGGAGGAATGTGAAGGGGGGAGGAGGGAGGAGGTAGAGGGAGGAGTAGGAGGAGGGAGGAGGAGAATGGAGGAGGAGGGATGAGGAGGAGAGGGAGGAGGAGGAAGGAGGAGGGGGAGGAGGGGGAGGAGGAGGGAGGAAGAAGGAGGAGGGAGGAGGATGGATGAGGGAAAGGAGGGAGGGGTAGGAGGGGGAGGAGTACAAGGGAGGAGAAGAGAGGAGGAGGGCGAAGGAGGAAGGAAGAGGAGGGCGAGGAGGAGGGAGGAGGAGGAGGAAGAGGGAGGAAGAGAGTGGAGGAGGGAGGAAGAGGGAGGAAGAGATAGGCGGAGAGAGGAGGAGGAGGGAGGAGGAGTAGGGAGGAATAAGAGGGAGGAGGAGGGAGGAGGAGGGATTAAGAGAACCAGGGGGAAAGGGGAGAAGGAGGAGGGAGGAGGAAGAGGGATGAGGAGGGAGGAGGAGGGAGGAGGAAGGAGGAGGGAGGAGGAGGAGGGAGGAGGAGGGAGGAGGGTGAAGGAGGAGGAGGAGGATGAAGGAGGAGGAGGAGGAGGAAGAGGGAGGAGGGGAGAAGGGAGGGGGAGGAGGAGGGAGAAGGAGGAGGAGGGAGGAGGGAGGAGGAGAACGCAGGTGGGGGAGGAGGAGGAGGGAGGAGGTAGAGGGAGGAGGAGGAGGGAGGAGGTGGAGGGAGAAGGAGGAGGGAGGACGAGGTAGAAGGAGGAGGGAGGAGGAGGGGAGGAGGAGGAGGAATGATGAGGAGGGAGGAGGAGGAAGAGGGATGTGGAGGAAGGAGGAGGAGGGAGGAGGTAGAGGGAGGAGGTAGAGGGAGGAAAAGGGAGGAGGGAGGCGGAGAGAGGAGGAGGAGGGAGGAGGAGAAGGGAGTCGGAGGGATGAGGAGAAGGGAGGAGGAGAGGAAGGAGGAGGGAGAAGGGAGGGGGAGAAGGAGGAACGAACGAACGAACGAACGAACGAACAGACTTTATTTTCAAAGGGTAACAAATTGGGCACGCAGGCCCGTCTTACATTCGGCCCTTCCAATCACTCATCTTTCTTTCATAAACAGTGCATAGGAAAAAAAAACATTGTCACATGAATTTTGTAAACATAAACAATGCATATGACTATGTTATAAGACACATCCACCACCCACCCACACATCCCCCATTCACTCCAACTCCCCCACCCAACCACACACACATACAATACATTCCCCCACCCATCCACCACATCCCTATACATCTCCCCACCAACACACACCTCTCATCCACCACACATCCCATCCACCCACACCCCAAGCACACATACATTCAATAACCCACACATCCCCCACCTACACACATCTCCCCACCCACTCACATATCCTTTACCCGTCCCATTTCCCACCAACAATCACTCACCCAATATCCTCCTCCACCCACACACCTCCAACCACCCAACCAAACACACATTCCTCAGCCACACACACATCTCCCCGTCAACTCACATATTCCGCACCTACCCACACACAAATTCCGCACTCACCCACATAATCTCCCATCTCCCCCAGCCCACTCACTTATCCCGAGCCCACACCTACAAACATCCCCCACCATCTCCTAACCTGCACACACTCACCCACCCACAAATCCTCTACCCACCCACACATCCTCTACCACCTATCCCCCAACCAAACATCCCTTAACCACACACCCTTACTCATATACAATCACCCACCCACACATCCTCTACCCAACCACACATCCTCCACCCAACCACACATCCTCCATCCACCCATTCCCCCAGCCACACATCCCTTAACCACACACCCTTACCCATATACACACACATCCCCACCCACGCACAATCTCCCCACCCATACAAACATCCCTCACACACATCCCCACCCACCAACACATTCCCCATTCACAAACACACACCTCCCATCCACGCACACACAACCCATACATTCATCCCCTCACACATCCCTAGACACACGTACTTATCCCTCAACCACTAACACCCACACGTCCCTTACCCACTCATCAACACATACATCTCCTATCTACCCACCCACACTCACACATCCCAACCACCCATCTAAGCAAACATCCCCCACCCTCACACACATCATTCACCCACCCACAAACCCAACCACACCTTCACTTACCCACACAAACATTATTTATCCACACCCAGCTCCCCTCCCACACAATACCACACCCACACACATCCCAAAGACACATCCCTCACCCACACACACATCTATCCACACATCTCCTACCCATCCACACATCCCCCAACTACAGTCACCCTCACTACCCACACATACATCCTCCATCCAGCCACACACACCCCCACCCAGCCAGACATATCCCCCACTCACACACACATCTCCAAATCCATCACCCACACTCATCACGCACCCCTCCCCCAACCCACACACATCCCCCACACACATTCACCCACACATCTCTCATCCACACACACTCCCCACCCATCCACCCAAACATCCCACACCCACATACACATCCTCAAACCCACAACCACCCCAACCTGCACACATCTCCCACCCACCACATATCCCCACACCCACATCTCCCCACCCACACATATACCCCCACCCATCCCATAACCCACCATCAATCATCCACCAACATATCCTCCTCCACCCACTCACCCACAACCACCTAGACAAACACACATCCCCACTCACAAACACATCTCCCCATACACCCATACATCTCGCACGCACCTACACACAAATCCCCAACCCACCCACACAAACCCATCCCCGCCCACCCACACACATCACGAATCCACCCACACACACATCCCCCGATCCCCCAACCTACTATTATGATCAAACTCCCACATTTTACACACACATACAGTGACGATTGTCGTGAGCATTGTCGCAAAATTGTAAAAAAAATGGAGAAAAATTGTACATATACATTTTGTAACTTAAAAATTAGTGATGCAATTCAACTCTCTCCCCCCCCCTCTCTCTCTCTCTCTCTCTCTCTCTCTCTCTCTCTCTCTTTCTCTCTCTCTTTCTCTCTCACTCACTAGCGCTCTCACTCACATTACAGTAATGTTATGAGGAGGGAGAGGGAGGAGGGGGAGGAGGTAGAGGGAGGAGGAAGAGGAGGAGGGTGGAGGGAGGAGGTAAAGGGAGGAGGAGGGAGGAGGTAGAGGGAGGAGGAGGGAGGAGGCGGAGGGAGTAGGAGGGAGGAGGAGGAGGGGAGAGGAAGAGGGAGAAGGAAGAGGGAGAAGGAGGAGGGAGGAGGGAGAGGGAGGAGGGGGAGGAGGTAGAGGGAGGAGGAAAAGGAGGAGGGTGGAGGGAGGAGGTAGAGGGAGGAGGAGGGGAGGAGGTAGAGGCAGGAGGAGAAGAGAGGAGGAGGGAGTTCGCCATTCCGAATTCATACTCGTCTAGGTTCTGTGATTTCGGTCCTTCCCTTGATTGTTCTTCCCTTCTACACGACTGTAGATAACTTCCTTGCACATAAAAAGATGAATTGTTATTGATATTGCCGTGGCATGGAGTCATATATATCAGCAGCAGAGTTGAACGCCTACGCCAGCCGGCACGGCACTTGATGATGATGATGATTGCCGTGTGACGATTCTGTGTAGTCACGTCATTTGCTTCCCTTTCCCTAGCGTTTTGGTTCGGGAATTCTTTCATCATCATCTTCATATATTTACGTACGTATTTTCAGAGTGGGAGGAAGGAGGAGGAGGAAGAAGAAAAAAAACATACGACAGTTGGCAGCGCTGGAATGAAAGAAAGGCGTGTAGAAAATTTCATCTCAATCGGATGGGCCGTTCGCGAACGTATAAAGGACATACATACATACATACAGACAGACAGACAGTCAGACGGAGATCCTAATTTATATGTAAGATTGATCGACAACCCAGGTGATAGGTGGATAGATAAATAGACAATACAGGTGATAGATGGATAGACAACCCAGCTGCTGGACTGAGAGATGGATATTCAACCCAGCTGATAGATGGATAAACAACCTAGTTGCTGGACTGATAGATGGATATTCAACCCAGCTAATAGATGGATAGACAATCCAAATGAAAAATAGATGGTAAAATAGATCGACAACCCAGTTTATAGATGGACAGACAACCCAGGTGATAGATAGATAGACTGATATACAAGCCAAGTGATAGATGAATAGACATCCCAGCTGGTAGATGGATATATGGATAGACAACTCAGGTGATAGACGGATAGACGGATAAATAACCCAGCTGATAGACTTATAGGTGGATACTTAGATAGACAACACCACTGATATATGATACATGGAGAGACAATCCAGCTGATAGATGGATAGATAAATATACAACCCGTCTGATAGGTGGATATATGGATAGACAATCCAGCTGATATATGGATATTTGGACAGACAATCCAGCTGATAGGTGGATATATGGATAGATAATGCAGCTGATAAGTAAATATATGGATGGACAATCATGTTGATGGGTGGCTATATGGATAGACAATCCAACGGATACGTGAATATATGGATAGACAACCCAGTTAATAAATGTATAGATGGATCAATAACGCAGCTTTAGATGGATAGACAATCCAGTTGATAGATGGATAGATGAATAGTCAACCCGTCTGATAGATGGATATATGGCTTGACAACCAATCTGAAAGATGGATAGATGCATAGACAACCCATCTGATAAATGCATGGATGCACAGACAACACATCGGATAGATGTATAGATGCATAAACAACCCATCCAATGGATGAATCAATTCATAATCACCTATCTGATAGATGGATAGATGCATTGACTACCCAGTTGATGGATTTATTGATGAATCGACATCCCAGCTGATAGATGGTTTGACAACCCAATTGATAGATGGATGAATTTACAGACAACCCAGCTGGTAAATGGATAGATGCATAGTCTACCAGGTTGATATATTTATTGATGAATAGACAACCCATCTGATAGATGAATTGGTGCATAAACAACCCACCTGATAGATGAATAGATGGATCGACAACCCAGATCATAGATGGATAGATAGACAGACTGCACAAAAATTAGAAGAATAGATGGAGAGACGTATAGATGCAGATATGGATCGACAGCCCAGATGATAGATGGATAGATAGACATATAACCCAAATAATAGAAGATTAGATGGATAGACAACACAGCTGATATGTGGGTAGATGGATAGATTAATAGACAATCCAGCTAATAGATGGATAGATGGGTAGACAACACAGCTGATAGATGGGTGGATAGTTTGGCAACCTGGTTGATAGATTAATAAGATGGGTAGATGGATAGATGCATAGATGGATAGATAGATGGATAGATAGATATACCTATAGAAATCAATTAAGGAATGAATGAATTAATAAAGGTATAAAGGAATGAATGTATCGATGCATGAATAAATAAAGCAATGGAGGGATGAATGGATCAATGAAGAAATATATGACTTAATAAAGGTATAAAGGAATGTATGAAACAATGAAGAAGTAAATGAAACCAAGACGGTTTAAACTTGAGGCAGATTTAACAGTTTAATTTAATCAATCAGATTTCAGCAGCATTGTGCGGTAACACAAAGAGAAACACTAATCTAGTTGAAACCTTGTAGAACATAAACACATCAACAGCCTACTTACTACACCTCACACATGTCACTAACCTCTGGGCGTGGTTTATGGTATAGATTGTGTAATCACTGCTGTGACTTTACCAATAATATCTACCCTATTTG
Organism: Cepaea nemoralis; assembly: GCA_014155875.1. Lineage (NCBI taxonomy): Eukaryota > Metazoa > Mollusca > Gastropoda > Stylommatophora > Helicidae > Cepaea > Cepaea nemoralis. The sequence continues at coordinate 78,748 of JACEFZ010004145.1, forward strand.
TTGTATTGTAAATGTTATTGACAAGAAAGCATAGAGGGACATCGGTGTCACTGTTGTATTGCTATAGAGTGCATGTTGACCATGTTAAGACGTATGTTGTTGTTTCTGTATTTGGGATGGCTTAAGAATGCACAAGAGAGAATACATATTGTTTTGCACTACTGTGTTAGAGATAATACAGAATGTTTTACATTCCTGTTTTACACATAATACATACATTTTTTGCATTCGTGTCTTCATTCATTCATTCCTTGGCACCTTGCCGTCTTGACTAACAATATTTTGTTCTATTGTGCTTCAAAAAGGCATAATAACTACAACCCATGGCGGTGGCGAATGTGACTGATAAGGCCAATTCGCGCTGTCAATGTTTATCCACAGTGTATGCATGTGAACACATGGTCATTTCCACCATCATGCACCATCTTACGTCTCATATGCTCGGTGTGTGACTTAACGGCAATAATGTTCACCTTTGTCATTATTCCATTTCTGATTATTTCCCTACATGCAACACGTTCAGCGGCGACTTGCTCCTAGTGTGCATTATCAATGCCTGTATCAATCATTTCCCGCTTACACACATCTTTGTATCGTAGTAGAGGCCGACCCTGAGATCTCTGACCCATTCGTGTTTTAGATATAATACAATCTGCATTACATTCCTGTGTTAGAGATAAAATATAGTGGTTTAGATTCGTGTGTTAGAGATAATATCGACTGGTTTAGGTTCACGTGTTAAAGATAATGTAGATTGTTTTAGATTCACATGTTAGAGATAATATAGAATGTTTGACATGCTTGTGATAGAAGCAATATAGAGTGCTTGCCATTAGGCGTTATATATAGTATAGAATGTTTGATATATAGGTGTTAGAGATATAAAATATTATTTGATAATCTTGTGCTATAGATGATATTAGGATGTTGGCATTCTTGTGTTAGTTATAATATAAATGTATACAGTGTATGACATTCTTGTGTAAGAGACAATATAGATTGTCGAACATTCATGGGTTAGAGATACTATAGATTGTTGGAAATTTTTGTGTTAGAGATAATATAGATGGTTGGATATTCTTGTGTTAGAGACAATATAGCGTGTTTGAAATTAGGTGTTAGAGATGGTATAGACTGTTTAATATTCTTGTGCTAGAGATAATAAACATTATTCGCCATTCGTGTGTTAGAGATAATTTGATTTTGTCATTGATCCGAAGTCAACGTCAAAAACAGATGCCTTCAAGAGCAAGAGCATTCAGAGAGTAGTGCAGCAGAAACTTCGGCACATGCGGGACTCCTGGCTGAGCAGCAAAGCTGATGAAATTCAGGGCTTTGCTGACAGACATGATATGAAAAACTTCTACGACTCACGACAGCGGTCTATGGTCCTACATCATCAGGCACAGATCCCCTCCTCAGTGCAGATGGGGGAACATTGGTCACCGATAAGAAAGACATCCTTCAGCGCTGGGCAGAACATTTCAGCAACATCTTAAATGCAACTTCCTTCTTCGATGATGAAACCATCAAGTGCCTTCCTCAAGTTCCAATCAATAATACATTTGATGACCTGCCAACCCTAGTGGAAGTTAACAAATCCGTCCAGCAACTCTCCAGCGACAAGGCACCTGATCGAGACTCCATCCCAGCAGAGATATACAAGGCAGGTGGGCCGGTCATAACAGAGCCGCTTCACCAAGTCTTTACAAACATATTGGTGAACGAGACCATGCCACAAGATTTCAAGGACACGTCAATAGTCCACCTTTACAAACGTAAAGGAAACCGCCAATCCTGTGACAACCACCGAGGCATCTCCTTGCTTTCAATTGCAGGGAAGATACTCGCCAGAATTCTTCTCATTCGCATCACGGCCCATCACGATCAAGGTCTTCTTCCTGAGAGTCAATGTGGCTTCAGAAAAGAACGTGGAACTGTTGACATGATTTTCGCTGCAAGGCAGCTGCAAGAGAAATGTCAGGAACAGAACTGCGATATGTTCTCCACTTTCATTGACCTTACCAAGGCTTTTGATACAGTCAGCAGAGAAGGACTGTGGAAGATTATGGCAAAATATGACTGTCCACGAAAGTTTGTCCAAATAGTGCGGCTATTTCATGACGGCATGCAGGCAAGAGTACAGGAAAATGGTGAACTGTCTGAGCCTTTTCTTGTCACCAATGGAGTGAAACAAGGATGTGTCCTGGCACCAACACTGTTCAGCCTCATGTTTTTAGCTATATTGACGAATGCCTTCAAGAACGACGACATTGGAATAGACGTCAACTACCTCATGGATGGAAAGTTATTAAATCTCAGAAGGCTGAAAGCTAGCACCAAAATTGACAGCGACACCGTCAGAGAGCTCCTGTTTGCTGATGATTGCGCTCTATACGCCAACTCAGAGGCGGACATGCAACATAATGTTTCATTGTTCTCACATGCCTGTGCCAACTTTGGGCTCAATATCAATGTGGAGAAGACTGTAGTTATGTACCAGCCAGCTCCAGGGAATAATCACACTGTGCCGAATATCAAAGTGAATGATCATAGACTAAGTGTTGTGGACAAATTCACCTATCTTGGTAGCACTGTGTCACAAGCTGCCACAATTGATGATGAAGTGAATGCAAGAATCTCCAAGGCCAGCGCGGCCTTTGGCAGACTGTACAAGAATGTATGGGACAGAAATGGAATAAGCCTGCAAACAAAGCTGAAAGTCTACAAAGCAGTTGTATTATCCACACTGCTATATACTTGTGAAACCTGGACTGTTTATGAGCGACACGCTAGGAAATTAAACCACTTCCACACAGTCTGCCTTAGGAAGTTGTTGAAGATTAAATGGCAAGGCAAGATCCCAGACACTGAAGTCCTAGAAAGAGCGTCCATGCCCAGTATCCACATTCTACTAATTAAGAATCAGATTCGCTGGGCTGGTCACTTGACTCGCATGCAAGATCACAGGCTCCCTAAACGAATTTTGTACGGCGAGTTGCGTTGTAGTAAACGCTCCCAAGGCGGCCAGAGGAAACGATTTAAAAACACTCTGAAAATCTATCAACAGTTCTCTCATGAGACACGTAAGTGTCAACCAGAGGGTAAGCACTCTGGTCACGGTGTAAGCACCACAACGTTATAGACACCAAGAACTTGGAATAGAACTCAAGAGTAGGCTTACTACTCTAAGCATGTGGAATGATGTAGCACGCAAAAGCCGAAGTGCGCATGAAGACCCTCCGCGTGCTGTGTAATCAGGACGCGGAGGATGGTCAGACAGGGGACGGACTTCGTAGGGACTAGAGATAGGAAGTTCTGTGTATTCATGTGTGATTCATTAGAGACAGTTTTGTGCATTTATGTATTGTAAGAGCCAGTGGCAATAAAATGTGTAATCAATTCCTCTCGTACGACTGACAAGTCTTTTTGTGTGGTGCGAGAGAAGTTTATCCCTGAATGCCTGTAGCATCGCTTGATGACAGTGGTGATGCTGATGATGAATTTGACGACATTATGTTGATCGTGACTCGTTGACGTAACTGCGGTCTCTGACATTATTAGTTGCTAACTGTAGTCGTCGTAATGTTTATCAGTTACCACCATTTGTCTTATTGATATCCATCTCAAATTTAATACAATATCTTCTAGTAGATTGATATAGTACAACTATTTTCCTTGATTTATATGTAGCTTTACTTATTTATTTAACACACGTATTCATACTAATCTATTGTTAGGGTTTTCGATAACTGTTTAATTTTCCCATTTTATCTATCAACTTATCTAGGGTCTTATGGATTCGTTCAATGGACCGAATCTCAAAATTATCTATCAAATTGTGTAGGGTTTTAGAGTTGGTTTAAAAGATGAACCCCCGAATCATGTCCTGAACCTGCCGGCACTGTTCACACCTTCTTGGCAACCTAAACAATCCACACAGGTACAGACATAAGCCATTTCGCTAAAACATAAATAAACAAACTTCAGTATCAACGATACGCTCACTGTTCATGTACAATGGTAAAAATGTTACTTGCACAAATCCCTTATCATCAGTTTAAACATAAACATTCCAAATCAATACCATCAAATCTACAACGTCTCAAAACCGTTTAGCTCACACACGTCTTGCTACATTCAAATCCTACTTGCTAACTTAAACAGGATTATTTCGTAGTCTCTTTTCACATCTCTAGTATTTTATTAATTCGTCCACAAGCTATCGTTCACACTAACACAGTTAGTCCTATTATTCGTCATTATCTACACACAGTCTCTACCGCGTCTAGTGTCTCGATCCGTCTATGTCACCGTTCCAAGTCTGACTCCCTTGTCACCCACAACTCGCTTCCCTTTTCCTCTCCAGTCATGAGTGGGGAACACACTTCCCGAACAGAGTTCACACCAACTCTTTGTTCACTATCGTGAATTGTCCTTAATCTTAATATTCGCCTCACGTCTGTCTTGTTCAGTCTTGTCTGAACTGTCGTCACTATAATGTATTGCTGTGTAACGATAGCAGTGCCCAACTTAAGTATAAACACAGACCACAAAGTTTCCGGTTTCAAGATGGCGACGGACGGTCGTGTTGTTTTGTGTTCGTTAACTTTTTCGCGTAGGGGATGGATTTATTCATCTCTTGCGTGTAATTGGTGTGCCAGGATGTAAAACCAGGAGTTTCTACTCAAGATCTGCGCGGGTGCTACGGAGTTCGTGCATCGAGCGAAGCGATCCTTGAGTGAATTTTCAGCAGCGTGTGTGGTTCAACAGCAGTCTGTGTTTACGTTTTTTCAACATAGCGGAAGAACGTGATTTTTCCGAGCGGTCAGCAGTCAACATAACGACGCGGCGTGGTAGCCGCGCAGGGACAAAGAAGCAAGGTAAGCGCGGTGGTTTGAGGCGTTTTAGACTCAAGTGTCACCGTCTAGGACTCAGGAACATCCGTATTCTATATTGGAACTGTGCCAGTGTAAAACAACGGGGCTCTATTTTAGAAACCCTAGTTTACAGGAACGACATTGTAGCACTCCAGGAGACGAGACTGGGCGATCAGCTACTCCGAATTGCCGGCTTCAAATGTTTCTACAACAGACGACATCTGGGAACGGACGATTCTCGTTCGCGACAGCATGGTGGCGTCAGAGCTAGACATGTCCAGTTGGGACAGTGACGATATACAAATACAGGCGTTGAGAGTTCATTCCAGTATACCATTCGTGTTGGTTAATGTTTATGCCCGCAATGCGAGTATGGACGCCCAGAAGTGGCAGTGCTTAAGTGGCATATTAGGCCACGAGAGAAATGTTATTTTCTGTGGTGACTTCAACGCTAAAGGCAGAGCATGGGGAAACACTTCCTCCAATACACAAGGGGAGGAGCTCGAGACTGCACTGGAAACCATCGACCTGGTTTGTATTAACAGTGGCTGTGTCACCAGGACAGCAAGCCGTCCAGGCGATGAGGACAGTGCTATTGATCTGGCGCTAGTTTCACCTTCACTCACTACAGTGTGTAGATGGGGTGTCCTAGGACACCATGGCAGCGACCACCACCCGTGCAGCATATTGGTGGAGAAAGGCAGAACCAGGCAGCACAAGCTAAAGGTAAAGACGTTCCAGTATGACAGTACAGGGCAAGATGTGGTGAGTAAAATAAGACGTGACAAGCGCAGAACGTTTCAGGGCAGGAAAAAAAGCTGGGAGCAGCCACCGTGGTGGAGTTTCGAGGTGGAGAAGGCTTGGGTGGATAAGCGTAGTGCTGTAAGGAGATGGCAAAATGCCAAGAAGAACAGAGCTGGTCATCCTAGTCCCTGCTTGCACTTAGAAAGAGAGATGCACACAAAAGTAAGCTATTTAAAAAAACTGGTCAAGGTGGTTAAAAGCGAAAAATGGGCAGAGGTGTGTCAAAGAGTAAGCACAGACAAGTCACTGAAATTGTTCTGGCGACTACATAAAAGCATGAGTGGTGTAGTCAAGAATAAGAGCATTTCAGACTTCCAAGGTGCTGACCTCACCTGGAAGAGGACTGACGAGGACAAGGGCAAAGCCCTCTTTGAACGCTACCTTGAGCAGGGCAACCAGACAGACATGGGAGGCCGAAATATGGCCAAGGAGGTCACCTTAGACAGATGCAAGGCCCAGAACACTTCGGAGGAAGACACAGTGACAGTGAAAGAAATCAAGGCTGTGCTTCGACGATCAAAAAACAGTGCTCCAGGTCCTGATGGCATAAGATACGACGACATAAATAGGTGTACCGACAATGAGCTAGAGAAACTAGCAGACATGTACAACAACAGTATAGGAAGTGCTAGCATCAAGGAGGAATGGTTACACAGCTATCTGATTCCCTTGCCGAAGCCTGACAAAGACCACAAAAAAATTCAGGGATATCGAATTATAACCATGCAGAATACAATAGGCAAGCTGCTGGAGAAGGTAATTGCCAGGAAAATATCAAGCCAACTAGAGAGGCAAGGTGTTTTCCCACCTACCCTGGGTGGGTACCGTCCAAAAAGAGAAACCTGGACCAATGCAGCAGTCTTTGCCCATGATGTCTATGAAGGTTTCCACTCAGGCACTGAAACCGTTGCTGCAGCGATTGATCTTGAGGACGCATACAACAGAGTACCACTGGATTTTTTAATGTTTCAGCTTCTTGAACTAAACGTAAGTCCATTCCTCCTTAGCTGGATCGCTGCAGCCCTCTACCAACGGAAAGTAGTTTTTAGATGTGGCAGTTGGACTTCGGAACCAACAACAATATATCCTGGCCTACCACAGGGATCACCATTATCTCCGGTACTGTTCAACGCCTACACAGTGAGAATCACCAGTGAGCAGATCACTGGACCTGGCAGGACATTGTCGTATGCCGATGATGTTTTAGTGTATCGTCAGGGTAAGGATAGAGAGGAGGTTGCTGTGGAACTACAAACCGAACTCAATCGCATAAGTACTTGGTGTGATGAAGCTGGGGCAATGGTCAACCCAACAAAGGCAACAGTGACTTGGTTCTCGTTGAATAATCATATTGTCAACAATCCAACACCAACTGTAATGCTGTGTTCAGAGACGGTGGAAAGAACGCAGGCAATGAATTACCTGGGGATACGGTTTGATCGAAGCCTTGCTTATAATGTGCACCTAGACCAGGTGATAACAAAGGCCAAGCGGGGTTTGGCAGCGATGCGGGTGATGGCGGCAGCAAACTGTGAGCAGCGCCATCTATGTCTTCTGTACGAGGGGCTGGTCATGTCTGTTTTGGAGTATGCAATGGCAATCCTGACTCTCAGCCATAAGCAGATAGAAAGGATGGAAAGGATACAGAATGAAGCTATGCGCATTATTCTTGGATGTACAAGAGATACAGCATGCAGGGCGATGCGCTACCTTCTTGATTTTCCAACCATTGAAGAGAGAATACAAGTTTGCAGGGCACGCGCCTACCTCAGAATTAACGCAAACACACAACATCCACTGCATAGTGAAATTAGGAAGGTGAAGGGCAGCAGGTTAAAAAGAGGACGGTCGTGGATGGGTCAAGCCGAAGACATTCTTCAACAGGTGTGTTCACTTGAGGACTTAGAACCTGGCGAGGAGTGGGTGCAAGTGCCAACAGACTTCTGCACATCCTTTTCAGTTTGCATCCAACTAGATAGAAAATGCAGACAAGAAAATCCGGCTGCTGTTGAGGCTGAAGTACAAGCGTTGATTTTCGAGAATTCGCTAGACGGTGACGCGGTCATCTACACAGATGGGTCGGTCGTCCGACATGTGAGAAGCTCATGGGCCTTTACAGCTCGGGCCGGAGGGAGAATTGTGAAGGAGGACTCTGGTGCTTTCACTGAAACCACAAGTAGCCTGACCATGGAAGTCATGGCAGTAAGTAAAGCAATAACATGGCTCGAGACACAGACATTCACTAGGGCTTGTTTCCTTAGCGACTCAATGAACATGATCAAGAGGATAGAGGAGGGGTCGATCCGAAGAGAATGGTTGCTGCCTCTGAAGCGGTCTCGGCTGGCAAAGATTAGTTTCATCTTCGTGCCAGGTCATACGGGAGTTCAAGGAAATGAGCGGGCTGACAAGCTCGCAGGTGAGGCTACTGTGGAGGGCGAACGCGCCATGGACCAGGCTGACATTCTGAATGCTCTACGAGAAGTGAGACTTTTGCGAGAACCAAGTGATGACTGTGAATCTACAACAATGGCCAGACTGCGGGAGCAGCAAATTAAAAGATGGGTGGCCAAACAAGAACACTACGCAGGAAGCCAAAGAAGATTGATAAACCAACACAGAACTGGGGTCGTTAGCCGCTATACGCTGCGGGATTTGCTGAGGAGGGGATCCGAGCACTTATGGACTGAATGGTTCGATGTGCAACGAGGATGATCTGTCGACTAACTAACTAACTAACTAACAGACCACAAAGCAGTTATTACCACAATAAAGAACAATCAGAAGACGAAAGCAAAGACTAGGCAAATGCATGCCATGCGAATCAGCGAACTTTAAAAGCCTCAATAACGAGGCAGTGAGGGAAAATTATGAGAAATAACTAATTGAAATCTTTGTAAAAACTATCTATTAAAAATAACCCCCACGCCCCCCCCCCCCCCCCCCCCCCCCCAAAAAAAAAAAAATAATAAAAAAATAAAAAAAAAAACAGTGAAAGAAGACTGGGAAATGTTGAACTGAAGCATTTTCTCATCTCATCATGTTCCTCTTGTACCTTGCGGTGTCGAGGTCAAGTATAAACTTCGTGATAGTGCCCGATTATGGGCTTCATATATCGATATTCCCATGGACTCTGCTATTCCCTCCGTCCAACGTTTACGTGGTCGGCCTCTTCCTCTGTTTCCATCTGGTCTGTACATCATTGTTTGTTGTGGTATGCTGTTGACTGGTAACCTACCTGCATGGCCAAACCATTTGACTTGTTGCTTTCTAATAAAATCTAGTGCTGCTTTAACCCCCACTTTAGTCCTGATTTCTTCATTTCTGATCTTATCTCTTCTTGATACGTTGAGTATTCTTCACAGGAATCTCATTTCTGTTGTTGTGATTTTTCTTTTCTCTTTTTCTGTCATTGTCCAGGTTTGGCATTGGTAGCATAGAGTTGGTAGGAAGATTGTGTTGTAAAGTGCTTTCTTAGTAGTTATTGATACATGTTTGATTTTAGTATTGGTGCCATTTGTCCAATGAGTTGATTTGCCTTATAGCACCTATTTTCGATCTCGTCTTCTGATCTGCCATTTGATGATATTATACTTCCTAGGTACTTGAAACTCTTTACTTGTTTCAAGGGATGTTCGTTTAAGTGAATTGTTGTTGTTTGTTCTTCTTTAGTTATAGTCATTACCTCTGTTCTTTAGTTATAGTCATTACCTCTGTTTTGCTTGTGCTAATTTTTTCATGTTATGTTTCCTACACATTTCGTTTAGACTATTCATGTGGTCTTGTAGCTCAGCTTCTGATATTGCTATTAGTGCTTGGTCGTCCGCAATCAGGAGTTCTCTAATGGTTAGGTTAGATCTTCTGTGTTCTCGTTATGCGGTATTCTTGCTGTCTCTGCTTGGCTGGTTTCTTTACATGTGTTGTCTATATATGTTATGAAGCATTTTAAATATTGCAAAATTACGATGTGGGACCACGAACAAACGCAAAACACGAATAAAGAAAATAACAAGTTGGTGGGATGCTGAGGTAAAGAAACATGTAGAAGACAAAAAGGAAAAACGCATCATAAAAGGTGTGTGAAGAGAAAACAGGACCGTGATTTAATATAATACAGAATATCAAGAAGACATGCGAACAGAATAGTAAAAAAAAAAAAAAAAAGAAAAGAATGATTGGGAGGAGTATGGAAAAACCCTAAATTAAAAACTACAAGGGGGCAACAAGAAATTTCAACAAAACGATCAGTGCAATGAGAACCAGAGCAAAATCTGTTGGCCCACATAACAACAACAAGAGAGAGAGAGAGAGAGAGAGAGAGAGAGAGAGAGAGAGAGAGAGAGAGAGAGAGAGAGAGAGAGAGAGAGAGAGAGAGAGAGAGAGAGAGAGAGAGAGAGAGAGAGAGAGAGAGCCAATATGTCAACAAAAGCAACTATAAAAAAGATAGAAGTAGTACTTCGAAAAATTATCAACATTCTAACATGCCACAGCAATTCAGGAAACCAACATATATGTCATCGAAGAACTAGAACCAGACATACTGAAAGAAGAAATTGGAGAAACCATCAGATTAGCCTCAATGAATAAATCACACAGAACGAAATGCCAAATGAATTAATTAAAGCAGCAAGAGACGTAGAAACATAATGGCTACAAGGACTATTTAACCATGGTTAGATAGAACAACAGACACCACGAGGAGATTGGGGAAACGCCATAATTATACCACTTTTGACCCCCCCCCCCCCCCCCCGCCTCTCCCCCCAAAAAAAAAAAAATTGCAGTGAAAGCAACATCACACACTACAGGGGTATATCCCTTTTGATTTATACTGTGGAAGAGATTTCGTAAAATTATTGAGAAAATATTGCAATCTATGCTAGAACCCCGGCTTATCGAAATACAACTTGGATATAGGAAAAACAAACTATGCACATATGCAGTCTTTCCTCTTAGACATCTTATTGAATAATCAATCGAATTCAATGAAACACACTACTTAGCCTTTGACGACCAAGAAAAGGCATGTGATAGTGTAGATATAAACAAGCTGTGGGAAATTCTTGAACGATATAAAGTGAGCACACATCTAACAAACCTATGTAGAAGCTTATACAACAAAGTGGTGCATCGTGAGAACAAATGGAGAACACTCAGAGCCCTTCATCATAAGATCCGCAGTACGACAAGATTGTGTCCTATCTCCACCCCCCCCCCCCCCCCCCACCCCTTCCTTTTGTTCATATACTGTATAGACAGCAGGTTGTAAAGAATCCAGCCAAACAGAGACCGCAAGAACACCGACTGATAAAGAGAAGAAGAAGAACCAACCGGCAGATTACACCAATAACGAACTCCTATTTGCGGACGATCAATCACTAACAGCAAAATCAGAATCGGAATTACAAGACCACATGCACAGTCTAAACGAAGTGTTTAAGGAACATAACATGAACATTAGCATCAATAAAACAGAGATAATAACTATAACCAAAGAAGAAAAAAAGTTATAAAAAAAAGTTTACCTGAAAGAACACCCCATGAAACACGTAAAGAGCTTCAAGAACGGGTTTTAAATGAACGTCCCTAATACAAACACAAAACACAACATACAGTCACGGAGAAGACCCTCCGGTCACTACTTTAAGACATAACGACGGGATGAGAAGAATAAACAGATGAAAAAATGAAAGCAATGAGGAGAACATTAAAATTTGAAAGGGAAAAAAAATGTTCCTACTTGCTTCAAAATCTTGAGCTGTGTATGGGGAACAGAAGAGTCCATGGGAATCTCGTTTCGCCATGTGGCTTGGTCGAGACAGAAACACAGATCTGATCCACGACTCTGGTGATCGAGAGAGATGGCATAACATGACCGCCCCCGCATATCGGCATGGCACATGATGGATGGATGGGAATCGCTATACATGAAGCCCATAAACGGGCACTATCCCGTTGTTTTTGCCTCACCTCGACACCGTAAAGCACAAGGTGAATAAGTTGAGATGACATTAGATGTGTCCTTGTCCTTGATAGTTAGAAAAAAAGTTCGTACATATTACATAGAACCAATTTTAGTATGCGGCTGCGAATCCTGAAAAGTTAGTAAACAGGCAAAAGGATCCTTAGAAGAATTAGAGATATGGTTGTTTAGAAGAATGCAAACATTTAATTCCACCGCAAAATAAGCAATCTGGACAAATTGAGGGAAGCTAAGCCGCAAAGACAACTTATCGCAAACATCAATAAGAAGTAGGAATCATTATTGGCCACATTATGAGAAGACAAACACTGGAACATGTTGTGACAACCGGACATATTTGTGAAATGAGATATAGAAAAAGGCAGCGTGAGAAAATGCTTTGTGTCATGGCAAGCAAGGTAGTCAACACCCGAACAGATTCATGCCGTCGGAAATCGCAATTTGTGGAGAATCATGATCGCCCACGCAGGTCGGCAAGGCACTGGATGATGAAGATGATGATGATGATGATGATGATGATCATGATGATGATGATGATGATCATCATGATGATGATGATGATGATCATGATGATGATGATGATGATGATCATGATCATGATGATGATGATGATGATATCGAAGAGTGTTCACATTTGGTGTAGAACATTTCTAAAAAGGAAAGCTAAACTATCCACCAATTTAACATTTTATCTATCTATTTATCTATCAATCTATCCATCCATCCATCCATCCATCCATCCATCCATATATCTCTCTCTCTCTCTATCTATCTATCTATCTATCTATCTATCTATCTATCTATCTATCTATCTATCTATCTATCTATCTATCTATCTGAAGTATGTGGGTGTTGGTGGGTTGGGAGGGGGTGTGGGTAGGGAGTGTGTGTTTGGCTGGGTGAATGGGTGTGTAGGAGATTGTGTGGGTTGGGGATGGGTGTGTAATTGATGTGGGGGATGAGTGTGGGGGGGGGGGTGTCTGTGAATGGAATATGTCTGTGTGGGTGGGAGTGTGTGAGTGTGGATGGGGTAAATGTGAGTGGGTGGAGGATGTATGTGTGGGTGGTGAGGATGTTTGTAGGTGTAGGATGTGTGAGTGGGTGGGAAGATGTGTGGGCGGGGATGTGTATGAGGAATTATGTGCGGGATGTGTGTGTGGGGGAATGTGTTTATGGGTGGAGTTTTGTGTGGGAGGGGAGATGTGTGAGAGGTGGGGGAGGTGTGGGATGTGCAGGTGATTAAAGGATGTATGCGAGCATGGGGATGTGTGTTTGGCTGGGTGGTTAGGGTGTGTGTGGGTGGGCGGGTAGATGAGAGATGCATGTGGTGATGGGCATGTTGGTGATGTGTGGGTGTGAGTGGTTGATAGATGAGTACATGAGTGGGTGGATGTGTGTGAGAGATGAGTGCATGGGTGCGGGGGGGGGGAGTTTGTAGTTGTGAGAAGATGTGTGTGAGCGGCAGATGTGTGTGTGTGGGGTATATGTGGGTGGCGGGGTGTGTGTGGGTGGGAGGTGTGCGTTTTTGGGTTATGGGTGGGGATATGTGTGGGCAGGTGGGGAGATGTGTTTATGGGTGGGGATGTGCGTATAGGTGGCGGTGTGTAGATGAGAGGTGGCGAATATTGGGTGGGTGAGTGGGTGTAGGTTGGCTGATGTGTGTGTGGGTGGGTGGGGGAAATTGTGAGAATGCGGGATATGTGTGTGGATAGGTGCGGGATGTGTGGGTTGGCGGGAATATGTGTGTGTGGTTTCTTCTTCTTCTTCTTCTTCTTCTTCTTCTTCTTCTTCTTCTTCTTCTTCTTCTTCTTCTTCTTCTCGTCCTCGTCCTTCTTCTTCTTCTTCTTCTTCTTCTTCTTCTTCTTCTTCTTCTTCTTCTTCTTCTTCTTCTTCTTCTTCTTCTTCTTCTTCTTCTTCTTCTTCTTCTCGTCCTCGTCCTTCTTCTTCTTCTTCTTCTTCTTCTTCTTCTTCTTCTTCTTCTTCTTCTTCTTCTTCTTCTTCTTCTTGGGGAAATGTGTGTGGGTGGGGGATCAGTGGGTGTGTGGCGGCATGTATGTTCGCCTGGTTCTGTGTGAGTGCGTGGAGGTATGTGTGAGTGGGTGGGGGAGGTTTGGTGGGTGGGGGATGTGTTGGTGTCTGCGGGATATGAGGGTGGATGGGGGATGTGTCTCACAACATTGCAATATGCACTGTTTATGTTTACAACTTTCATTTGATAATGTTGATTTCTGTTTTCTCATGTGAATGTATCATGCGTAATATGCATTGTTTATGCTTACAAAATCCAGTTGACAATGCTTTTTCCCCTATGTTAAAGTAACATGCACATTTGATGAATGAAAGTTGAGTGATTGAAAGGGCCAAATGTAAGACGGGCCTGCGTGCCCAATTTGTTACCCTTTTAAAATAAAGTTTGTTCTATCTATCTATCTATCTATCTATCTATCTATCTATCTATCTATCTATCTATCTATCTATCTATCTATCTATCTATCTATCTATCTATCTATGGAGGATGGGTAAGGGTATCTGTGTGGGTGCGGGTGGGAATATTGTGCGGTATGTGGTTGGGGATATGTGTGTGGTATGTGGGTGTGGGATGTGTTGGTGAGGGATATGTGTGTGTGTGGTGCGTGGGTTGGGAATATTGCGTGGTAGGGGATTATGTGATGTGCGGGTGGTGGATTGTGTAGTGGGGGATTGGGTTAAGGCATGTATGGGTGGGTGGAGGATGTATGTGTGGGTGGTGGGGTGTGTGTGTGAGTGGATTGGGGATGTATGGGTGGTTAGGGAGATGTGTGTGTGTGTGGGGGGGGGGGGGTAGGTAGATGTCAGTTGGTGGGGATGTGTGTGTATGGTTTGGGGATGTGTGAGTGGATGTGCGATGTGTGAGTTGGTGGGGGATTGTGTGCGTGGGTGGTGAATATGTGGTCAATGGAGATGTGGCTGGGGGATGGGTGGTTTGAGGTGTGGATGGGAAGAGGATGTGTGGGTTAGGATGTGTATGTGGGTGGGCGTGGGATGTGTGGGTTGGTGGGGGAATGTTTTGGGTGGCGAGTGTGTTTTGGTTGGGGGAACAGGTAGGGGGAGAGTGTGTGGGTGGGGGATGTGCGGAAGGGGGATGGGTCGGTTGGTGGGGTATGTATGTGTCCCTTGGTGTGCGTGTGTGTGGGTAGGTGGGGTGTGTGTGTGGGTGGGGTGATGTATGGGTAGGTGGGAGATGGGCCTCATAACATGGTAATGTGCCTTGTTTATGTTTACAACATTCATTTCACAATGTTTATTTTTCTTCATATGTAAATGTATAATGCTCTTGATGAATGAAAGACGAGTGATTGGAAGGGCCGAATGTAAGACGGGCCTGCGTGCCCAATTTGTGACCCTAATAAAGTTGATTTGATTTGATTTGATTTGATTTCTATCTATCTATCTATCTATCTATCTATCTATCTATCTATCTATCTATCTATCTATCTATCTATCTATCTATCTATCTATCTATCTATCTATCTATCTATCTATCTATCTATCTATATGTCTATCTATCTATCTATATGTCTGTCTATCTGTCAGTCTGTCTGTCTGTCTGTCTGTCTGTCTGTCTGTCTGTCTGTCTGTCTGTCTGTCTGTCTATCTATCTATCTATTTATCTGTCTATGAGTCTACTATCTATCTACTATCTATGAGTATGAGTATGTCTAGAGTGAGAGAGAGAGAGAGAGAGAGAGAGAGAGAGAGAGAGAGAGAGAGAGAGAGAGAGAGAGAGAGAGAGAGAGAGAGAGAGAGAGAGAGAGAGAGAGAGAGAGAGAGAGAGTTGAGCGCACGCATGTCATGTAACATGCTACTCCATATTTTTTATGTATTCTTATCTTTCATATTACGAGGTATCATTTTGTGTGCCACTTGATTTTATCATGTATACTATAATCACTTGCAGACTACTGTAGAGTAAGTGAGAGAGTTCGTGAGTGTGAGTGAGTAAGGGAGTGTGAGTGACTGTGTGTGTTGTGTATATATATATATATATATATATATATATATATATATATATATATATATATATATATATATATATATATATATATATACTTACTGTATACATAGGTGTCAGGTCTTAGTCAGATATGACTGAGCTACCGTATACCAGTAGACGATACTACCTGCGTTCTGCTAGCGCCGAACGTTGGGCGGAGCTTACCAAACCCGACACCCCACTTGTGCCAACGGCTTCGGTCGGAGGAGCGCAATTGGGATGGTACAAGCCTTACCCTGGTGCGAGGAAATACAAGCTAAAGACGAAATGTCATGGCAGGACAGACCAGGCCCTAAGCCTTGGTTGGCGACTGGTCTAGGATCGAAGCTTCGACAGGCGGACAGTTAGAGAGTTGCTTTGCTGATCCGGCAGCGTCTGCCGCTTGTCTTGTTCCAGATGTAGAGGTGTTACCTTTCCTCTGGAGTGAACTAGGTAGGCCGAGAGAGGGATCATGCTGCATGGGCAATACATGATCTCCATATTTTAGCCCAGGCTTCGTGCTATGGAGAGGCAATAACTCCATCCCTAGTCTTAACCGGTCTTGGAATCAAAGCGAGAGGCAACTGTTACGGGTTATAAGTCCCTGTCAGTTGGCGTAGACACGGGACTCCACGCGTTGCCTCTGACGGTCGGAGACACCTACAGGTGTCACTGATCAGCTACTGTCCGCCTCAAGATGGGCAGCCCCCGGCCAATTGGGTGCTGTTCCACCACAACCTGCCTGTATCAATGGGTGCTTGGGGCTGAGACAAAATCTGAATCGCAGGCTGTAAAACCAATGCACCAGGTACTAATAAAAAGAAAAGAATAGAAACCTCAACTACGGAACCTGGAGCGTGAGAACCATGTGTCCAGGTTTTTCCACTGACATGTCCAGTATTAACGATATGAGAAAAACGGCTGTGATTGATGCCGAACTCAATCGTCTTAACATTGATATTGCTGGCCTGCAGGAGACTCGCCTCGCCGAGGAAGGGTCACTCAGGAAAAACAATTACATCTTTTTTTGAAAGGTAGAGAGCAGGCCAAAAAAAAAAAAGGCGACACGGTGTGGGCTTTGCAGTGAAGAATTCACTACTGAGAATGATTGAAATTCCATCAGGAGGAAATGGAAGACTATTATCCCTACGCTTGGCAACGTCTTTTGGTTTTGCCACCATTATTATTACATATGCACCGACACTCGATTCCTCAGATGATGTGAAGGATTCGGTCTATGAGGAGTTAGACTCCGTGATCATGCAGTTCCAAAATCTGACTACATTTATATGCTCGGTAATTTCAATGCTCGTGTGGGCAAGGACTCGAGTTCATGGCCATTGTGCCTTGGAAAATACAACATCGGTCGCATGAATGAAAATGGGCAAAGGCTGCTGGAACATTGCTATGTATTACAAACTCTTTTTTTTTAAACTAAAGAGCTGCATAATGTCACATGGAAACATCCCAGATCCGGCCGTTGGCACCAGCTGGACTTCATCATCACACGGAGACAAAATATGAACCATATAGCATTGATGCGAAGTTACCACAGTGCTGACTGTGATACAGATCACTCTTTGGTTGTTGCAAGGGTTAGACTGAGACCAAAGAGAATCTACACAGCTAAACACAAATCTAGCCCCAGGATTAATATTATTAACACTCATGATCCTGAAAAGAGCTTTCAGTTTCAACAGCAACTTGAAGACGCTTTCACTGATACACCAGAAAATTGTACAGTAAATGAAAAGTGGGGTCAACTTAAGGAAACTCTTTTTAAAACTGCCATAGAGATTTAAGGCACTGTAGATCATATGAGGCAGGACTGGTTTGCGGCAAACAGCCAGACTCTGCAGCCCTTGATTGATAAGACGAAGATAGCTCTCTTAAGAAACAAGGAAAGACCAACACGTATCACTCTGACAAGTCACTGAAATTGTTCTGGCGACTTCATAAAAGTATGAGTGGGGTAGTCAAGAATAAGAGCATTTCTGACTTCCAAGGTGCTGACCTCATCTGGCAGAGGACTAACGAGAACAAGGGCAAAGCCCTCTTTGAACGCTAACAAGAGCAGAGCAACCAGACAGACATGGGAGGCCGAAATCTGGCCAAAGAGGTCATCTCAGGCAGGTGCAAGGCCCAGAACACTTCTGATGAAGACACAGTGACAGTGAAAGAAATCAAGGCTGTGCTTCGACGGTCATAAAACAGCGCTCCAGGGCCTGATGGCATAAGATACGACGACATCAATAGGTGTACCGACAACGAGCTAGAGAAACTAGCAGACATGTACAACAACAGTGTAGGGAGAGCTAGCATCAAGCAGGAGTGGTTACACAGCTATCTGATTCCCTTGCCGAAGCCTGACAAAGACCACACAAAAAATTCAGGGATATCGAATTATAACCATGCAGAATACAACAGGCAAGCTGCTGGAGAAGGTAATTGCCAGGAAAATATCAAGCCAGCTAGAGAGGCAAGGTGTTTTCCCACCTACTCTGGGTGGGTACCGTCCAAAAAGAGATACCTGGACCAATGCAGCAGTTTTTGCCCATGCTGTCTATGAAGGTTTCCACTCAGGTATTGAAACCTTTGCTACAGCGATTGATCTTGAGGACGCATACAACAAAGTACAATTGGATTGTTTAATGCTTCAGCTTCTTGAACTCAAAGTAAGTCCATTCCTCCTTAGTTGGATCGCTGCAGCCCTCTTCCAACGGAAAGTAGTTTTTAGATGTGGCAGTTGGATTCGGAACCAACAACAATATATCCTGGCCTACCACAGGGATCACCATTATCTCCGGTACTGTTCAACGCCTACCCAGTGAGAATCACCAGTGAGCAGATCACTGGACCTGGCAGGACATTGTCATATGACGATGATGTTTTAGTGTATCGTCATGGTAAGGAGAGAGATCAGGTTTCTGTGGAACTACAAACCGAACTCAATCGCATAAATACTTGGTGTGATGAAGTTGCGGCAATGGTCAACCCAACAAAGGCAACGGTGACTTGGTTTTCGTTGAATAATCATATTATCAACACTCCACCACCAACTGTAAAGCTGTGTTCAGAGACGGTGGAAAGAACGCAGGCAATGATTTACCTGGGGATATGGTTTGATCGAAGCCTTGTTTATAATGAGCACATAGACCAGGTGATAACAAAGGCCAAGCGTGGTTTGGATGCGATGCGGGTGATGGCGGCAGCATACTAGAGCAGCGCCATCTATGTCTTCTGTACGAGGGGCTGGTCATGTCTGTTTTAGAGTATGCAATGGCAATCCTGACTTTCAGCCGTAAACAGATAGAAAGGATGGAAAGCATACAGAATGAAGCTATGCACATTATTCTTGGATGTACAAGAGATACAGTATGCAGGGCGATGCGCTACCTTCTTGATTTTCCAACGATTGAAGAGAGAATACAAGTTTGCAGAGCACGCGCCTACCTCAGAGTTAACGCAAACACACAACATCCACTGCAAAGTGATTTTATGAAGGTGAAAGGCAGCAGGTTAAAAAGAGGACGGCCGTGGATGGGTCAAGCCGAAGACATTCTTCAACAGGTGTGTTCACTTAAAGACTTAGAATCTGGCGAGGAGTGGGTGCAAGTGCCAACAGACTTCTGCATATCCTTTTCAGTTTGCAGCCAACTAGATAGAAAATTCAGACAAAACAATCCGGCTGCTGTGGAGGCTGAAGTACAAGCGTTGATTGTCGAGAATTCGCTAGACGGTGACGCGGTCATCTACACAGATGGGTCGGTCGTCCGACATGTGAGAAGCTCATGGGCCTTTACAGCTCGGGCCGGAGGGAGAATTGTGAAGGAGGACTCTGGTGCTTTCACTGAAACCACAAGTAGCCTGACCATGGAAGTCATGGCAGTAAGTAAAGCAATAACATGGCTCGAGACACAGACATTCACTGGGGCGTTTCCTTAGCGACTCAATGAACATGATCAAGAGGATAGAGGAGGGGTCGATCCGAAGAGAATGGTTGCTGCTTCTGGAGTGGTCTCGGCAGGCAAAGATTAGTTTTATCTTCGTGCCAGGGCATGCGGGAGTACAAGGAAATGAGCGGGCTGACAAGCATCACAGGTGAGTCTAAGGTGGATGGCGGACTCGCCATGGACCAGGCTGACATTCTGAATGTTCTACGAGAAGTAAGACTTTTGCGTGAACCAAGTGATGACTGTGAATCTACAACCATGGCCAGACTGCGAGAAAAGCAAATTAAAAAAGGGGTGGCCAAACAAGAACACTACGCAGGAAGCCAAAGAAGATTGATAAACCAACACAGAACTGGTGTCGTTAGCCGCTACACGCTGCGGGATTTGCTGAGGAGGGGATCCGAGCACTTATGGACTGAATGGTTCGATGTGCAATGAGGATGATCTTTCGACTAACTAACTAAGTAACAGTAACACTCTGAGTGAGCTAAAGCAAGCTAGGAAGGATGTGAAAAAGGTTGTCAGGCAGTGTGCAAATGATTATTGGATCAAGTTATATTAGTCCATTCAAATCGCAAGTGATAAGGGAAACATCAGAAGCATGTATGAAGTAATAAAGAAAGCCTGTGGCCCAATGATCAAAAGAAGTGCATCATTGAAAACCTTGACTGGAGAAATCATCAATGATAAGAAACAGCAGATGGACAGATGGGTAGAGCGCTGTTTGGAGCTTTACTCAAGTGAGACCAAACTAGCGGATGATGCGCTCAATGCCATAGAGGCTCTACCAACTCTTGACCACCTGGTCACACTTCCCACCATAACAGAAGTTAAGTGTGCTATAAATGAACTATCTGTCTGTCTGTCTGTCTGCCTGTCTGTCTGTCTGTCTGACTGTCTGTCTGTCTGTCTGTCTGTCTGTCTGTCTGTCTGTTTGCCGGGTCTGTCTGTCTGTCGGTCAGTCGGTCGGTCTTTCTGTCCGTCGTTCGTCCGGTCGGCCGGTCGGTCGGTCAGTTGGTCGGTGGGTCGTTGGATCGGTGGGTCGGTGGATTGGTGGGTCGGTGGGTAGGTTGGTCGGTCGGTGGTTCGGCGAATCGGTCGGTCAGTCGGTCCGTCGGACTGTCTGTCGGTCGGTCAGTCTGTTGGTCGGTCGGTTGGTCGGTCGGTCAGTCGGTCATCAATCGGGGGTCATCGGTCTGTCGACCGATTCTTTCTTCTTCTTCTTCTTCTTCTTCTTCTTCTTCTTCTTCTTCTTCTTCTTCTTCTTCTTCTTCTTCTTCTTCTTCTTCTTCTTCTTCTTCTACTTCTTCTTCTTCCTCTTCTTGCGCTGCTGCTGTTATTGCTACTCTCCTGTTTCTTCAGTAATAGTTATTATAAAAGCAAGTGCTAAAAACAATTATAAATGTAATTAAAAACTCACAAGTCGCCGCTGAACGTGTTGCATGGAGGGCAACTATCAGAAATTGAATAAAGACAAAGAAGAAAATTATTAGAGATAAAGCACACACAGAGCGTGAGTGCCGTAAGATGGTGCATGATAGTGGAACTGACCATGTTTTCACATGCACCACAGTGCGCAAACATTTAAAGCACGAATTGGGCTTTTCTGCCTCACTCGCCACAGCCATGGGCTGTAGTTAAATTTTAATTCTTTCGCTACCAGCGGCCGATACATAGCCACAATCGACCGACTCTGGTGGCAATTGGTTATTCTATCGACACAGAATGATCAGTGGTGTATTTTATACATTTCTGCTCCATTTCGGAATTTTAGTTACAGTAAACTGAAAATTTACACGGCCGGAACATATCTTTATCATCATGGTGCGGTCAAACATTTGCAAACATTGATTCTTGTGAATTTTTAAGTTTTAAAGTAGCGTTAATTTGTTTGTTTTGGATTTTCACAATGGAAACGCCCACGAGTATGCGACTTCGTAGAATGGCTTCAGATTAAGCTAGGTTATTGTTCGAAACACTTTTAAACAATAGTAATTCCAATTTGAGTGAAGATTCAGAAAGAAGTTTTAGTTGTGAGTCTAAAGTTTTAGCTAGTGGTGATAAAGAAACCAGTGAAAGTTCGTCATCAGCTGAGGTGTCTGACAATGAATGTCCGCCTGACAATGAATGTTAGGATGTCACAATTACTTCTCTGCGCAAGGGAAGCAAACAGTGCAAAATAAGAATAAAACTGGAGGAAAAAACTCGAATTTACAAGCTTCTGTAGAGCGTGATGCACCTCTCCCATCCATCATCATCGACATGGCAAGATGTGTCAGAAGGGGAAACAAAACCGAAGTTTGAGTTTCGTCCTCGAGGATCTCAATTTAACTCTAAACTTTATCAACTTCAAACACCTATGGAATTTATCAAAGTGTTTTTTGATGATGACATAGCGGATTGTTTAATTAAAAATGTAATCGAATATGCAGAAAAGATGTTGATGCAGAACACTCCTAAAAGAAAACATTCTAGTCTGTTATCCTGGACCCCGCTGACGAAGCACGAATGGCTGAAGTTTACGTCTGTCATTAATGCTATGGGACTTGATCCAATACCATGTATCAAAGACTATTAGAGTACAAGTGCACATTTATATACTCCTTGGTATGCCACTATGTTTCCCAGAAATCGATTTGAATCTATTTATCAAACCATGTTTCATGTAATGGAACCAGAGGCAGCAGGTGCAAAAGAAATTTGATCCTCTTGTTAACATGATTCTGGATAAATTCCAGGAAGCATTTTACCCATTTGAAAATGTGTCCATTGATGAAATGATTATTGGGTGGAAGGAAAGATTTCAGCACAGACAATACAATGCAAAAGCCTCACACGTACCACATCAAAACATTTGGCCTTTGTGATTCTGCGACTGGCTATGTGGTGAATTTTAAAAAATTACTATGGAAGAAACACTAATAGAGTCCGGATTTAGATCCCACAACTGCTCATGCAGTGAAAGTGTTTGCCACACTACTGAATGTTCTCGGAGCTGGCCATCACATCTTTGCTGACAGATTCTACACTTCGAAAGCTCTGATTGATTATCTGCATTCCAACAATTTCAATTATACAGGGACACTGAATGTCAACCGAGTAGGCTTCCGAACAATAACCTAGCTTGATCTGAAGTCATTCTAAGAGGCCGCATACTTGTGGGCGTTTCCATTTCCATTCTATTTAGAAACGTGGTGTTTGTTCAGTAAATTCAACAGGATTAGCAGTGATTTAGCAGTGATCAGGATAACAACGCCCCTTGGTAAGTGCAATGTTTTCATCATTTTTACCTCTTTTTGTCAAATTATATTATTATTTTTTATTATATTTACAACCTATAGCAATAATTTTAGTACCAACATATTTCTTGTGCAATCCCCTTTATTTTGATATATAATACAAAATTTCTGCTACAATTTTAACCATTTTCATAACATTACTTCCAGTTTTCTGCCTTCATTTTATTTCTATTGTGTGTGAAAAAGGCATGGTTCAGAATATGCAGCAAAGCTTCCTTTTGGGTAATTTTAATGATCAATACTGTTTATAGTGTTGAAGACAAGTGGTGGTTGTTTGATTATTCAGTAAATTAAACATGATTAGCAGTAGAGCAGTATAGAAAACACTTTATAAGTGCAATGTTTTCATCATTTTTACCTCTTTTTGTCAAATTATTTTACAAATTATATTCTTATTTTATTGTATTTACAACCTATAGCGATAATTCCAATACCAACATATCCCAAGTGCAATTCCCTTTATTTTGATATATGATACAACATTTCTGCTACAATTTTTGCCATTTTCATAACATTATTGTGACACACCCCTACTTCCATTTTTCTGCCATTATTTTATTTTTCAATTTGTATGAAAAAGACATGGTTCAGAATATGCAGTAAAACTTCCTTTTGGATAATCGTAATGAGCAATACTGTTTATGTTGTTGAAGACAAGTGGTGTTTGTTTGATTATTCAGTAAATTAAACATGATTAGCAGTAGAGGAGTATAGAAAACACCTTATAAGTGCAATTTTTAAAATAAATTTTACCTCTTTAATTTCAGTTGTTATTATTAAACCTCTCATTACTGTCATACTATTTGTAACCTATCAATTAATAATTAACACATTCATGTTCCTTGTGTAAACTTCTTTGCTTTGATATGTAATACAACAGATCTGCTACCATTTTAACCATTTTAAAAGCATTATTGTGACACACCCCTACTTCATATTTTCTGCCATGAATTTCTGTTTGGTGAGGACTCAATTTTTGTTTGGTAGTGAAAGAGTTAAAGCGCAATGTACCAAACTATCATCTGTCATGACGCAAAGGTGCCAATGATAATTATGAAACTATTTTAAAATTGTATCTGCTGAAAATGCTTCAAATGATTTCCAGAGATATGATTGTGTATTTAAATTAAATGTTTTCTTTCTTGATTCTACAGATTTCATTGTAAAATTGTTAGCGATGGAAGACGGTATGTATTTCAATCACATCACTTAGACCTCTTGTAGTGTTTAATTGGTAGTTTGATTGTACAGTTATAATTTCGTTATATATATATATTATATGTTCTAGTCCATTACTATATTTCGTCCCAATGGTAGAGATCAGTATAGCCGAAAAGATAAAAACGCTCACTCTTCCGGTGCGCTGTCTGTGGGTTAGCGGGTTCAACCCCAACACATTTCACTTGGACAAACATGTTAAATTCTCATCCTTGACTTGGGGACGTAAATGTTAAGTACACCAGAAGTAAGAGTGAATTCGCGTGGTGACGGATGTGACTGGTTATAGAAGATACTATCTGCATGCAAACATCGGTTTAGTGCACCCACTAAGTGTAGTTTTCTTCGTATTCTTCATCTTATTCTTTAGCATCTTCTCCTTTATCATCTTCAATTTCATTATATTGTTCTTCATCATGTTCTTATCCTTCATCTTCTTCCTCTTTGTCATCTTCTTTTTCATCATCGTCCTATTCTTGTTCATCATCCACTTCTTCATGCTAATACTAATATTCTTCTTAATCACCTTCTTTTACGCCATCTTTTTCTTTATATTCTTCTTGTTTATCATCTTTCTCTTCTTCATTATCTTTCTCATCTTCTTCATCTTCTTTTTATCATCTTCTTCTACATAAACGTCTTCTTCTTCTTCTTCTTCTTCTTCTTCTTCTTCTTCTTCTTCTTCTTCTTCTTCTTCTTCTTCTTCTTCTTCTTCTTCTTCTTCTTCTTCATCTTCTTCTTCATCTTCTTCTTCTTCTTCTTCTCGTCCTCGTCCTCGTCCTCATCCTCCTCTTTCTTCTTCTTCTTCTTCTTCTTCTTCTTCTTCTTCTTCTTCTTCTTCTTCTTCTTCTTCTTCTTCTTCTTCTTCTTCTTGTGTTGTTACTAGTTCCACTCATTTTTCTTCAGTATCAGGCATGGTTGGATAAAACAACACAAACTGGGCTAAAGAAACAATTATAATTATAAATAAAACCGCACATATATATAACCTCATCAAGATATTTAAAAAAAAAAACAAAAAAACTATAAATTATGTGTTCCGAAATTCCATCAAAAGTTTTGCAGAGATATGTTTATGCTTCTGAATAAACAATTTCTTCTTCTTCTTTTTTTTTTAAAATCTTGATTCTACAGAGAAAAGTCGTCTTAAGAAACTTGAAGGTATGGTTTCTTATCAATGTTTTAGACTCATCGTAATGTTTAATTGGTAGTTTGACAAAAGGGATACATTTTGGAACCAGATTACGTAATACATACTTTTACAGTTTATTGTCGTAGTTCATGGCACTCTTAGAGGTCAGCGTAATGGAAATATTAACAGCGGCAGCTCTTAAACCATCGGTGCGCAGATGTCGGGGTAGCGAGTTCAACCCTTACACCGTTTATTTGGACTAACCTATTAAATTAGCATCATTGTCATGAGGTTGAAAATTACAAATACTTAAGAGGTAGGAGGGGGTTAGCCTGATGGCGACCTCACTGGTAAAAGTTAAAGCTAATCCTCACGCAAATATCAGTTCGGACCACTCATTACCGTATTTCTCCGGAAAAAAAAACAACCGGTCTTATATTAATGTTATCTTGTAAAGAAATGCTGTATGGCTTATTTCAGGGGGATTTGTTTGTTTGTTTTTTGTTTGTTTGTTTTATTTGTGTTGTTTTGTTTTTGTTTTGTTCAAATACAAAAGTCTGCATTTATTTGTGTACACATTTCAACATTTATTCAAATACAGTCATGTCATCTGCTTCTGGGACATCGTTATAAATCTCAAAATCCAGAATTCTGACCTGAATTTCTTGCGTCTCCACATACTGTACAACCATTGGCCCCTGTCTCTCTTGTCCAGCAATAAAGCTTTCCTTAAATGAGCATTTCTTGACCATGTAGTCTGCTCGTAGTGCATTAGTAACACAGCTGACAGTGATTGTGTCCCATAAATTCTTCACCCAACTCACTTCCTGCTAACTAGGCTTCTGAAAGTTCCCACGCTGATTTCTCTTCATTCTATTTTCAATGTAGTCGTTGACTCTACTGGCGAATGGTCTTTGAATGGCTTGTTTATTGCAGTATCAAGAATCTGAAGATAAAAAGCCATTCCTATGGAAATCATTATTTGAAATCATCTTCTCTCTGCAAGGAAGTTCTTCATAGATGTAGCCCGATGAGTCCTGGCTGAATCCCAGACTAGCAGATCTCGTCGACCACCTCGCAGAACAAGAGGCAGCGTTAAAACTACCCACTTCCTTACAACAGCTTGTGTGCACCATGCTTTTTCGGTTTCAAGAACATAAATGCCTGAAACACACTAAAGCGTATATTTCTTGAACTTAGTGATGATTAGAGTTGGGGCCTTCCTCCTATCCTGATAAACTGCCAAAATGCAGGTAACGCATGCACTTTCGTAATCAGTGGACGAAATGTAGATTGACGAAGCACCCGTCTGACCAATTGTCGTTTGAGATCATAGACCCATAAACACTGCAATTGCATCCATGACAATCATGTTCAAAAGTTGGAAATTAGAAAAGTCTACGCCATCAAGAAAGTACTTGAAAGCAAGTGCATGTTGAACGACTTCAGTATCTTCCAACTTGAATAGTTTTGTCGATCTACTTAGAGACAGTTTATAGCACTGAAGGAAATTAACTAGCCAGTGTTGTGATGTTTTGAAGTCTTCTTGGGATATTTCTAAATGTGTTGCCATTGCAAGGGCAAATGTTTGAATATCAGCCCTGCACACAACCGCAGTCTTTGCTCTCCTGTCAGAAATCCATTCACATATGTCTTCCAGTTCAGAAAATAATGGTTGCCGACCTGATCTACACTTCCTCTTTTTAACATTTCCTTCAAACACCTGTGGATTGAGATTATCTCACTCTGCTCACCATGTTTGGACCATTCGGAAATCAAGCTTCTTCTCTTTGCAAAAAGTCGTAAGATGTTTGCCACGAAGTCTTCAGCGATTCTGTTTGTGCAATCTGCGTAATAGCTCTTTCTGTTTGCATTCATCTTGTCTGGGTGTCAAAATAGAATTTCCTTAAGTCTGCCATTAAATGAAGTTTTAATTGAAGGCTTACGAGACAGGTGTGGCAACACAATTTATGCGACTTAAGAACGCCGGAACACAAAAACTCGACGAGAAATTGTGGCGTTTAAATTCTGCTTATTTATTTTACACGAATGATGTATTGAATTATGAACCACCTCCGTTCAGTATCAAGGACTCCGAGCAGCAATTCGGCAAAAAGCTTTCATTCTAGCTGACAATCTTAACTAGGGCTTATGTTTAGTGTAGGGCTTATTTAAAAAGCACCCTGAATAATTGTGCTACGGCTTGTTTTTGCGGTAGGTCTTAATATTTCGGGGAAACACATTTGTTGTAGCAGCTATTAGTTGTAGTATTAGCTGAATGGAGATCGCTGAAGTTAAAAGTCAGCGATATACAAATAAAATGTGGAGCCATCATTTCTCTTACAATGGCAGGGTCACTCAGGTCTCTCCAGAGATTGTTGATTCTGTTCTTGTTGATATTCCTTTATCACATTAAGCATAAATTATCTTCCTTTTTCCCCTCCCACTTCTACTTCTGATCTTTGCAGTAGTCACGATATTCTCCAAAGCCTCTCTTCGCATTATATACTGTTAACAAAAAATTAAAACAAAAAACAGCAACATTTTTGGTGTTGCTTTTATATAAGATATTCGCTGATTGGACATCAGTCAACCTATCGACAGTGTCCGCCTGGTCATTAACTTCTCATGGTTACCGGAATTGTACTCATCTCATGATTCGTGAGGTCATGAAAGAGGTCACGGTCGAAACGACTTATGTAGGACAATAAATCGTCACAGTTTCATGATAATCTCGCGAAACATACTGAACACAATACAATCTGACCATATTAGTGAATGCCTATAACAGATTGACGCTCATCGAATAAATTCAGTTAAAAATTCAATGCGCATGTATGGCTCATCTCACTACATAGCATCGACTCATCATCATTGGACGTTTACAGGTTGGACAATCACAAAGTGTAGTAGAAAGAGACTTTAATGCGGTTAAAAGCACCATTAGTCGCCTTGGAGGCGATTTCAAGAAACTGGCTCAGTGGCAGACCGACCGCGCAGTGGCAGACCCAGAACCCCAACTGCTGCCGAAGAACGCTTCACAAGGCTGCGTCACCTTAGGAATCGATTTGCATCTGCGTCCTCCACAATCAAGTCAATGCCGGGAGCTCGTCGAATTTAATATAAAACGGTCAGGAACCGACTGCACGACGCTGGTCTATGGGCTAGAAGACCCTAAAGAGGTCATCTTCCTATGGACCGGCATCGCCAGAACCGGCTGCAGTGGTAATCATTATTTTGCTCCAGGGACCGCGGTAGACGGAGAAGGGTTTACCGCAGAGTTCGTGAGCGCTACATCCAGAACAACGTTGATGAGGCTCCTCCATATGGTGGTGGATGCGTACTGATGTGGGGTGGGGGGGGGGGGGGGGGGGAAAGGGGCGAAAAACTTCATGGGAAGAAATGACCTGGTGCAAACTGAAGTGCTCCTGAATGTCCAACGTCGCTGAAATTCTTCATCATCACATCCTTCCATTGCTGTTTGCACGATGTTCGATTTTTCAGCAGGATAACGCTCGGCCTCATGTGGCAGAACTCACCATCCAGTTCCGCGCTGACAACGACGTCCAGGCCATTCCGTGACCATCAAACATGAACCCCATAGAACACTTATGGGATGAACTCGGCAGACGACTCCGCCAGCGAGACGTGGCTCCAGCCAATCTCCGACAGTTGTCTCTTGCATTGCGGGAATAGCGGGAAGCCATCCCACAACAATAGTTCCAACGGCTAATCGGATCCATGTCAAGGAGATGCCACTGTTTGATGGGGGTCATATGAGGCCGTACACCTTACTGACACGGAGACCTCAGTCGCAAAGATTAATAGCCCGAACCAAATTTAATGAATATCATTTCATTGTCAATGTCGAGAAGTTTCTTCATGCCGGGATTGAAACATTAATTCCGCAAATTAAAATGTTGGTACAAGATTGCAATTGAAATTGCAATAGTGTTGCATTGCTTTTTTTTTTTTTTTTTATTAACAGTATTTATATAAGCCTATTCCGAGAGATTAGTGTCTCCAACCGCTCAAGTTATTCACAACATTCTTCTCACTAACAACATAATTGTCGTCTCAAGGTTGTCTTCTACTTAATGCATTGAGGTCTATGGCAGCAACCAGTGTAGAGCAGAGGATGCTTTGCAGGCTCTTTCAGCAATTCATAATTTATGTTATGTGCAGTCATACCATTTAGTATTGCTTGGAGCTGCTGACAGTATCAAAGAACCAGCTTGAAAGGTTGGAGAGCATATAGAATGTGGCCATGTGGGTCATCCTGGTGTGCACATAGGTCACATCAATTATATGCATGGGGCATATTCTGACGCTACCGACAATGGCGGATAGGCGTAGGGTCCTTCGGGCCAAATGGTACCTGAGAGTTGCTGTAGATAGGGATCACCACCTGCATGAAGCCATGGATATGGTCAAGGATCATATACTACGACGAGGCTGGTCTGGAGGCACAGGCATAAATATATGTATTCGTTAGGTGTGTGATTTATTGACCATCTATCATGAAAAAGACTGGGTTGAAGTACTGGAAGACATGACGGGCTGGCAAAATGTAATTGACACATTGGGTCGTGAGTGCAGAAAATGGAAAAGGGGGCCGCAAACAACTGATCCAGGACAAAATATATCATGTGACATAGTAATCTATACTGATGGGTCAGTGGTGAGAAGAAGACAGGGAGGTTGGGGTTTCTTTGCGAAGGCTAATGAACGATGTTTTAAAAAGGAGAGTCTAGCATATGATGCTACGACCTCCAGCGTGAAAATGAAGATGGAAACAGCCACAGCGGCATTCCGTTGATTTGGTGAGATCACTGCAACACACACTGTTTTAATTACGGACTCAAGGAGTATGCTTAGTAAGGTGGAGAAAGGAATGTTTCGAGAGGAATGGCTCAACTCGCTTCAGAGGTCACAGATTATGAGAATTGTATGGATTATTTACCCTGGTAAACGCTCAGTAAATATCCACTTCTGTAAATATCATTCAACATGTTGGTTATTATATCTACTACAAATGGCCCACCACTTCTGATTTCAATCAGGATTTCGACCAAAATATTCCTGCCATACGGCCCTAACAAACATGATAAAAAATTGGCACCAGAATATACATAACAACAGTCTATGTGGAACTGTGTTTATTGATTCAGTAAAGCATTTGATATAATAGACCATGTTATTTTAATTAAAAACCTTGAGACAATAAAAATTGGCCCTAATGTAGTCAGTCAAATAACATCTTTTCTATCAAACAGAAAGCAAGTAGTATCACATAATAAATCTCTGTCTCAAACCATTGCCTTCAATATTGGAGTTCCGCAAGGCACTATTCTTGGCCCTTTATTATTTGCCATGTATATTAACGATCTACCTTTGCATCTTTCGTCGTCCTGCGATCAATTTGCAGACGACTGTACAGTATATTCAAACGCTGAAAACTGTATTTTGCTGGAGTCGTCTTTGCAACAAGAATTAAATAATGTAGTTAGGTGGAGCTATGCAAATTGTATGCAAATTAACATCACTAAAACAAAATCAATGTTATTAACAACCAGACAACGACTTCAAACTCTAAACTCACACACATCGCTTCAACTTCACATCTATAACATGCCAGTAGAAAGTGTAATTGAGCACAAAACATTAGGCCTAATCATTGATAGAAACCTAACCTTTAATTCCCACGTTCAAGCGCTCACTAAACAAACAGCGAAAAATGTCTACCAAATCGCCAAAACCAAATATTTCCTTGATGACGACACAAGGAAAATATTCTATACTTCTCATATACAGACACATTTTGACTGGGATGGTTGTTCTAATTCAAGCACCAAGCGACTTTACTCACTCCAGAAACGGACCATGAGTCTAATTTATAGCAAACATTTATCTGACAATCCTAGCCTGCATAAACGCCTGCTTTTCAATAAGGCTAAACTAATTCACAAACTCCTACACCGAAATGCCCCAAATTACCTTTGGCCATTGTTTAAATATAATACTAGACACAGTAAACGATTAAATATATTACACATTCCAAAGCCTAGGATTTACTTATACAAAACAAGCTTAACGTATTCTGCAGCTCAGCTGTGGAACAATCTTCCACTAGAAATCAAAGACATCACCAATCCCTATACATATAATCGCAAATTATTCGAACACTATCTCAGTACGAATTATCTTCCCCTTAATAATACAGCAGAAAGCAGAAAGCAATGGCAAACTACTGAACGTAACACTTGCCTAGTACATCAACAGCAGCTGAAAATGCTGGTGTTGACTGCAACGTCCCGTAAGGGATACGCAAAAAAAAAAAAAAAAATACAAATAATAATAATAACAAAACCCTAGTATAACAGCCAGTCCCATTTTGGTAGGTAAGTATATTCCACATGGCTAATAACAAGTGTCACACCATTAGCTAATATTACTAAGTAGTATATTACTGATGTTGGAATTTTTCCATGCCTTTATAATGCATATCTTTTATATTGTTGCTGTTCTCTGATAGCCTTGAATGATGTGTGAATGAATTAATGTATGAAAGAGAGTGACAGAAGGGCAGAATGTTAGACGGGCCTGCGTGTAACAATTCTTAAACTTTTGAAAATAAAGTTTGTTCGTTTGTTCGTTCGTTCATAAAGGATGTCAAACACTACAACAGTGTGTACTACAAATATCAAAGCGTACGTCAGACACTTCAACAAAGTGTACTACACACGTCTTAAAGTATGTCAGACACTTCAACAGAGTGTACTACACACGTCTTAAAGTATGTCAGACACTTCAACAGAGTGTACTACACACGTCTTAAAGTATGTCAGACACTTCAACAGAGTGTACTACACACGTCTTAAAGTATGTCAGACACTTCAACAGAGTGTACTACACACGTCATAAAGTATGTCAGACACTTCAACAGAGTGTACTACACACGTCTTAAAGTATGTCAGACACTTCAACAGAGTGTACTACACACGTCTTAAAGTATGTCAGACACTTCAACAGAGTGTGCTACACATGACATAAAATATGACAGACATTCAACAGTGTGTACTACACACGTCATAAAATATGTTTAACACTTCAACGATGTATACTTCAAAATTTATAAAATACTAGACATACTAAAAGAAGAAATTATAGAAGCCATCAGATTAGCCTCATTGAACAAATCACCGGGACAAGATGAAATGCCAAATGAACTAATTACAGCAGCAAGAGAATCAGGAACAGCATGGCTACATAGACTATTCAACCATGTTTGGGTAGAACAGCAGACACCACGAGACTGGAGAAATGCCATAATTATCCCAATTTGGAAAAACAAAGGCAGCAAAAGAGATTGCACACAATACAGAGGCATTTCACTTATGAGTCAAACTGGGAAAATATTTTGTAAAATTCTTGAGAAAAGATTACGAACAACTATAGAACCAAAGCTAAGTGAAACACAACTTGGATTTAGGGGGAAAAAAGGATGCACAGACGCCATTTTTGCTCTTATGCAACTTACAGAAAAGCAATCGAAATAAATGAAACACTCTACTTAGCCTTTGTCGACCGAGAAAAGGCATTTGATAGAGTAGATAGAAACAAGCTGTGGGAAATCCTTAAACTATACGGGGTGAGTACACATCAAAGAAACCTATGTAGAAGCTTATACAACAACAGTGAATGCATAGTGAGGGCAACTGGAGGACACTCAGAACCCTTCACCATAAGATCTGGAGTACGACAAGGTTGTGTCCTGTCCCCTCTCGTGTTTATAACATACTAGCTGACCCGGCCCGGCTTCGCCCAGACTCTGGTGGGGAGCATCTCATTTAATTCATATAAGTAGTCATATAAGTTCTCGTTCCCGTTACCGACTATCTGTCTGTCTGTCTGTCTGTCTATCTGTCTGTCTGTCTGTCTGTCTGACCCGGCCCGTCTTCGCCCAGACCCTGATGGGGAGCATCTCATTTAATTCATATAAGTAGTCATATAAGTTCCCGTTCCGACTATCTATCTGTCTGTCTGTCTGACCCGGCCCGGCATCGCCCAACTCCTGGTGGGGAGCATCTCATTTAATTCATATAAGTAGTCATATAAGTTCCCGTTCCCGACTGTCTGTCTGTCTGTCTGTCTGTCTGTCTGTCTGTCTGTCTGTCTGTCTGTCTGTCTATCTGTCTGTCTGACCCGGCCCAGCCCATGGCGGAGAGCATCTCATTTAAATTATATAAGTAGTCATATAAGATCCCGTTCCCGACTATCTGTCTGACTGTCTGTCTGTCTTGGGTAAATGTAGGAGGGAGGAGGAAGAGGGAGGTGGAGGAGGGAAGAGGAGGGAGGAGGAGGGAGGAGACAGGAGGAGTAGGGAGGAATAGGAGGGAGGAGGAGGGATTAGGAGGAGGAGGGAGGAGTAGGGTGGAGGAGGAGGCGAGGAGGAGGGAGGAGGAAGAGGGAGGAGGAGGGAGAAGGAGGGAGGAGGAGAACGCAGGAGGAGAAGGGAGCAGGAGGAGGAGAGGGAGGAGGAGGGAGAGGGAGGAGGAGGGAGGAGGAGGAGAGAGTAGGAGGAGGGAGGAGGCGGAGGGAGAAGGAAGAGGGAGGAGGAAGAGGGAGAAGGAGGAGAAGGAGGGGGAGGAGGAGGAGGGAATTAGGAGGAGGGAGGAGGAGTAGGGATGGAGGAGGAGGCGAGGAGGAGGGAGGAGTAAGGGAGGGAGGAGGAGGCGGAGAGAGGAGAGGAGGAGGAGGACGCAGGAGGAGAAGAGAGAGGAGCAGGAGGAGGAGAGGGAGGAGGAGGGAGAGGGAGGAGGAGGGAGGAGGAGAGAGTAGGAGGAGGAGGAGGCGGAGGGAGAAGGAAGAGGGAGGAGGAAGAGGGAGAAGGAGGAGAAGGAGGGGGAGGAGGAGGAGGAGGGGAGGAGGAGGGAGGAGGAGGAATGTGAAGGGAGGAGGAGGGAGGAGGTAGAGGGAGGAGGAGGAGGAGGGAGGTGGAGAGAGGAGGAGGAAGAGGGAGGAGGAGGAATGTGAAGGGAGGAGGGGGGAGGAGGTAGAGGGAGGAGGGAGGAGGAGGAGGTAGAGGGAGGAGGAGAGGGAGGAGGAGGAGGGAGGAGGCGGAGAGGGAGGAGGAGGAAGGAGGAGGGGGAGGAGGAGGGAGGAAGAAGGAGGAGGAGGGAGGAGGATGTGATGAGGAGGAGGGAGGAGGAGGAGGGAGGAGGAGCGAGGAGGAGGAGGGAGGAGGAGGGATGAGGAGGAGGGAGGAGGAGGAAGAGGGAGGAGGAGGAATGTGAAGGGAGGAGGAGGGAGGAGGTAGAGGGAGGAGGAGGAGGGAGGAGGAGTGAGGAGGAGGAGAGGGAGGAGGAGGAAGGAGGAGGGGGAGGAGGAGGAGGAGGAGGAGGAGGGGAGGAGAGGAGGAGGAGGAGGAGGAAGAAGGAGGAGGAGGGAGAGGAGGGATGAGGAGGAGGAGGGAGGAGGAGGAAGAGGGAGGAGGAGGAATGTGAAGGGAGGAGGAGGGAGGAGGAGAAGGGAGGAGGAGGGATTAGGAGGAGGGAGGAGGAGGAAGAGGGATGATGAGGAATGTGAAGGGAGGAGGAGGGAGGAGGTAGAGGGAGGAGGAGGGAGGAGGAGGAGAGGAGGAGGATAGGGAGGAGGAGGAAGGAGGAGGGAGGAGGAGGAGGAGGGAGGAAGAAGGAGGAGGAGGGAGAAGGAGGGATAGGGAGGAGGGGGAGGGAAAGAGGAAGAGGTAGGAGGAAGAGTGGTGAGGAGGAGGAGGAGGGAGGAGGAGGGAGGAAAAGGGAGGAGGGAGGAGGAGAGAGGAGGAGGAGGTAGGAGGAGGAGGAAGAGGGAGGAGGAGGAGAGGAGGAGGAAGAAGGAGGAGGAAGAGGGAGGAGGATGGAGGAGGGAGAGGGAGGAGAGGGAGGAGGAGGAAGGAGGAGGAAGAGGAAGGAGGAGAAGAGGGAGGAGGAGGAAGAGGAGGAGGAGGATGGAGGACGGAGAGGGAAGGAGGGGAAGAGGAAGAGGGTAGGAGGAGGATGAGGGGAGAGGAGGAGAAGAAGGGAGAAGGAGGGAGGAGGAGAAGGAGGAGGAGGGGAGAGGAGGAGAGAGGACGCAGAGGCAGAAGAAGGAAGGAGGAGGAGGAAGGAGGGAGAGGAAGGAGGGAGAATGAGGAGGGGAGGAAGGAAAGGGAGGTGGAAGAGGAGGAGGAGGGAGGAGGAAAGAGGTAGGGGGAGGAGGAGGTAGAGGGAGGAGGAGGAAGGAAAGGGAGGAGGAAGAGGAGGAGAAGGGAGGAAGAGGGTGGAGGGAGGAGGAGGGAGGAGGTAGGAGGAGGAAGAGGGAAGAGGGAGAAGAAGGGAGAAGGAGGAGGGAGGATGATGAGGGAGAAGGAGGGAGGAGGAGGAGGAGGGAGGCAGGATTAGGAGGGATGAGGAGGGAGAGGGAGGAGGAGGGAAGATGGAGGGGAGGAGGCGGAGGGAGTAGGAGGGAGGAGGATGGAGGAGGAGGGGAGAGGAAGAGGGACAAGGAAGAGGGAGAAGGAGGAGGGAGGAGGGAGAGGGATGAGAGGGAGGAGGAAGAGGAGAAGGGTGGAGGGAGGAGGTAGAGAGAGGGGGAGAGAGTTCGCCAATCCGAATTCATACTCGTCTAGTTCTTCCCTTCTACACGACTGTAGATAACTTCCTTACACATAAAAAGATGAATTGTTATTGATATTGCCGTGGCATGGAGGAATATCAGCAGCAGAGTTGATCCAAAAAACCAAAGACTGAGATCTACGGAGAGCCATGAACGCATACGCCAGCCGGCACGGCACTTGATGATGATGATTGCCGTGTGACGATTCTGTGTAGTCACGTCATTTTCTTCCCTTTCCCTAGCGTTTTGGTTCGGGGATTCTTTCATCATCATCATCATATATTTACGTACGTATTTTGGGAGGGGGAGGAGGGAGGAGGAGGAAGAAGAAAAAACAACTATGACAGTTGACAGCTCTGGAATGAAAGGAAGGCGTGTAGAAAATTTCATCTCAATCGGATGGGCCGTTCGCGAACAAATAAAGGACATACATATATACATACATACATATATACATACACTCTGTTTTATATATAAAGATGTCAGTCTATTCAACAGTGTGTACACTGCGAAGGACTTACACTATATTTTTTTGAATTTTTTTTTTTATTTGGGGGGGGGGGGGGGGGGGGGGGGGGGGGTTCCATCTTTAACAATTACTAATGTAAAGGAAAGGACTAAAATGTTGTCCTGCACTCTAACATTTAATAATGCGAAAAAAGTCTAATTGTGTGCTTCGCATTCCAACAACTAATAATCCAAATATCTAAAATGTGTCTGCCATTTCACAGGTAGATCCTATTATACAAAGTTCTCATATATTTCAATGGTATATACTATAATGTTAGTTGCATGTCCTTTACAGGACGTAGCAGTCAACATCAGCATTTTTTGGCTGTTCGTGATTCCTGGGCAATTTAGCGTTTAGTAGTTTGCCATTTCTTTCTTAATGACCAGCACTCATACCATTTCATAAATAACCGAAACAGCTGTGTTTCGAACGTGGGTATGCGGGAATACGAACTGCGTCCGTAACACCTTCGCCGTTGAGCAGGTAGGTATATACTACAGAGGTATAAATTATGTCCGGAATTTCTCCAGTATATGCTACAGAGGTATAGAATATGTCCGGAATTTCACCAGTATATACGACAGAGGTATAGAATATGTCCGGAATTTCACCAGTATATACGACAGAGGTATAAAATATGTCCGCAATTTCACCAGTATATGCTACTGAGCTATAAAATATATGCGCAATTTCACCAGTATATGCTACAGAGGTATAGAATATGTCCGGAATTTCACCAGTATATGCTACAGAGATATAAAATATGTCTGCAATTTCACCAGTATATGCTACAGATATATAAAATATGTCCGTTATTTCACCAGTATATTCTACAGAACAACTAGGGTTAGAACTGAATATTAAGAAGTCACATATTGTGGTCGTCACTGGGAAGAAGGGAATACCACAGTGTGATATACGAGTAAATGAACATAGTCTTAAACAAGTGAATCGATACTGTTTTCTCGGCACATCATAACATTTGATGGGAGATGTCTTGAAGAGATTAGAACAAGAATTGCCATTGCGAAGGTAGCCTTTTGCAAGATGAAAAACATACTGACCAATAACAAGATATCAATTGAAACGAGAAAAAGAGTGTTGAGGTGCTACATAGAACCTACAGTTTTGTATGGATGTCAAGCGTGGACAATAAGCAGTCAAGCTGAAAAACAGCTTATGGCTGTGAAAATGTGGTTTCTGAAGAAAATGCAAAGAATACCATGGACAGACAGAAAAAAAAACCAATGAACAAGTCCTTCAAGAAACAAATGATGATCGTAAACTGATTAGAGACATTAGACGTAGACAGTAAAAGTTTTGTGGACATGTTATGAGAAGAAATAAATTATAGAACTTGGTGACAACTGGCAAGAACGAAGGGAAGAGACCGAGGGGAAGACCGAGAAGTAAATACCTGGATGACTTGGCCATATGACATGGTCGAGACAGGAACATGGAGCTGATCCTCGACTCTGTTGATCGAGTGAGATGGCAGAACATGATCGCCCACGCTTACCGGCATGGCATATGATGGATGGATGCTACAGAGTTATAAAATATGTCCGTAATTTCACCAGCATATACTACAGAGTTATAAAATATGTCCGTAATTTCACCAGCATATACTACAGAGTTATAAAAAAAAATGTCCGTAATTTCACCAGTGTGTACTACAGAGGTATAAAGTGTGTCCGCAATTTCACCAGCATATACTACAGAGTTATAAAATATAACCGTAATTTCACCAGTGTATACTACAGAGGTATAAAATATGTCCGAATTTTTACCAGTATATACTGCAGAGGTATACAATATGTCTGCAATGTCACCGGTATATACTACAAAGATCTAACATTTGTCTGCCATTCCAAAGATTAATACTGCAAAGGTGTAAAATATATCTGTCACTTCAACAGTGAAAACTGCAACGGTCTAACAATATGTCTACTGTACTTCTCTGTCTTGCAGAAATCGAACGCAAAAAGAAGAAATCAGTTATTGTGGCTTTTCCAAGAGGAGGCTAGTTTAATACGATTATCACCTTCACTGAGGAGAAATTGCATGCCATGTTACTGTGGTCGATTTGTTTAGTTATTCAACATTTCATTCTTCCTCCAATGATCCTACTAGATTATTCATCAATTGTATGTGCACATGTGTACGTGTACAAAAGCTAAACTGAATATCAGCTTTATTTTTTTTTTTTTTTTCGGTTGTTGCATATCCCTTACAGGACGTTGCAGTCAACACCATCATTTTTCAGCTGCTGTTGATGTACTAGGCAAGATTACGCTCAGTAGTTTGCCATTGCTTTCTGTGATACCGGATAAATACCCCGTAGTTACCGACGCGGCGAAAACCGCTATCGTTTCTCGCGCACATCACTTCTCTCAAGAGAGTATACGGGATTATGGAGAAAGACGCTAACTCATAGCCAGGGAGATCGGCATATCAGCTTTGTCGAAGAAAAATAACGCGCTACGGACTAATTTTCCGAAGATTGGTTATTTTCCAATATATGACACATGACTTAAATGAATAGCCACTGGTTGCCAAACTATTACTGGCCAAGATACAAGTAATTGGTTTGTATAATGGTTAGCTGTTGCACTACTAAAGTTTAAATTATCTTAACGTCATGAATTAATTTCTGTGTTTAAAAACACTGTTCTAATATTATTACAAGTAGTAGAAACAGACACCCAGTTTTCTTGGGTGATTTGATGAGAAGAAAGGCATTGAAGAATATCGTGACAATTGTACAGATTAAGGGGAGAAGAGGCACAGGCAGACCTAGAGAAACTTTGCTGGATGGACTCAGACGGTGACATGGATAAATATAATCAGCAGGCTGGATCCTTAACACCAAAGAGCGAGTTCTGTGGAGAGACACACCCAGCTGACAGGGCACTTCATGATGATGATGATGATGATGATGATGATGATGATGATAAATAAAATAATGATGAGTAGCTGAATCTGAAATTGTGCATCCACGGACCTGCACATTGGCATGTGTGAATTAAATATATCACAATTACACTAATTAATCTACATAAAATAGTTTCATTAATGACGATCTTTAATTACAAACTTGCGTTTCATGACGTTTTTATTAGAAGATCGACGGCATGCTGTCCTAGAATGAAAAAGAAATGTATTTATTGTTAAACCCTAGGAGTTAAATCGTTCAGTTCTGAAACAACCTGATCTCTCAGAGATACAAAATAAAACGTAATTTTCGTTGTTGTTGTTGTTGTTTTTTTTAAAATTAATTTCATATCCTTTACATGACGACGCAGTCAACCTCGGCATATGTATTTTGGCTGTTTGTGATTTCTTGGCAAGTTTACGTTCAGTTGTTTGCCATTTCTTTCTGAACGACTGGCACTCATACGCAAGGGAGTCTGCTGCCAAATCTCCCCCAGCTGTGTTTCGAACGTAGTATGCAGGATAATGAATTTTGTTTCGCCATATTTTCGGTTGGCAAGTTAAAATACAAAGTAGATTAACTGGCACTGAAAGCCACAATGAAAATTGGCAGGGCAGAAATGCAGCTA
Organism: Cepaea nemoralis; assembly: GCA_014155875.1. Lineage (NCBI taxonomy): Eukaryota > Metazoa > Mollusca > Gastropoda > Stylommatophora > Helicidae > Cepaea > Cepaea nemoralis. The sequence continues at coordinate 118,735 of JACEFZ010004145.1, forward strand.
TAATGTGAAATGATAAGAATATAATACATAAAACAATTATAGAATAAATAATATAATGCATTAATACAATTTAATATAACGTTTATAGGTATATATTCAGTATAACGCATTAACTGATTTACTGCCATGGGATGATAAATCGTTTTGTTCGAAATTCAAGTAACAGTAAATGGTTTATAAATCAACTATAGTTAAAATATCAATACAGTAGTTTACAGTACGCAACTACCTTTAATTGTATATACAATACAGCATGTTTGAAACCTTATTATCAACTCTGAGGTCATAACTGTGACATACCCCACTTTCCATTTTTCGCCATCCTTTTTTGTATAGTCCTTGCCTGCTTCTTGTTTGGCACTGCATCTGTTACTTCTTAAACAATATAACATGACACAAAGTAATGCAGCTTTACATAACATAATTAGGTGTCGTAATTCTGTTATGTAAAGCTGGATTACTTCATGTTATTTTATAATGATTACATTTTCACAGCTTTACCACATTTCCACCAAATTTTATTTATATTTTTACTTCTTAAAAGACGTGACAGTTGTCCAGTGTTTATTAAGGGTTGTATGTTATTACCAACCATGTCAGAGTTAGTTACTTCCAAGAGCCTCCGTCTGTTACCTCAGATTCAGTTATTTCCAAGACACTCCATGTATTATTTCAGAGTCAGTTACTTCCAAGAGTTTCCATGTATTATCTAATAATCAGTTACTCTTAAGTATTTCAATGTATTATGTCAGAGTCTATTAATTCCAAGAGTTGCCATGTATTATCTCAGTCAGGTTATCCTAAGAGTTCCCGTGTATTATTTCAGATTCAGTTATTTCCAGGAGATTTCATGCACTATTTTAAGTTATTTCCAAGAGTATACAAGTAATATTTTAGAGTATGCTACTTCAAAGAACATTCAAAACTACGAGTATATAAAGGATTTCATGATAATGCTATTAATATTTTAAAATGCTAGCCATGCTAAAGCAAAATACAAATATGTAGATAGTGCTTTTCTTTAACTCACCGATGATTGTCTTCTATTGTTATTTATCTGATATTTATTTATTAAATTTAAAAAAAAACGATGTTGTGATACTATATTTTTAGTTATTCTGCTAACAGATTCACTTATAGAACATGTTTTGACAATATACTTTAGACATCGGAGATGCAATGAAGTTGAGGATTCTGAGACGATGATCTCTAAAGATTTACTTATAGAAAATGTGACAATATACATCAGCTAACCTGACCCAAAAAGTTACTTTAGAACATGTGGCAATATACTTCAATTAAACTGACTAAAATATTTACTTGAGAATGTGTGACAATACACTTCAACTAACCATACTTTAATATTTACTTATAGAAATGCGGCAATATACTTCAACTATCCGGACTAAAAACATTCACTTATAGAACAAGTGACAATGCTAAGCTATCTAAATGATTTACTTTTGGAAAATGCGGCAATGCTAACAGGGCTACATAATTATAGAAAATGTGACAATATCTTCGGTTATCCAAGTGATAATTCTATATAATTAGCCAGGCATTGGCGACAGTCAGAAGTACAAAACAGCGAACGCCGATCAGAATTAAGTCAAGTCTATTTTAAACAGACCATCATCTTCAACATGCAGAGCCCAGAGTTTACCTTTAGAAATATCCTTCATTGAGAGATTAAATCTACGATTGCTTGTTCTGGTTGGTACCTTATCATTTTTATAGACGAGTGTTTGCTATATTGTTCTTTAAAAAAGTCATAACAACCACTCCCTAGGATTAAGCCTGAGCTGAATTGCAGAGACCATGTGTGTGCCCATGTAGCATGATCCCTCTATCTCAATATTTAGTTTACTCCAGAGGAAAGGAATTGTGATTAGGATGTCATTTAGAATATATCCCGAAGTTTCTTCAGTACGACAATGTTCGATTACGGAATGCAAAATATACCTTTGCTGAATTAGTTATGGTTCTGTTTATTTATTTGCTTTACGTTTTATCAGAACTTAATTGCTGCAGACAATAAAAACTTTACTGAAGTACCGTTTTGTTGTGCATTTGTGTGAACATGGAATGTGTTCTTCTCTTATTTTGTTATAGGTTCTGTTAGTTCTTCTACCTCTTTTCTCTTCTTCTTCTTCTTTTTATTCTTTATATATATATATATATATATATATATATATATATATATATATATATATATATATATATATATATATATATATCAGAAACTTAAGAGCAGCTAACTTTCAGCATGGCGATCAGAGGTAAATAGAGCACCACAACGCTGACTTCGTATGGGCCAGAGAAGAAAAGGAAAAAGAGAAGAAAAACAAAACAGAACAGCACATAATTGCCACCCCTAAGTAAATGAATGGATAGCATTTAGTATAATAAAACTCGGGATCTTCGGCCGAAATAGAATTATAATATTTCTAATTACAGGTAGTGGATTGGAGAGTTATACAGCACCGGAACTAATGAGAATATAAACAATTACTAAACAAACCAAATTAAGAATAAGAACTTTCTATAAGAACTTTATTGGCCAAATCCCACAGCTCAGGGACATCTGATATCTAGATATTGAAATGCAGCATAGCGCAGTAAAGACAACTGCAATGCAACATTAACCATCAGCTATATGCAGTCTCCAACACACAATACGATATATGTCATTCGGCTGGGTCTATAGGGTAGCTCAAGTACCACAGTTAGAGAGACACACCATGAGCTGATCGGAGCACCTCTCAACAAATGAACTTTAACATTGACAGCAATAGGAACATAGACATAAATATTGACCACCTTGTATCAGGATTCTAACAGGCCCAGGAGTGCTGTGACATCACGGTCAGTCACTCCACTGCAGGCATCCACGTGTACCACCATCACCATTTGCTGTATCTTCGACAGGCATGGACACATCTCTTATTCGTTTCGTGAATTGGAAGGGCCGGTCCAGGCCTCCTGGATACTTGTGGGCATATTACCCACCCGCTTGTGGTCCTGGGTCAGAGAAGCCGTTTCTGGCTTTCTTGCTGTTAACTATAGGCATGTGCACATCTGACCGTGGTGTTATTGGTCAAAGCGACAGATCTTTAAAGGTGTCATATATAATGCCACGGGAATTATGTCCCAGAGTCCCTAGCATATTCTGTGCGTACCTTAAGATGGGTTCCATCATCTTCACGCGGTGTTGTTTACAAGTTCCTCCTCTTTCGTTGCTGTCATCACAGACAGTAACCTAACACTCCTGGTACTGTGGGTATATGATTGGTCATCTCTGGCCATCTCTATGGTCATTCTCCATCCCATAGTCAAGGGGCATAACTTTAAAAAAAAAACACATATCACTGCCTCAAATGATGAACTACTGTTTATGTCCCATAACAGTATCATTTTTTCCCCCGCGTTTCCATCCTGTTTCAGGATATTGCGGTCAACACCAGCATCTTTCAGCTGTACGTTGATTCCTAGGCTAGATTACACTCATCAGCACGCCACGACTTTCTGAACGACCGGTGCATACTCTCATAAGTCACTAGCGTGACTCGAACCACTTCTAATTCTCGTCCGCTCACGTTGACCACGAGAGTATACGGGATTAACGGAGAAAGCTGCTAAACCCCCGGCCAGGCAGCCGGCTAACAGTATCATTATCTCAAATAAATAGCTTAACCTTATCCAGGTATCACCTACGAGGCGAAACTCTAAAATCATACTTCATCAGACACAATAACAATGCCCCAAAATCACAATAAAAAATGGGTACAATTCTCACCTCTCGTCTGAGCAATACAAACAGAAGCAGTTCACAATATAAAAGGAACGCATTATCCAATTGACAAAACAAAATCTAATTTACAATAAGTCGCATCTTTGACATCAGTAGATAAAAAATTTGAACATCAAATCCTTTGATCCCTTCGGGGCAGATTCTCTTTGAACTCATTACGCTCAGACATCCTGGCTCCAACAAGTGCCAGTCACTTCTTGGCGGTTTGTTTTGTGAGACTGGTTATCTTATTGCCACTACTGTCGCCTCTACAACAGCATCTGTCTCACACTATTTTAATTCATGTTCTGCTGTCCCAATGGTAGATCCATTACATCCCACTCATCGTATAACATACGGGCCTCCTGTTGCTGCTGGAATCTGTACCACTATTTGTTTTTTTCTGCAGACCACTGGTCTTTAATCATGCTCCTCACCTACTGTCAGCAACTTGGAGGATGACGGCTTGTCATCACTCCCTTTCCTTACAGCAGCTAACTCTCTTAACTGTTCGCCTGCTCTAATATGTGCGTTACACAGACGGGAAACATATCCAACCATTTAACCTTCGACATTCAAATTCCTCCTCCTCCTCCTTCTTCTCCTCCTCCTCCTCCTCCTCCTCCTCCTCCTCATCATCATCATCATCATCATCATCATCTTCATCATTGCTAGCACCTGTCATAAAGACCACTGGCAGCTTGTGCTCCCTCCCGAACAATGCGTATCATGGGGAATACCCTTAGATGTGCGCAGTGAAGAGCTGTGACACTGTCACAGAAAAAACTGCAGTTTAATGATTCCTTGATAACTTACATATTAACATACAAGGAAGGAGAAGGGTTAACAATCGTGTACTTCATTCTGAGATGAGGACGAATAAAAGAGCATTGACCGACACAGATATGAAAATAGGATACAGGTGTTCGTAAAGTTCATTGCTTGACGATCTGACGGACACGGAGAAACGGGACGATCGGCCGACGGGAAAATGAACGGAGAATGCTTTGAAGTGCAAACGAGCGATGGACAGAGGACCAGCGCAACAGCGGAGAACGGAGCGCCAGGACGTATACGTGATTTCACTGAACTTTTGATGTTACGGGTACGGCAAATTTGATTGTAGATCAAACAATCAACGGAGAATGGGACACGCAATATAAAAAGCTGAACATGGAGTTTCTGTTTAGTGTGATACCAAACTGGAGGGAAAGATAGATTATGTGTCCTGTAATGAATAGAAATATCCTCCCTTATAATGGGATAGAGTGCTTGGCTGCGGATAAATTTCGATTCGGGGACTTACATTAATTCTATAGAGGCATATATAAGGTAACACTAATATTAGAGTAATAGTAGCATAGGGATATAGGTGTTTGTTCTTAATGTGTGAAATTGCATTCGTTTATCTAGTCGTGTAAACTTTAGTGCACTCAGAAATCGTATGTCCGTATGTTTTTCGGAGGCTTTTCAGTATGGCTAGAAAAGGACTATCACATAAGAAAATTATATGAAGCAGACGCATATCACCAGATTACCTATCTTCTCCACAGGTTCAAATCTCCTATTGAAATCATAGAAGAGATGAAGGTTACTACACTTGAGCAAATAAAGTACCTACTTAGAAACAACAAGAACATAGACATGTTTTAATATGAAGAAGTGATAACTTAACGTCAAATACAGAACACTGTATGCTCAAACAAATATACAACTAAAACCCTTAAAAGGAAAAGACGTTAACCTGTGGCAAGCAGGGATACTTAAAACTGCATGCAATTGCACTGTGCCGAAACATTAAACTTTGTTAACCATAGACATGGTGTAGAACAGTCATAGTAACTCTAGACAATGTTGGATAGTGGCGGTGTGTATTCAGAGGTGGATTATAATACCGTCCAAACCGGGAAATATATGAACTTCAGTGACTTACCAAATCGGATTATTTTCTGGTGATAAGACATTGAACAGTTGTTTTCTTCAAGAATTGGATTAATTCCCGACTCAAGCAGGAGGAGATCATTCATGGTGAGATCACTCCATTTCTGTGTGTGCAGTCCTGTGTTTTGGCTGACAGAAAAGACGAGAAGAACTAATGCACATACGAGATCAACCGTCCTATCTTGCATTCACACTAGCAGACAATACCAACTACATATACACAGTCCATACATACACCAGACATAGTTTTTCTTAATAAATCTGTTATTTATTGTTGAAAGGAACTGTTGTCGGAGTATGTGTTGAGAGAATAACAGAGAGAGTGAAAGAAAGAGATATATGGAAGGGAAGACAGAAGGGAGGGGTGTAGACAAAAGTCAGTCAATAATCCCAACAGATAATAAGTTTGAAGATGTGCTTGTTGATTCCACCTCTCTCCCGGGAAAACAAGCGACATAATTGGTGGAGCGAGCGGGGTAGAAAATAATACCCATATGACCTGGAGGCATAACAGGACATATGCATAGAGGGGTACCTGCATATTGGCACAGGCATAGCGGAGTACCTACATGTTGGGACATAATGATGGGAATAAAAATAAGTATACATTGATGACTTTTAATGGAAGGACGTCCATTGGATATATGGTGCCATTACATTTATGGTAGAAACATTTCATTAACGCTGGTGACTTTACAGTGAGAAAGTTCCAGACAGAGTGAATGTGGATAGGTGGTAAGACACATTACATACCTAGTCACACGGTCACACGTCTACATAAGTCTTTATCCTATATCTCCTCTTGTGGATGAGAGAGTGGTTGTGATGTACTGTGTGGTGTTGTAGATTAATAATATTAGATAGGCATAGATAATGATATAGGTTCTAGGTAGATTATCTGTTTATAGGAAGGACTTCTTTATTGCTTTGAAGTGTCTGTACTCACCTTGCTGAACTACCTGCTTTAACTATGGCCACTCCCAAAATAACTACCGCCGAACTGAGGGCAAACGGGGAGGAAATTGGTTTAGCTGGCTCGGAACTAACTGATTACATCCAGGAAAGAGAGCGAGAGATTCGTCAAGCGGAACGAGAAGATCGAAAGGCCGAGTTGGAAGTGAGAAGAATAGAGGTGGAGACCAAACGAATGGAAATGGAACAGGAGACCAAGCGACTGGAAATGGAACAAGAGGCCAAGAAAATGGACCAGGAGACCAAGAAACTGGAAATGGAACAGACTGCCAGGAGACAAGAAATGGAACATGAATACCGCTTGAAAGAGTTAGAACTCAAGACACAAACTAAGGGTGAAATAGATGCAGCAGAAGGAAGTTCATCTTCACCTGGGGCAACCCACATGAGTGGACAGGGTTACCATGCCATGAAGTTTCCCTTGGCGGTCTTTGATGAAAGTAAAGAGAAGATATACCAGTTTTTGGATCGGTTCGAGGCCATGGCAGTCGCTATGGGACTGGATAGAACCCGATGGGCTCTTAAATTATCCCAGGCTTTACGTGGTTCAGGGTACGAGGTCTACACACGCCTACCACCAGGACATGAAAATCAGTACGAGGAATTGAAAGCCGCTTTGATGAAACATTATGAAGTCACAGCACAAACGTATAGGAAGAAGTTTAGATCGTCTAGACGAGAGCCGGGAGAACTATTCGCCGCCTACAGTCTGAGGCTGAAATCCTATCTCCAGAAATGGATGGACTTGGCAGAATTCAAGAGGGATTATGAGAGTCTCGAAGAGATGATGGTGGTCGACCAGATGCGAAAGCAAATGTCGAAACCTCTCAGAACCTTCTTGGGAGAACAAGGGGCGGAACGGATTGATGTTGTGAATAAGCTGGCGGAACGATTCGTAGAGGTACATGGGGAGGCTGCGGAACTCAGTATTCAAACCAAAGGTCAGGAGAAACAAGAGAAAAAGAAACCTAAGAATTGGGAAGGAGAAAAAGTGGAACCTTATATAAAGCACACAGAGGAGAGTTCAGAGAAGGTGAAGGAAGGAAACCAGAACACCTCGAATTCTCCAGCGAAACGACAGTGGTCTGAGAAGTGGTGTTCATTCTGCAAAGTGCCATCTCATAACACGAAGGACTGCAGATCGAAACCTAAAAGTTCTTACTTCGCAGCATGCAAAGTGATTCCTACGACGGTGATCACAGACAAGGCTGAGGTCGGCGAAGGAGCTAGGAACAAAAAGGACACACGGAAACCTAGGAAGGGAACATGGTGCACACACTGCCAGGTCGACAACACATAATACTGTGGACTGCAGATGCAAGGCAGAAGACGCCAATTGCATAACCAACCTCGAGGAATCAAAAGAGGAAGGCAAGGAAACGGTCAAGGAGATGAAAGACACTCAGGACCAAGAGAGACCACCTGTGGTCGAACTGATTGAAGTCAATGGCCAGCAGGTTGCTTGTCTCTACGATACAGGTTTGGATGGGGAAGCGGTGGTGGACGCCAGCTTGGTAAGCCCAGACCAACTTACAGGGGAGACCATAGAGATACAGCCGGCAATGAGGAGTGCTGTTACCATGACGCTGCCAATCGCCAAGGTGGAGATTAAATCCAGGTACGTCACGGGCATTATTCCAGCTGCTGTATTATCTGACTCCCTTATTCCCATGATCATTGGCACGAAATATGTCTTTTTGGGATGCCCAAACAGCCAGCCCACAAGGGAACAGTAGTCAGTGGATCTCAAGGGAAGGAAAAAGAGGCAGAGACACTATGCGACAACTCAGGGATAGGAGAATTGCATACTGCCCAGAGGAAGGATACTACGTTGCGTCCTTGCTACAGGAAGCTGCAAAGAAGTGCTGAGCCACCAGAACGGGGACAGTACTTTCTGAAGAATCAACTACTCTATAGGAGAGCTGGGAGGGGAGACAACCTACACGAGCAGTGGGTGGTTCCAGAGACCCACCGTCCTCACATTCTTCAGAGTGGACACATCATAGGCGAGAATCGACATATGGGTGTCAGAGAGACCTTGCAGCAAATTTCCGGCCATTATTGCTGGCCAGGAATGACCGGAGATGTACGCCGGTGGTTGAAATCTTGTTCGGAGTGCCAGAACGCACCACCCAACAAGCGGACTAAGAGGAAAATAGCTCTTAAAGTGGAAGACAAAGTGGAAGTGTGGAGTCCAGCAGAGACCAATATACTCCAAGTAGGATGGAAAGGACCTTATCCTGTGGAAAAGGTGGTGTCCAAGAACATCTACAAAATACGGATCGGGGAAGAGCAGAAAAATCTCCCTAGACATCTCATTAGGAAATATGAGGAGAGATCCGGGAGCAAAGCTTCGCACTTTATGGTGATGGCAGCCATTGGGACAAAGGTTACCAGTCCAGACGAAGACCAGAGATCACCAGTACACCCTAGGAGGGCCTATGGGACAGTACGTGATAGGTCAGATTTACCCAACGACGGGAGGAGGGAAATCGCACGTCAGGGAAAGGACAAGAGGGAAACCTGCAATAGTAACCAAGTTCAAAAGGGGTGGGTACCGTCGGGAAAGACGCGGAATACCCAGGACTCCAACCGAAGATTGGCTGACCAGATACAATATCGCCCAAGATGGTCCTGGAAGCAAAAGTTCAGGAGATTTGGGAAAGACAACTCGGTCCAACGAGGACGAAGGGGAACATCCCCAGAGGCAAAGCCGGGGGAAACCAAGAGGACATGGAAGCAGTGTTACAATCAGGATGGGACGATCCGTCTGTATTGTGAGCCATCGCTTACGCCAGTGGAAAGGAGGTCGACTGAACGTACAGGAGCGATGAGCCAACACTAGTTTCAGTCATGAGTAGTATGGTAGGGTGCATATGAGGTCGCCTACTGGATGAGGTGTTGATCCATGTGAGGATCCAATCATATCATCAACACGTGATGTTCATAGCTACTTGGAGAGAAGCTCAACGCACGGTGGATGTGATGGTCGTTGTTGCTGCAACAGGACTTCACAGTGGAATACATTCCTGGTAAGGAGAATGTAGGAGCGGATTTCTTATCTAGACATCCAACTCCAGAGGAAGAGGAATAAGTTGGAGGATCATAGGAATCAAAACTACAGGGATGAAGAGTCGACGCGGTCAACTCTCTTAAGAGGGGGCCTATGTCACAGAAAAAACTGCAGTTTAATGATTCCTTGATAACTTACATATTAAAATACAAGGAAGGAGAAGGGTTAACAATCGTGTACTTCATTCTGAGAGGAGGACGAATAAAAGAGCATTGACCGACACAGATATGAAAATAGGATACAGGTGTTCGTAAAGTTCATTGCTTGACGATCTGACGGACACGGAGAAACGGGACGATCGGCCGACGGGAAAATGAACGGAGAATGCTTTGAAGTGCAAACGATCGATGGACAGAGGACGGACCAGCGCAACAGCGGAGAACGGAGCGCCAGGACGTATTCGTGATTTCACTGAACGTTTGATGTTACGGGTAACGGCAAATGCGACTGTTGATGTATGGATATCAAACAATCAACGGAGGATGGAACACGCAATATAAAAAGCTGAACATGGAGTTTCTGTTTAGTGTGATACCAAACTGGAGGGAAAGATAGATTATGTGTCCTGTAATGAATAGAAATATCCTCCCTTATAATGGGATAGAGTGCTTGGCTGCGGATAAATTTCGATTCGGGGACTTACATTAATTCTATAGAGGCATATATAAGGTATAACTAATATTAGAGGTAATAGTAGCATAGGGATATAGGTGTTTGTTCTTAATGTGTGAAATTGCATTCGTTTATCTAGTCGTGTAAACTTTAGTGCACTCAGAAATCGTATGTCCGTATGTTTTTCGGAGGCTTTTCAGTATGGCTAGAAAAGGACTATCACATAAGAAAATTATATGAAGCAGACGCATATCACCAGATTACCTATCTTCTCCACAGGTTCAAATCTCCTATTGAAATCATAGAAGAGATGAAGGTTACTACACTTGAGCAAATAAAGTACCTACTTAGAAACAACAAGAACATAGACATGTTTTAATATGAAGAAGTGATAACTTAACGTCAAATACAGAACACTGTATGCTCAAACAAATATACAACTAAAACCCTTAAAAGGAAAAGACGTTAACCTGTGGCAAGCAGGGATACTTAAAACTGCATGCAATTGCACTGTGCCGAAACATTAAACTTTGTTAACCATAGACATGGTGTAGAACAGTCATAGTAACTCTAGACAATGTTGGATAGTGGCGGTGTGTATTCAGAGGTGGATTATAATACCGTCCAAACCGGGAAATATATGAACTTCAGTGACTTACCAAATCGGATTATTTTCTGGTGATAAGACATTGAACAGTTGTTTTCTTCAAGAATTGGATTAATTCCCGACTCAAGCAGGAGGAGATCATTCATGGTGAGATCACTCCATTTCTGTGTGTGCAGTCCTGTGTTTTGGCTGACAGAAAAGACGAGAAGAACTAATGCACATCCGAGATCAACCGTCCTATCTTGCATTCACACTAGCAGACAATACCAACTACATATACACAGTCCATACATACACCAGACATAGTTTTTCTTAATAAATCTGTTATTTATTGTTGAAAGGAACTGTTGTCGGAGTATGTGTTGAGAGAATAACAGAGAGAGTGAAAGAAAGAGATATATGGAAGGGAAGACAGAAGGGAGGGGTGTAGACAAAAGTCAGTCAATAATCCCAACAGATAATAAGTTTGAAGATGTGCTTGTTGATTCCACCTCTCTCCCGGGAAAACAAGCGACAGACACAACCGCCTCTATCAGATGTTCAGATCATCTCTTTTTCTGGCTTGCTTCTGTTAACCTCAAAGGTCATGCGGTGTCATGCCGAAGCTCTCGTCCGACCAACACCACCACCCCAAATGGAATTATTCTTATCGTACAGAAGGAACAGACCACTCCACAACAACATTAATTAGCAAAACTACTTCTATTTACTTGGGTATAACACACAGGGACACCTGAGTTCAGGAATGCCACCCACCCCCCCCCCTCCCAACACACACACACTTAACCCCAAACCTAGTAACCATGTAAACAAGTTCACAGCTATTCCTTCCATGGGCGAATTCTGGTAACCCACAATTTGGTCTAAACATTTGCCAGTTTCATGGTATGACTCACTAAGCTTTCTGTTGTTACAGTGGTACCTGAATGACCTGGAGAAATAGCTTACAACCACGTATCACCATTCACATGTATATAAGGAAAGGACAAAGTAAAACATGATCCAATTAACAACTAACTACATTCATTCATCCACTGATAAGTGGAATCTTATAAAATATGTGTCCTTATCTTCAACAATGTTTATCTGGCCGTGCCTTCCTGGTGGTCCTCCACCAACGCCTTTGGTACAATGTTACAACCCAGAAATATCAACATGGGGACCCTCTTGGTCCACCTATAACATCACACTATAAATCTGTAACCCTATAACCGGCTGACAACATCGGTATGATGGACAACTTCATTGTCACCTCTTCCAGCAAAACAAATTCCCCTGATAACCACAGATAATAATGCTGCCATCAGGGAATGGCACTGCATTCACATGGACAACTGGGGTTGACGCATTGTTCAGCACCGTTGTGGCCTATGGCCTGATTCTGGTGGCTCACAAACTCAGCTATCCTCACACAATCAACTCTAAAGGGGTTCTGCAAATCACATCTGCCCTCGGACCACACCTCGAAACTGTCCCCCTGAATGGTCAAAAGCATCTTCTCGGGATCACCACAGACAGACCAAAGCTCCAGTTCCATTCATGGACTGGGATAATGCTTCCTCACATTACATCGAATCGGTCTTCTGCTGATGCCCACCGAGCTTCCAGTCTTCACTCATCCACCTCACACAATCGTCCGCGATGGGTCCACCTATATGACAAAAACATGGTGCTTCTCTCGTTGTAGGTACCTTCGTGTACCTTACTTCACAGGTGGGCTTTGAAATGTCAGGATCGCCGACCGGGAGGGAAGCTCTGGTTCCCAACGTTGGTAATAAAGCCTTCACTGCTCTCGACGAATTGAGATAAAGGTATGCCCGGAGGTTATCAGAGTCAAGAACAGTACGTGTGGGGGGGGGGGGGGGGGGGAAGGTCCTCTATTGTGAAGCACTCCCCGGGGGGACACCAAACGCAACTCTGTACCCTGTTATTGTCACAACCCAAAGGCTTCCCATACAACAATGGACGCACACAGCACAACCACAGACCTATCACACAAAACAATAATTAAATACTGGAACAATTTATAACAGAACAATCTAAAGGCTGTCAATCGTCTTAGCAGGCTCGCCACATGAAGCAAAGAGTAGACAAACACAAGAAGCTAAAAACATTTAACTTTCGTAATGGATATCAGAGGTAAATAGAGCACAACACTGACTGCTCTTGGACCACAGACGAAAAGGAATAAAGAGAAGGAAAACAAAACAGAACCGCACGTAGTCGCCAACCCCTATTATATTAAAACCGGTATTATCAGCCGCTGAAACCACATTTCTTCCATTATCAGTAACTGGAACCTGAATTCTGTTCGTTATATCCCAGTCTATTGCAAACTGTTTATATAACTCGGCAACACTGTCAGAATAATGTTGTACAACAACATTTACGCATTCAAGAACAACATTTTTCAATTTCCAGTCATCGGCAATCCAATGGCCAGTAATTCCACAATTAAAAAAAAAAGTCGCTTAAAAGTCGACAAGGTCGACTTCATTGCACCGGGTTTATCCCATATGGCTCGGTCTCTTCCCGCAGCGCGGAAAGCGTCGCACAAAGCTCGAACGCCGTAGCTTTTAGCGACGACCCACAGGAGTCTCTGAATCATTTAACTCGTAAACCGAAGGGCGCGGCCCGGAATCGAACCCACAACCTTCGAAGCACGAGTCAAAAGGCTTGATCACTTCGCCACAGAGACTCAGAGACTCCCATTCCACAATAGGTTTCATTACCTAGAGATGGCCAAAACAAATAAGATATTAACGCTATTCCCCTTCAGTTTTTACGAAATTCTTTAATATTTGAATGTTGCTGTTATACTTAGCTGTCAAAACAGTTTGTCAGTAGTTCGGCGGGAAGGTAGCTTATATTCAGCATTTTGCAATTCTGTGCGTAATACTTGTTGAATTCCTTCGCCAACTACTAGTGATATTGGGCTGCCAAGACTAGCAATTAAGTTTGCAAGTGATACTTGAATATCATGTTGTAATGCAGCACTCTCTGGACGATCAGACGAACGACAAAAGTGACTCAAAGTAGCCAGCTTCGAAGTAGGGGACGATGCTGCAAAAGACCGTCTCAGCTGGTGTTTCGGATTCTGCAGTGGATGTTTGTTTTGAAGGTGGTAAGTAAGCGAGGTGTTAGAACCATGGTAGGCAAACTATTTATTACGATGAACGCAATAAACCTTTTCAGCATTGTCAATACTTCAAAACCATAATTCGAGAGAAGATTTCGATTAATCGTTTTTTTTAAAAATCATTAATAAAAATTAACGATTAATAGATTAATTTATCGTTAACTTACGCAGACCGAATGTGTGTGTGTGTGTGTGTGTGTGTGTGTGGGTGGGTGGGTGGGTGGGTGGGTGTGTGTGCCCCGAGGGTGTTTCCACCTTGTCGTGGTGGGGGAGCTTGAGTTTCTCAATGACCATGAGAGCTATGCCGGCGGTAGCATAGCTACCAGCAGGGCCTCCCAAGCCGGACAGGTCAAAGGGTAGAGAACAGACACAGAGAAACACCTTGGTCATCCAGGTAGGGGGTTGAAGCGAGGGCTTAACATCCCCACCATTGTAAAATCTATATTGTTACGAAACAGATACATGAGCCTCGAATTCGGACTGACTTATTTGGACAACGGACAATGGGCTCTGTGTGAGTGATGAGGTCAGTATTACACCGGCCACCTTTACTTCTCAAAACACTCTTAATTCCCATTTTAGGCTGGTTCGACTTAAGAGCGCAGGTACATTAGGAAACATTCGAATGCGTCTAGTTGCGGATCGAACCAACTACCTCCGGGTCGCCAGGCAAGTTTGTAAACACTATGCTTTTTTGTAGGAGTGTACAGAGGACTAGGTGGTCAGTCTTTCCCTGGCGTATCTGGCCACGAGCCCAGGACCTGGAACCTTGGCCGACCATATTCATTACATCACATCAATTTCTTATCAGATTTGCTAGAGCGCCCTCTACTGAACATACGAACACACGCAGATTAAAAAATTAAAATAAATAAAAGTCAACACACATACGAAACTGTGTTTCATGTTGTTGAACTCGCTAGGGAATGTTTTATATTTATATGTCCCATGAGGGAGAAGACAAGTGAGAAGCTTCCGTGTTTAGAGTGGAGCTCTTTAGTAAACTCATAAAAGGATTTACTCTTTCCATCCGCATCAGTCTTCTGCTTCTTCCTCTTCTTTTGCCCAGTGTCTCCCAGTGGGGTAAATGCCTTCAACCAACCTATTCCAGGCCCCCTCCTATCTCTACCTATTCAATACAGCTCTGCTCATGTGCTTCCCATATTGTTCATTTATGTGTCCCCTTCGCTTCTCCGTGAGTTTTTAGGTCTCCTCTATATTTGCTTGTCCCGTGGTTTCTATACTAAAGCTTTTGAAGTTACACTACTCCTAGGCTTTCTCAGTGTATGTCATTTCCAAGCCTCCGTTTTTTCTTCACCTCTTGGTTCATTGATATTTGTCTAGTTCTCTTTACGAGATCCACATTGGTGATTCTGTCATATCATTGTATACCCACAACTCTGTGCACGCACCCCCTAGTGAATGCTTCAATAGCTTGGCGACTTGGAATGTACAGGACAAGAGCGTTGACCTGATCCAAGACACTGATGATCGTGTGAGATGTCGAAACATCAACACTCAAGTCTATCGGCATGGCACATTATGATGAAATATTACAATAAACAGGGAAAAACGCGTCTATCAGTCACAACCATACACAAATAAGTACAATAATTATTATAAACTCTGACACACAACAAGACTAGCTTTTACAAAACGATCTTCCTAAACACAAAACGTATACCAACTAAATGAACATCCACACAACACCTAATTACATTAGCATAATACAGCAGCCCGATATAGACATACATAAACTCAGGAATATATACAAACACAGAACTTAAAGCGCACTTGTAATATTACTAGTATTTTAACACAAAATTTAACTCCTCATAGATTACAATTTACCATTTTATCTTATGATTAGTTTAATGTGCCAATTTTTTTAAAGTAAACTATACAGTTGGGACTTTCCTGTTTTCATTTATCAATTAAAACAATGTCTTGAAATGTAAATTGAAATGTTTGGTATAAATTAATGTAAATGAGAATTGGAAGATTTGTAAACAGTGAATAATTGAATGAAAGTATATGAATTACCAGACGGGCCAACAAGACCAACAGTCACTGTCATACACAAAGGCCTACACTAAATAAAGGAACCGACCACAAGCAAGACAGCTGGCATTTGCAAAAGAATCTTCATAACCGCATTAGTTAATTCAACACTAAATAAAAATACATAAAACGTCAATTAGCATTAGCAGATACAGACACCCGATATAGACATTCATAGACACAGATATATATTGAAACCCGTTCCAATGGCTTTATTACAAAAGCATGAAAGAAACATTAACAGGTGCGGTAGAATTAAACAAAGCATTCATTATGAATGAACTATGCACCACTGGTTGGTCAGAATAAATCGCAGTAGGTATTAAGGCAAGCATCCGATTGTTTAGGTAGGCTGCGAATGCTATCCGCAAAAAAAAAAGGATTGTGGTTGCTCACTGAACCAAGTGTTTACCGCGTTCATTACGTCTGCATCTGTATGGAATCGTAGCCCCTTGAGAGCTTTTTTTTAGAGGTCCGAACAAATGAAAACCACATGGTGACAAATCAGAACTATAGGCTAAATGTTGCAGAATTTCCCACTTCTTCTTTGCTAATGCTTCCTGCACAGTCTTTGCGACATGCGGACGAGCATTATCACGCAACAAAATCACACCGCGAGAAAGCATGCCGGGTCGTTTATTCGTGATGACTTGTTGCAGCTTGTCTAGTGTTTGTAAGTATTGGGTAGAGCTGATATTGACACCAGGTTCTTTAAGGTCTGCCAACAATAGCCCTTCAGGGTAAAAAAATATGCGCTCAGCATAACCTTACCAGCGAAAACCTGTAACTTTAATTTTTGACTCTTGGTGATCCAGCATGCTTCCATTGCATGCCATCTCTCTCTTTTGCTGCTCGGCTCACAGTGGTGACACAATGATTCATCGCCTGTCACTATGAAGAAGATAAATATATCGCCCTCCACTCTGTAACACAGCAAGTGGTTCAAACACCATCCCATGCGTTCCTCTTTTTGGTGGGCGGTCAACATCCGTGGTACCCACTGTGAACATACCTTCTGTTATTGCAGTTTCCCAATTGACACATCACATTCTTTCCCTAGCAACCGTATGCTTCGACAATGGTGCATTTGTACTGTTGTATCAATTTTGGCGATGGTTTTATTATTTTGTTTTCTGTTGCAACAATATGCGCTTGACCCGGCCGTCGAAGATCTCTCGGAAACTGACGTCATTTCCGAACCATTCGTGCCCAGTCTGTCACTGTTGTCCTCGACACACATTTGTTACCGTATGCTGCCTGCATTCTTCGATGAATGTCCACTGGTCGATATCCTTCAAATGAAAGAAACTGAATAACTACCCTTTGCGATTCTTTGGAAGGGGTTTGGATTAAGCCGGTCATTTTTTCAACGGTCAGAAACAGAACCTATGCATCATAGGACGATAAGCACGTGCTCTTTTACTCATTGGTCAGTACTTATCATGTACATGATACATATATATGATGGTACGAAAACAAAATAGTTTTCCCAAAACGTCAGAATAAGACTGACAGGTCGTAAGAATTTGAAAGTAAAGGTGTAGGTCTTTTTTTACAAGATAAGGTCGAGGACTGAGACCTACACGCGACCTGATAAACTCTAGTTTACACTTCGTTGTTAATGAAGTAAGGATGTTAGGTCACATGAGGCCAAAGCTAGCGTAGTCTTTGTCTTGAACGGTCAACTGGCCAAGGTAGACAACAAATGTTGTAGAATTTACGAATATGAAGTACGTCTCCCTGACCTCAAACAAGCATCAGGCGGGAAGTCAGGACTATCAACCCAAATTAGGACGTAACGGGTAAAGGAACTTAGGATAATGAGATGATGCAAAGTAAGCATCCAAATTAACCAGGATACGCGAGGGACTGATTGGAGGGTTAGTCGCGGCACCCGGGGAAGGCCAAATCACGTGACTGTAGGACACGAAGTAGCGAAATATTTGATAGAATATATATTCATGAGAATCCAGTCAGTCGAGGGGCAGTTGAACAGGCGAGGGAGACGAGAGCTGAGAAAAACAGTGGGCGGCCGAGCCCATTAGGGCGGTCGGAGGTATGAGTTGCAGGACTTCGGAAATGGCGGCCGTTCAAATCCGCATACCGAAGATTGCCTGAGAAGACGAGAAGGTGATTTCGTAGGCGGACAGATGCACATATCAAAGTTTCGTCTGGATTACAGGGAGAAAGAGGATGACTAGAGAATCTGTGAATGAGGAAAGACCTGGTTAGATAAGCCAAAGGGGAGAGGAAACACAGATTCGGGGAAGTTACAAGGTGGTGGGAGAAGCCACTTGAGTTCGACTGCTGGCTACAATGATCGCGCTCAGGTTCCAACCTGTGGCAAAAGTTGAACAGGACGAAAGTTTCCAAAAAGGAGACACGTTTATGGTAATCAAACAGAAGACTGATAGTCAAACAAGATTGGAAGGAGCTTGTCAATATCGGAAAGCGGTGCAATCACTGTAAGACGGGCGTGGTGATCAGACCAAAGCACCCGTGGGCAGACTGCAGGCATCAGCAGGGTGACAGGACTTAACGTAAGTTGGCGTAAGATTAGATATATCAGTTATTAGATGTTGTGCAGTTTAGTTCAGGAAGCAATGACAAACTACTGTGAGTAAACTTACCAAGTAATAATAAACAGCCGGCAAAGGCCGGGGTTGTCTGAGACGTCCTGTAGAGGACCCATATCTAACCAACTAACTAACTATAATAGCAGTCTAAACCAGGAAGCATTGGCAAAATACTGAACGTTAACCCGCTAAGAAATCACAGACCGACAAATATCAGGGTTGACTGCGACGTTCTGCAGAGGGCGCGCGACTGGTCTGCCGGCGAAACCAGAGGTATGTGAGTCGAATTAATCAATTAGAGATGTAGAGTGTAGATAAGCTGAACACACAAAATAAGCAATTGGTTGAACAACAATTAAAGCGAATTAGACAGGGATAACAAGGCGAGGAAATATAGAACTGAAGGCTACCCGCTTCAAATTTAAACACAACCATAGCAGACGGGCTTACGCGAAAGTTGGCTACGGGGTAACTAAACAATGAGGGCAGGTAACTTGATCGTCCCAGAGAAATGTCGAACGGGGCTAGAATGCGCATATATTATTGTCTAAACCGGCAGAAGGGAAGTTAGGACAGGCTCTGTTGTTGCGTAGTTAAAGCGGCGAAAGGTCGACTTTGCAAGCTATAGGCGGCGGGTTCAAATCTACACGAAAACCCGGGGATAAATTGGTTACGGCTTAGTCTAACATTAGACGACGCACTGGGGAGTAGGAGTTAATAGTGCGGGGTATATATATTTCAGTGTTTAGTGTACAATGCTGTTGGTAATAATGTGTATGTCGGCATATATTGATAATTATGTAGATTTATGTTGCCATTAGTGTGGTTATATATGCTGAGGATGATGATGACAATGAGGGTATACGATGATAGTGGCAACTATGAGGGTAAAAACGATGACATATGATGATATTGATGGATATGATACACGCAGTAATGATGGCGACTACGACGATAGTAATGAGGATACACAATGATGGGGATGATGTTGATGATAAGGCGTAGGGGTTTATGGTTTTGTCTAACAGTAGACGACGCCATGGGATATAAGATTGACTAGTGAAGAAATAGATATATGGTGTTAGTTGTATTGGGGAGGTATATGATCAGTGATAATCACACAGGTTGCTGTTGGTATTTTACACTGGGAGCGAACTGCCTCCTGGATAAACGGAATATGTGTAAATCTATGGAATCGCTGCCACGGGACAAGTGATGGCCGATGGAATTCCTTTCGCGTTATCTCTTTTCTTAAGGTTGTTAGTAGGTAATAGTCTCTGAGCTTGCAGTAACTGGTTATGCTCATACATCAGTCATTGGTAGCATTTCCCTGGTGTCCAGTGGCATGTTATAGTGCTTATTTCTTTTCGATGTGATGATGTATTATTGGTCTATACTATGTATTTGTATGCTGTAATTGATTCCCAGAATATATTATCTGTTGTGTTGAAAATTGCCACTGTTACTGTTTTGGAGAACATAAATATGCAGTTGAGTTGACTTTCATTTAGACTTGTTAACCTGAGGTTATAGAGGAGCTGAGTGCCACAGCGACCACTTCCTCGTTGGGGCAAAATTTAAAATAAAACTTAAGAGAGCTTTATATGCTAAACTACAAAGGTTACACCTAATATATAACAGAGAAAAACTACAAGAAGTTACAGTCAAAGAGAAATTTGCGTATGAAATAAAATGTAAACTTGAAAGTCTACAAAACCCGTTGGAGGAAAGCGTTGACCAAACTTGGTTGAACATCAAGAATGCAATTCACACTACCGCTGAAGAATGTCTAGGTGTGTTAACCACGCATAGAAAGAACAGATGGTTCAGTCAAAAAGTGTGAAGAAGCAGTCATTAGGAAAAAGAATGCCAGACAGTTATGGCTAAATGACATCAACAACATCCAAAATGAAGAGCAATGAAGAACTGAATGTAAAGAGGCTACAAAAATAGTTCGGTAGCAGAAGCGAGAATATATGAGTAATAAAATCAAATATATGGAAACCAATCACCAGAAAAACGAATCCAGAAAGCTTTTTAAAGAACTGAAGTCAATGAGACGAGGGCACCAATACAACACATATGGTTTATAAGACAAAAATGGGAATATGATAAATACCAATGAGGAAATATGTAACACATGGAAAGAATACTTTGTTGAATTACTAAATTGTGAAGCCCCAAGCAACACTTTCCCACAGGAATAGGTTCTAACGTGTGACCCACAGATTGAAGAACCTACTTTTGAAGAAATTCTATATGTAATAACACGACTTAAAAACAATAAGGCAACTGGGGCTGATGGAATTGCTGCTGAATTTATAAAAGCAGGTGGCCATGCATTACATCTAAAGTTATATGAACTAATAATAATAATAATCTGGAGGAAAGATGAACTACCCCATGACTGGAAAGAGTCATTATTGATACCTATCTTTAAGAAAGGAGACACGTTCCAATGTGAAAATTATAGAGGGATATCGCTACTGTCCTCA
>JACEFZ010004145.1:145000-177500 GCA_014155875.1 Cepaea nemoralis
GCCCCCGGCGGACACAACAATCATCGTGGCATCATCATCATCATCCCATGGCCACCATAATCATAGCCACCACACAATCATCTTATAAAACAATGCCCATTCCTTTAGTGCTCAATGCGGTACCTACACCACTACACCCAGTCATGGATAACAACTAACATAGCCTCATTAATAACAGTAATTGCTCTGTCCATGCATGTCGTACCTGATGGGTTTTACTTTCTAGTTAACTTTTGCTTTCCCACCAACACCGGTTTCACAAACTCCCAATACTATATTCCTTAATGTTCCCTCAATGAAGCCAGAATTGAAATCCACCAGTCTATCATCATATCATCTCAGTTGCACCCTGATGCACCATATGTCAGGAATCAACCCTAACTCACCATCATGACATTTAAATACCTAGACCCATAAGGGATGCCATATGACACAGGGCACACCTCTCCTGCAATGCCCATGTTATGATAAAGGATATCAACAACATGACACCACACACATTACCGCATGACATTACGCATTACTAGCCGACAAGCAAAACATGTTCAACCGTGGAAAGCAATGGACACATATACCCAGTGGAATTACCATATTTGTAGAATGTGGCAATGTAACATTTGCACATAAAAGAATCACAACATTCACAGAGAGTTGAGGATAAACATGTACTACACAGGAACTCAATTGAGGCACTCTTTGAGGCCCCTAAGATAGCTCATAAAATAAACACACAATATTACCAAGTGAAAGTACACAACAAAAATGTCCATGGCTGGATGCAGAACATCAGTACTAATATAATAACCAGTATAATATATCTGATATCATTATTACACACTAATGTCATCCAGTGTTGTCTAATGCCACCTCAATGTATTATTCTGTGTTACTAGGCAAAAGATGTACATTTGTGTCCTCTTTTCCCCATCATTCTTCCTATGATACACCGGTTATAAATTTTGCTATCTTACGCTTTATGTCACATGACAACTACATATTAATATCTCTGCGAAGGGTGGTACGCAGCACTAAATCACATTCCTCCCCTCAGTAAAGCCACTACTTAACATGTAAGTACTCTTCTCTGCTCTACATATGTTATAAATATTACCCATCATCATGGTTACTTTCCCCTACTCATGGTATATCCCACTTTTGCTACCTTGGGATATCTACATAGGGAAACCACAAAATCAGTTACACTGTCTATAATAGTTTAGTTATAGGAAACACCTACACCGGTCATATTCCACTGAACCTCACCAAACCTGATTGCTAACATCTCTCTGTACTAGCCTGTTAAATGTTTTCCTAAAGCTTCAGGGACACCAAATCATTCATCTACATTATCTGTATCATATATCATGATCAAGCTGACCTCACTAAATCAGTTGTACCTGATAAAATAATGCCTAAAACAATTATAATATATATTGTTGCCATTAATATTATTCCTAATATTATTGCAAATTAATAACCAGCAAGCACTGATTGAGGCCAACACCATTAGTGTATTATTCCTTGTGACTAGACACATAGCAAGTGCATATAAATATATTTGCGAAAGGTGGTACGTAGCATTAAATCACATTCTCTCCCCCGTGCGACAACCACCATGCTTAACTTAAGGCAGAATCTCAGTCACTGATTCCACCAATAACTTGATACACCTACAAATATTACTGCCTCCTGTTGACAGAGGTGATGCCAGACTTCACTTACTGCTGAACAACAAATTCCTCTACTAAATTGAATACTTAACTATATTGTAATGTGCCTTGTCTTTCATTGACTGCAGTCCAAGTGTGTTTACTTTATTCACTCATAGCCACTCCACTAATATTCTGTATATTATTTCCTTCAATGATTCATACAACCAATATTTGCCCAGCTATTACCACAACAAGCTTCTTGAACTCAATAATTTACACCGCTGTAAAATAAACCATTAGTTCTGAATAATTATAAAGTATTACTAAGCCCCTGTGTGCCCAATTATCTCCTAACCTGTTAAACATTGTCTGCTCCTTTATCACTAGCCAATATTCCAAATTTACCTTTTAAGTTGCTTCGAGAACAAAGGCTAGATGTTATTTGCTGAGCTGGCCTCCCACGTGTCAATTCTCCAAGTGCTGTTCCTCAATCTCCCACTTTTCAGTCTCATAAAACTTAACACAAGTAGCTTCTAAATTGTTCCTTACTATATTTCTTGTAAATAACTCGTCGAAGTCCAGATCGATCTGCGCCATTTTCTCCAAGAACCGATAACTCTCATTTGCCATTACCTGGGCATGGTTCCGCACTCAGTTATCTGTAACCGGGCTTACAGATTTCTTTTGTTAATTTTAGTTACTGCTAGAGAAATTATTAACTTAAAGATTAAAGCTAGGAATCAGTATAAGATTAGCTATATTTTAAATCTAATTAGTTTGATAATCACTTCATTATTATTATACTTTCATAGCTTTACTGAAGTATACATTTAAATAACCAAAATACTATGTCACACATGGTTTATAAAATTAAAATTAATACATATAAAAGAAATATAATATAAAACAAATTAATTATGGTTACATACCACTGCAAAACTTCAGGGTCTAACTACTAAACACACATTAGAAATAGGCATTGGCGCCTCGTCACTCAGTGTGGTGGACTACGGAAAAAGGCCAGTTCTACCTGTGCGGGGCCTTATATACTGGGGTCCCAGAGTTCCAGACCAATCAGACGCCCTCTTGCAGAATTCCACCATCATCGCGAGCCGAGTACATTATTCCCCATCTTTAACTGTTGTCGTCCCAGACAACTGAACATTACACCCCTAGTGCCTTGGGTAAAGGAGGGATAATTTCTGACCCCTACTTTATAGTCCTCCACTATTGATGGAGCTAAAAAAAAATTTCCTATCCTCACCAGACATCACCCATCAAGTAAAACACCCCAAAAATGTACCTCAGGTACCAACAAGAATAATGGTCACATGCAAATACAAGGTACATTTACATTAATACCAGTCATTATTCATGACTAAACTAATATCAGCAGTAAAAAAAATAATGCAATCAACAGGGAGACAGTCTCCCGCCACCTTAGTGTTCACAATATTATACGAACATTTACAAAAACAATGAAGAATTCCCCTCTTTTAACTGTTGTCGTTTCGACAACCGGACCATACGTCCCTGGTACACTCATCAAGCAGGTAGTTATCTTCACACCTCTATGCTCTGATAATTCTATGCCAAGGAACACATCTCTCAGCAACAACAAATAAACCTGTCACTCTTGAGGACACTGCCCTCAACACCTGAACTGCTGGTTACATCCCTAAACAGTACCATTATAAAACAATTTACTCATTCTATCCAGATTTATAATGTGAAACAGTATACATGTACGTCACCAGTCATCAATAAGTCCAAAATAACATTAATAACATATAAGCATAAGCCATCCTTATACTAGTACAAGTTAATACTCAGTGACCAAATTAACATCAGTGAGGAGAAATAGCCCCTCTGCTACATGAGCAATCATAACAAAATGAATACAACCCTCACTTTTTACATAAAAATAATTAAACAATCATAAAAGTTACACAAACAATAAATCAGCAACCTTTATACAGTTTACCACTTGCCTCAACACTGAACATTTGAAACAAAATGTATTCAAAAATAACATCATCTATCTCTTCTAAGACGGATTCTCTCTGATCGCCTCACATTCAAGTCTCCTGGCTCAAACATGTACCAGTCACTTCTTGGCGGTCTATCCCGTGGTTCCTCAACCTCTGCCACGACAGGCAATTCGGGTAGTCTTATCGTCGCCTCCGGTACCTCAATTACCGCATCTTTCTCACACCGCTTTAACTCGTGTCCTGCTGCTCTAATGTCAGGTCCATTCTCTCCCACTCTTCTAATAACATATGGGCCTCCTGATGCTTTTGGGACCTGCACCACTGTATATTTATCTACAGACCACTGGTCTTTAATCTTGCACCTCTCTGTATAGTGGACTCTCTTCCTAACTACTTCTCCTATGGTTAGCAATTTAGAGGATGATGTCTTGTCACATCTCTCTTTCCTTACAGCAGCTAACTTTCTTAACTGTTCGCCTGCCCTAACATGCGCATTACGCAGACGGGAAAGATGTCCAGTCACCCAGTTCTCAACATTTGGTTCCCCATCATTACAATCACTATCATCACTAGCATCTAGCATGAAATCTACTGGCAATCTGGGTTCTATTCCAAACACTAAGTAGTACGGGGAGTAACCTGTGGACGAGTGGGGCGTAGAGTTATAAACTAACAAAACCTCAGCTATATGTTCAGACCATTTCCTTTTCTGGCTTGCCTCTAGTGGCCTCAGAAGATCATGTAGGGTCCTATTAAACCTTTCGCACTGACCGTTCCCTTTTGGATTGTAACTCGTGGTACGGCTCTTTTGAATCCCGTACACTCTACAGAGTTCTGCAATCACAGCCGATTCAAAGTTCCTGCCTTGATCTGAATGGAGTCTATGGGGTACACCTAAATACAAAAACCATTTCTCAACCAGAACTTTTGCAACTGTCGAGGCTTTCTGATCCCTTGTGGGAACAGCAATTGTAAATTTGGTGAAAACATCTGTAATAACCAACACATTTTCATACCCCCGACTATCCTTCTCTAACATAGTAAAATCCATGGTCACCACCTCAAAAGGCCTAGATGCTAATAAATTACCTGAAGGACCCTGCAGTTTAATATGGGGTGGTTTAGCAATATTACACCTCTGGCATCTTTTACAAAACAGTTCAACATCTTTCGTGATGCCAACCCAATAACATCTACTTCTAAGGATTTGTATCATCCTATCTCTGCCCTGATGGCCGGTGCTGTGCACCGATTCTAACACTCTCTGCTTCAATGCATCAGGTACCACTAATTGAGAAATCCACCCTCTACCTGGCCTCTTTAATTTCCTGTACAACAACCCATTAATCACACTCAACCTCTTTCGCTGCTTCAACAAGCTTTTGGTTTCAGGGGGTAAACCCCTCATCTCTATCTTACTCAGTCTCACACTCTCACTCACACAAGTTAACACTTTATACACATGGACATCTTCTGCTTGTAGTTTTATCAACTCTTCAGCTGAATATGATGGTAATGATAACAGTGGCACATTACCTACAGGGTTATTCTGTCTATCTACATCTACAATCTCTCCTATCCTAGCAGTTCTTAAGTTTGGACTAACTGGTGTAGCAGCTATGTGACTGATTGGAATGTCACCTTCTTCATCTGATCTTCCTGGGGCTTCAAAGGGTAGCGGGACAAATAATCAGCATTTCCATTAGCACGACCTGGTTTGTGCTTAATGGTGTAGTCAAACATCGACATCTGTGCTATCCATCTCTGCTCAATGGCACCCAATTTTGCCTTTTGCCACAAAGCTAAATTCCTACTATCTGTAAAAACTTCTACTTTAGTACCTAAAAGATAACTTCTAAACTTCTCAGTCATAGCCCACTTCAATGCAAGTAACTCAAGCTTAGAACTGCTTTTAGCGTTTCGTTCTGAGGGGCGAAGTGTGCGGCTAGCGTAAGCTAAGACTCTTTTCTTACCATCTTGAATTTGTGAGAGGACAGCACCTAAACCCTGGTATGAGGCATCTACCTCCAATATGAACTGTAATGAGAAGTCTGGGAAACCTAAAAGGGGTGTTGATGTCAGAGCCTCTTTTAATCGATTAAACGCCTCGTCACACTCTGGAGTCCACAACCGCCCTATGGGTCCTTTCTTCTTCTTAGTATCACCGGTTTGCTGCTGGTTGAGTTGGCCCACCAGCTCATGTAGTGGTCTTGCAATATTAGCAAACTTTGAGACAAACCTTCTATAATAACTGGCTAACCCTAGAAATGACCTAAGTTCTGTCTGAGTTCTGGGCACAGGTGCTTCTTTTATGGCTGCAACTTTATCATCCATGGTTCCAATGCCTTCTTCTGAAATGGTGTGCCCTAAAAACTCAACCTTTTTCTGACAAAAGTTACACTTTTCAGGATTTAGTTTTAGCCCAATGGACTGCAGTCTCTCAAACACTTTCTCAAGCCTACTCAAATGCTCTGAAAGATCCCCAGAAAACACCAAAATGTCATCAAGGTATACCAACAAAATCTGGAAAAAGTAGTCATTCAGAGAGCATTGCATTAACCTCTGGAAGCTGCTCGCGGAGTTTGCAAGTCCCATTGGCATACGCGTATACTCATACAAACCAAACGGGGTGGTAAAAGCAGTCTTCTCTTGATCCTCTGGCTTCATGGCCACCTGGTAATACCCACTGGCAAGATCTAGAGTTGAAAACAATTTGGCACCCCCTAGGGCATCTAGATACTCATCTACTCTAGGGAGAGGGTATGCATCTTTCTTTGTCCTAACGTTTACAGCCCGATAATCGACACATAGCCTAAGTCTACCATCCTTTTTTCTCACGAGGACCACCGGAGAAGCCCAAGGACTGGAACTTTCCTTAATTATCTGACTATCTAGTAAACCTTGGAGATGATCTTGTACTTCTCTATAAAATGCTGGGGGAATTCTCCTATAAGGCTGCTTGATGGGGGTCTCATCTGTCAACTGGATGCTATGGGTTACTCTATCTGTATAGCCTATGTCAGTATCTCCCTTGGCAAAAAGACTATCATACCTAACTAATAACTCCTCTAACTTCTTCCTATCTCTATCACTACCCTCAAAACCTGCTCAAATCTACAGGGCACCTAACATCATCTTTCTCTCCGGCATACGGCCGTGTTGAAACCTCAACTTCCTGAGCACTTACCATTTTGAAATGGTTGGTCAAATCTATACAGTAGCATCTGAAATATCCCCAACTTGAGTACCCTTCGACAAGCATATGTCTTCATCCCCCAGATTGACCACTTGGACTTGGCATACGCCCCGTCTCAAGGTAGTCAAAGTGTGGGAGAAAAGCAAACCCTTGTGCTCCAAGTCTCGAGTTGGGCTGAAAATGACATGCATATTTTCACGCACAAATCTTACACATTTTACACTAACTGCAGTGATGGAGCGGGCAGGTACGCAAACTCTATTGTCAACAAACACTTTAACTACCGTCCAGTCCGACTCCAGGAATCTCCTCCGCTGTGCTGCTCCAATTAAGAAACCTACACAGATTCGGCACTGACTGTAAAATGTTCGTGCCAATAATGCCAGGCACTCTTCTCTCCCCATTGTCCATGTCTTTGGTGACAAACACCCCACAGTCCTTCACTTGTGTCCCACCCAACACAATGTCACACATGAAGTACCCCACATATGGAATCATTACGCCATTTGCGGCCGTCAACCTAACGAATTGTCCTTCCTTTAGAACAAAGTCCTGGAACATGCCCTTGAAACAGGCCTCAGTGAATGGTGGATACCTTGAGAACCTGTATCGATGACACACTGGACACTCTTGCCACCTATTCAAGACAGTCTCTTCGGGCCTACCACCCACAATTTTAATGTCCGAGCCATGACGCTCCCCTTCTAATACCTGGCTCCCAGCCTTAGAGGGGTCCCGTTTAATGCTTGTCTGCACTCGCGTCTCAAGTGACCAACCCGATTGCATCGCCAGCAACGTGGCACTTGATGTTGTTGATCGCTGGTGGTGAGTCTGTTCAGCCTGGCACCAATCTCAGACATCTCCCTCTGAAGAAAGTCAATTTCACCCTGCCTGGAAGTAAACTCAGTTCTTGGTGGTACTCGAGCTGGCTCAGTATGTGCAGGCCTACATTCTACCGTTTGTGGGACTACCTCAGCCTGCACCGACCCATACCGCCCCTGCTGAAACTCAACTTTCACTGCTGAAGGTACGCTTGACTGAATTTCCCCAGTGTTCTCGTTTCTGGCTCTCACCTCTACCTCTCTGATTTCAGCACCTAGTGGGGCCCGCACACCTTCCCATGTTTGTGCGCACTCCCTGACTTGAAGAAAAGTCACAGATGAATCTTGTGCGATCTTTTCTTTTAGGACAGTTTGGGTGAAACTGTCCCTTATGCCAGCCACAAACTGGTCTCGAAGGGCCTCCCCATCCAACACAGGGACACCTTGCGTTTCCTGGGCCTTCACTACCCTCTTGAACTCAGCATTGACCCTATGGGAGAAGTCATGGACTGTCTCCCCAGCTCGCTGGCGTATTGTGAATAACGTTGCCAGGAGCTCCCGTAGACTCTTCTTCTCACCATATATCTTCAGCAAGGCCTGTAGCATGGCCTCGGGATCTTCCTCAGAAGCATGGAGTTCCAACTCCCTCCTGACAGGACTGGTTATGCTGTCGAAAATAACATCCACCTTATCGACAGTCTCTAACATGCCAGCCCTCCAAGCTGACCTCACCTCCCTGACGTACTCTTCTACCGATGGTCCCACCTTTCTCCCCAAAACACCGAACAGGCTTTCTGGTTGGTACTACAACGTACCTCAAAGCCTCAGTGAGCTCGCGTGGTGGAGCTTCCATTGGGCGGGAATCTTCGGTTCCCATCGTAGAAGCTGTCGGCGACTCGTCTTGTTCAACTCTCACTGCCGCACGAGTACTTCTGGTCTCCATCTTAAGGACAAGATACTATGCTACGGGTGGTTCTGCAATGGAGCCTAACTAGCTAACCTGGGTTTTGCTATCTCTAGAAGACTATTACCAACTATACCAAAAATGAACCGACACAGAAACCAACTAAAGACCTCAACTAAAACACTCACTTGGTACCAAAACAATCCTACCAGAATAATTCTAAGGCTGTCACTATCCTGGTTCAGGCTCGCCACTTGAAAACATAGGTATAAACAGGAAGCAAGGACCACTTACTTCTGCTACGGTGATGTGAGGAGAAGAGCGCAACCCTGACTGCGTAGGGCCAAAGAAGAAAATGAATAAAGAGAAAGAACCTCTCACCGTCCTCGGTTAACAAGAATAGAAAAGAATTAAGGTTTAAGAAGATCCAGGGTGGGCCGACAGGGGATTAGAACAATATTCTCCAATCCCAGACAAAGAATTACTCCGAGGGCTGTTCTAACACCAATGACTATAACACTAGAGTCTATCAACTAAACAACAAAGTAAGAGTAACACAAGCATCATTTGTTTATTAAACTTCTAAACTTCACAATAATATACAGACATGTAGCATCAACAAAGAAATTAGGATACAGCAAAAATCAAACAGCAAAGAGACTAACCTAACAAACCAAATTCCTAAATGTAGCAAAAACTTCTAATCCAGTGAAAGCTACAAATCTACCAAACACTAATCCACTAGAACTACCAACAACTTCTAGTCCACCAAAAACTAATTTACCAAAAACTTCCAGTCTACTAAAAACTAATTTACCAAAAACTTCCAGTCTACTAAAAACCCAGGAAAATCTAAAATCTAAAACTAGAATTCTGGCTTTTCCTGTAGATAAAATAAAAACCAACAAAGATATTAGGCAAAGACAAGTCAAACATCTCAACATGATGGCCCAACAAGACAACAACAACACCCAGTCTCTCTACGTAAGACAGACAACACTCTTGTACTTGTGACGAATAGACACAAGACGCAACATCCTGACACATTCATTAGATTCACTTACATCACGAGCAAACACAACATCTCAACACTGACCTGGCCACCATACATCAGACATTGTAGGCAAACACAACATCTAATTATTAACCATCAAAGACTCATTATTTGCATCAACACATGGACAACCACTACAACACTGGTGTATGTAAACAATGTCTTTGTGGCACAAACATAGACATGGACTGTGTAAATTCACACCAACCACATGATGCTTCAACTGGACAACAATGATATGAATAGGTTATAGGATGTGCTCCACATAAAATATAAATGACAGGGAGCTTCTATTCAACAGCCTCCAATGTTTTCTACACTCACCACACATCCTCAATCCTACACCATGACCATGATTGTGGCCAAAACCACAGTATAGTCTACATACATCCGCCTCGATCATCACAGGCCACTTCAACCCCTGGCGGATATAATAATCATCATCCTCATCATGGCTATCATCATCATCCCATGACCACCACCATCACAAGCATAGTCATCATCATGTGATACTTATAACACAATGTCCATCCAAGTAGCACTCAATCCGGTACTTACATCACTACACCCAGTCATTGATAATAATTACCATAACCTCATTTATAACAGTAATTGCTCTGTCCATGCATGTCATACCTGATGGGTTTTACTTTCTAGTTAACTTTTGCTTTCCCACCAACACCGGTTTCACAAACTCCCAATACTATATTCCTTAATGTTCCCTCAATGAAGCCAGCATTGAAATCCACCAGTCTATCATCATGTCATCTCAGTTGCACCCTGATGCACCATATGTCAGGAATCAACCCTAACTCACCATCATGACATTTAAATACCTAGACCCATAAGGGATGCCATATGACACAGGGCACACCTCTCCTGCAATGCCCATGTTATGATAAAGGATATCAACAACATGACACCACACACATTACCTGCATGATATTACACATTACTAGCCGACAAGTAAAACATGTTCAACCGTGGAAAGCAATGGACACATATACCCAGTGGAATTACCATATTTGTAGAATGTGACAATGTAACATTTGCACATAAAAGAATCACAACATTCACAGAAAGTTGAGGATAAACATGTACTACACAGGAACTCAATTGAGGCACTCTTGAGGCTACTAAGACTAGCTCATAAAATAAACACACAATATTACCAAGTGAAAGTACACAAAAATAGTGGCCAGAGTGCCTCATTCATATGAGGCAGGATCCAAGAACAACAATGTCCATGGCAGGATACAGAACATTAGCTTCTAATATAATAACCAGTATAATATATCTGATATCATTATTACACACTAATGTCATCCAGTGTTGTCTAATGCCACCTCAATGTATTATTCTGTGTTACTAGGCAAAAGATGTACATTTGTGTCCTCTTTTCCCCATCATTCTTCCTATGATACACCGGTTATAAATTTTGCTATCTTACGCTTTATGCCACATGACAACTACATATTAATATCTCTGCGAAGGGTGGTACGCAGCACTAAATCACATTCCTCCCCTCAGTAAAGCCACACTTAACATGTAAGTACTCTTCTCTGCTCTACATATGTTATAAATATTACCCATCATCATGGTTACTTTCCCCTACTCATGGTATATCCCACTTTTGCTACCTTGGGATATCTACATAGGGAAACCACAAAATCAGTTACACTGTCTATATTAGTTTAGTTATAGGAAACACCTACACCGGTCATATTCCACTGAACCTCACCAAACCTGATTGCTAACATCTCTCTGTACTAGCCTGTTAAATGTTTTCCTAAAGCTTCAGGGACACCAAATCATTCATCTACATTATCTGTATCATATATCATGATCAAGCTGACCTCACTAAATCAGTTGTACCTGATAAAATAATGCCTAAAACAATTATAATATATATTGTTGCCATTAATATTATTCCTAATATTATTGCAAATTAATAACCAGCAAGCACTGATTGAGGCCAACACCATTAGTGTACTATTCCTTGTGACTAGACACATAGCAAGTGCATATAAATATATTTGCGAAAGGTGGTACGTAGCATTAAATCACATTCTCTCCCCCGTGCGACAACCACCATGCTTAACTTAAGGCAGAATCTCAGTCACTGATTCCACCAATAACTTGATACACCTACAAATATTACTGCCTCCTGTTGACAGAGGTGATGCCAGACTTCACTTACTGCTGAACAACAAATTCCTCTACTAAATTGAATACTTAACTATATTGTAATGTGCCTTGTCTTTCATTGACTGCAGTCCAAGTGTGTTTACTTTATTCACTCATAGCCACTCCACTAATATTCTGTATATTATTTCCTTCAATAATTCATACAACCAATATTTGCCCAGCTCTTACCACAACAAGATTCTTGAACTCAATAATTTACACCGCTGTAAAATAAACCATTAGTTCTGAATAATTATAAAGTATTACTAAGCCCCTGTGTGCCCAATTATCTCCTAACCTGTTAAACATTGTCTGCTCCTTTATCACTAGCCAATATTCCAAATTTACCTTTTAAGTTGCTTCGAGAACAAAGGCTAGATGTTATTTGCTGAGCTGGCCTCCCACGTGTCAATTCTCCAAGTGCTGTTCCTCGATCTCCCACTTTTCAGTCTCATAAAACCTAACACAAGTAGCTTCTAAATTGTTCCTTACTATATTTCTTGTAAATAACTCGTCGAAGTCCAGATTGATCTGCGCCATTTTCTCCAAGAACCGATAACTCTCATTTGCCATTACCTGGGCATGGTTCCGCACTCAGTTATCTGTAACCGGGCTTACAGATTTCTTTTGTTAATTTTAGTTACTGCTAGAGAAATTATTAACTTAAAGATTAAAGCTAGGAATCAGTATAAGATTAGCTATATTTTAAATCTAATTAGTTTGATAATCACTTCATTATTATTATACTTTCATAGCTTTACTGAAGTATACATTTAAATAACCAAAATACTATGTCACACATGGTTTATAAAATTAAAATTAATACATATAAAAGAAATATAATATAAAACAAATTAATTATGGTTACATACCACTGCAAAACTTCAGGGTCTAACTACTAAACACACATTAGAAATAGGCATTGGCGCCTAGTCACTCAGTGTGGTGGACTACGGAAAAAGGGCCAGTTCTACCTGTGCGGGGCCTTATATACTGGGGTCCCAGAGTTCCAGACCAATCAGACGCCCTCTTGCAGAATTCCACCATCATCGCGAGCCGAGTACATATATATATATATATATATATATATATATATATATATATATATATATATATATATATATATATATGTGTGTGTGTGTGTGTGTGTGTGTGTGTGTGTGTGTGTGTGTGTGTGTGTGTATACATATCAGGTAAAAAATGAGGTTGTGTGACGGTGTGTTCCATGCTCAGTCTTCGTGGACTTAGATGGATAGGTCATATTAGGAGAATGGATGATGGTAGAATGCAAAAGAACGTCTTTTTTGATGAATTACAGATGGGTAGGAGATCTCAGGTTCGGCTACTACAACGATGCAAGGTTGTGTGTAAGCAGGACATGATTGATACAGGCATTGATAATGCACACTGGGTGCAAGTCGCTGCTGAACTTATTGATTGGAGGGCAGACATGACCATGTATTCACGTGCATCCACTGTGGACAAACGTTTACAGCACGAATTAGCCGTATCAGCCACACTCGCCACAACCATGGATCGTAGTTATTAAGCCTTTTTCAAGCACAATGTACCAAACTATCGTATGTCAAGACGGAAAGGTGCATGTGATGATATATATATATATATATATATATATATATATATATATATATATATATATATATATATATATATATTTACACACACACACACACACACACACACACACACACACACACACACACACACAGAACATATACCACTCATTTACTATTATAGTTATTTCAACACATTATGTCACACCTGTTCACATGTTACAATCTACCATTTGATTTTATTATTTGTTTAATGTACCAACTTTTAAAGTAAACTTCATTGTTGGGTTTTCCTTTTTCTCTCATCAAAGAGAACAATGTTAAGAAATTAAATTTAAAATGTCAGTATAAATTAGTGTAAATGAGATGAGAAAGATTTGTAAAGAGTGAAAGCTTGAATAAAAATGAATGACTGGCAATAGGTAAACTTGACAAACAATCACAGCCATACCCAAAGCGCTGCAACAAAAAATAAAATATAACCACGCACACAAACAAGCAGATATAAACAATAAGCTTCCTAAACACAATACGTATCATCATCATCATTACCATTCAGTACCTTGCCGGCTGGCATGGACGATCATGCCTCTCCATAAATCGCGGTCTCCGACGTCATGGATCAATTCGTGTGTTGTCTCCTTTCCGTTACATGACACAAGTCTGTCAAGAATCTGTTCACACTGTCTTCCTTTATTTCTCTTTCCGCAAATCTTTCCGGTTACCACATGTTTCAGTTTTTAGACTGCTTCTTTCTGATGTTTCTTATAGGTTGCCTTTGCGATTCATCTTCCCTCAATACGTCCTGATTGCTCATGTTGGTTGTCCGATTAATTGTCAGCATTCTTCTGTAAAACCACATCTCCAAGGCCTGCATGGATATTTTCGCCTGTTTGCTAATTGTCCAAGCTATGTTAACATTGGTTCTGCGCTAACAAGCAAGAACTATTTTTCTAACTTTCATGGACAGTAACTTAATGCACAAAACATTGACGGAATGCAGTGTTTGCTTGTCCTATTTAGCTATATATATATTTTTTTTACATTGGCACCTTGCCGTCTTGACAGACGATAGTTTGTGCTTTAAAAAGGCATAATAACTTTTACCTATGGCGGTAGCGAATGTGACTGATAAGGACAATTTGCGCTGTAAATGTCCGTTCACAGTGGGTGCATGTGAACACGTGGTCATTTCTACCATCATGCACCATCTTACGTCTCACACGCTCGGTGTGTGACTTATCTGCAATAATTTTCTCCTTTGTCTTTATTCCATTTCTGATGTTTGCTCTCCATGCAACACGTTCAGCGGCGACTTGCTACCAATGTGCATTAGCAATGCCTGTATCAATCATGTCCCGCTTACACACATCTTTGCAACATAGTAGAGGCCGACCCTGAGATCTCTTACCCATTTGTATATCACCAAAAAAGATGTCCTTTGGTATTCTACCATCATCCATCCTCCTAAGATGTCCTATCCATATAAATCTACGAAGACTGAGCATGGAATAAACCGTCACACAACCTGATCTTTCCAATACTTCAGTATTTGTGATTTTGTCTTGCCACTTAATACCAAGAATTCTTCGCAGATACTGTCGCATATTGCGCACTCCGTCCGTTCACACCTGCACAGCACTACCTCAAAAACACAGTTCTCAACAAAAGCGTTCACACCAGAAAGCATTGGAATGTCAAGAATGTGGCGTCAGCTCTAATAATAGCCATGTCACCCAGTGATAGACAGGTTAGATGTTCGGATCCTGCCTTATTCATTGGATAACCTAGAAGAATCGCGTCGCCGCGAAGGCTCTTGGGACAATAGACGCCATATTCTGGCACATACAAGCGAGCCGTCATGGGAGCTGGTTGTGTTTCCTGGGGAGATTCTCGAATGTATGTCCCCCGCCTGATTCATGGGAAGACTTTTGTCTAACATCATTGTTGCTGAGTCTTAATACTTATGAGTCAGGTAAAGCTTTGTATGAGAGTGTGTGCGTGTGTGTGTGTGTGTGTGTGTAAGTTTCGGCACTAATAAATATATATTCTTCTATCAGAAGACAGCCGCCAACTGTTCACCCGGTTCCAGAAATGGCTGCTTACCGCCATCACTGGTGTAGATATCTGTACTCCATCTATCTTTCGTTTCCAGAAGAGTTGCTGTACAAACACTATGTCTTAAGCTGTGAAAAGAGGCCCACTTAAGCCCAGACTGCTATTCCTAAGTCTTAATCCTACTAGCTTTCTGACTGCGTTCAGAGCAGGTTTAGTACAGGACAATCTATGATCTGTGTGCTGTCTGTTCGCCTTGATTTCAATCCACAGCGAAACTTCAACACACGCGAATGTGAGAGGGAGGAATGAAAGTGCTCTACCTCGTATCTTATATGTCCGTGGTGTGAGGACATATTGTGTGTGTAACTGTTTAGCATCAATGACGGGTCCAGCATTTATACTGCTGTGTTTCATTCGAACACAATGTGACATGATCGACCAAGTATCTAGCACTCTGACCGAACCACAGTCAAGCTAACAGCCCAACTCCAGCACTCAAGTGAACGAATAAAAGAAGATTGGTGTTAGAATGAGAGAATGAATGCATTGTGTCGTCTCATCTTTCTTTCACTCTGTATATATGTGTTAATGAATGAGAGGCAGTGTAAATCCTCATAAGGAATGTTTCACATAGACCTCCACATTCATACCAATTATATGTTAATCATTATGTTAACTTAAGAGTGAAAATAATTATTGTATGTTTCTTTACATTATTACTTGGATGCAACATGTGGAATGTAGTTTTATCAAACCATCACCCTGTTCGACAGAGTAAGTAAAGGACATAATATGCTTTCATGCATAATTACTTCTGAAACTGTCAAGGGGATTATCACCCCAGTGTCAGAAGAAGAAATAAAGGAAATGACAGAAGTGAGAAGGTATAAACAGGAAAATAACCAGGCAGACTAAAACAATTGAGGCAGCACTGATTGGTAACATGAGTTATTATGAATTAAGATGAACAATCATCCTGTTCTGTTCCATTACTATTTAGGATCAGTTATGCTGGGTACATTTCATCATTAACTCTCCATCATTCCTCTCCTAGCCTTGTCATTCACTGTGTCTGTGTCCTCTGTGAGAACATCAGCCAACAGATAAATATGTACATGAGCAGAATAAGAGGGCTTGCCAAATACAATAGCTGATGTCTAATGCCAGTACACAGAAGAGACACTGTAGCTCTAACTTGTAGGTACTTCCTGAATCTGCTACCTTCTGTAACTCCTGCCTGTAGCCCTTTTCATTCTTGTCAACTGGAGAATTATCATCCATTGACTAGATATAATAGGTTCACCATGTTTATTTACCTCAGGTGAGGATGACGGTGTTCGCAGATTGTCATGATCCAGAGTTGCAGATCATTGTCCAATAGGTGTTCAATGGATCTGTAGACCAATAGCAGATCTTTACCAAAGAGGTGCTAAAAGGGATCTGTAGTCAGGACTAAGATTAATCTAATCAAGAGTCCCCAGATCATTACCGAAATGTGCCCAATGGGATCTGTGCTTCATGATCATTCTGATGATTAACAAGATCTGAAATTCAGGAATATTCCTAAGATCACTAGGAAAATGTTATACCTCACAAAGACCTGCAGATTATCAAAATTATGGCAGAAGTCTTACTGACAATCAAATAGTGAAGGACTTTGTTATAATCAGTTATACATTCAGATAACTTGAGAACCAACAAGAACTTACAGAGAGGAGAGTATTTATGAACCTCTACAGATCTTATTTTGTGTAGACTGTTTTGATTTAAAGGTTTCACTAATAAATTACTTGGGGTAGTGCAGAGACAATGGTAGGAAATCAGTGGTTTAATCCAGTGGCTAAATGAATGAACCACCATGAGATCTTCTAGGAGTTCTATTCTCCATTGTGTATCTAGAACATTATCCTATAGACTGATGTGTATCGTTCATATGTTCATAAATGCTTTAATGGCTTATTTCCACAGATTTTTGGTTAATAAACTAAATTAACCTTTCCTGCATTCTTCTGTCAAGTACATTGTGGTGTGACAAAACATTTTATTATTTATGTGTTTAGTTAATGAAACTACATCACATAATTGTATAATCTGGAACTACAGGTGGCTGGGTAAACACGAATAGACAGCAAAGTCCTGTTCTATTGTAATCTCCCAGGTTCCAGGTTATTCAGAAAAGGGAACTTTAAATCTTATAAATTTCCTGTGACCATTTCATCTAAAAGGGACAATGATCATAGGTGGGGGACTCGTGAGCTAAATAAGTTTCTCTTTTTGGGAAGGACGATATTTGTGGGGAAAAAATCAACATTCCTGGGAAACCCCTAGATTTATAGAGCTATTATGGGACACTTTGGCTTCCAAGGACCCATCCCCTCCAAACAAAATTAGTCCCATCCTCATAGCGTTACTTCATTGTGGGGTAGGCCGAGGTGGGTACTGCTTCCAACTTCCCAAAATGCCACAGACACCGCATATGAAAGCTGTTTAAATGTTTCTCTTGGTGTGAGTAAGTTTTCCAGGTTTCACTGCCATAAACAAGAGTACTAAGAACACAGGCTTGATAGACAAGGACTATTGTTTTGGAAGTAAGCTTCCAGTTCTCCCAGACTCTTTTTCTTAACGTGATCATTGTTGTTGTTGCCTTACCAATCCGGATGTTAATTTCCTGATCTAGGGATAATTTGCTATATACCACTGATCCTAGATATGTAAAATGGTCTACCATCTCTAGTTCGGCGTCGTCAATAAAGATTTTTGCTAATTGTTAAACCAAATTCAGAACAAGCATTGGAGAATGCAGATAGTAGACATTGCAATTCTTCATCAGAGTGGGTCGTAACTGCAGCATCATCTGCAAAAAGCAACTCTCTGATCAGTACCCTCCTAATTTTGGTCTGAGCATTGTAGAGGCAGCCATCTGAGCGTGAATGAATGTATATACCACCATCCTGATCACGAAAGGCATATTTCAGTAGAAGTGAAAAGTATATTCCAAAGAGGGTGGTAGCTAGTACACAACCTTGCTTAACTCCACTCTTGATTGCAAACTCTTCAGAAGTTGCACCATCAAACTTTATTATACCCTTCATGCCTTTGTGGAACAATTCCACAATGGACAGAAGAATTGGTGGGCAGCCAATCTTCTTTAGTGCCTTGAACAGACCCTCACGACTGACTAAATCAAATGCCTTTGTGAGGTCGATGAAGATAATAAACAGTGGATGATTCTTTCACGGCATTTTTCTTGGATGTGTCGCAATGAGAATATCATATCAATGGTAGACCGGTTTTGTCGAAAGCCCCACTGTGATTCGTTGTAGACTTGATCTCCTAGGACTAGTCTGGGCAGAACAATTCTGGCAAATACTATTCCAACAATACACAGAAGTGAGATACCCTTATAGTTGTTGCAGTCGCTCCGATCGCCCTTGTTCGTGTACAATGTTTTGATGCTTGAATCTTTGAAATCCTATGGGACTTGCACTTTTCGACAGCAAAGCCTCTATTATCTGGTAGATCTGTAGAGTGAGTGTGTCTTGCACACTCCTGATAACGTCTATTGGAATTCAATCCTTACATGGAGCCTTGCTAGATGCAAGTTTATTTATAGCACACTTAACGTCTGTTGTGGTGGGAAGTGTGTCCAGGTGATCAAGAGTTGACAGGGCCTCTATGGCGATGGTTGCAGCATCCGCTAGTTTGGTCTCACTTGAGTAAAGCTCCAAATAGTGCTCTACCAATCTATCCATCTGCTGTTTCTTAGTGGTGATTTCTCCAGTAAAGGTTTTCAGTGGTGCACTTCTTTTGATCATTGGACCACAGGCTTTCTTTATCCCTTTATACATGCTTCTGATGTTTTCCTTATCACTTGCATTTTGAATGAACTCACTTAATTTGATCCAATAGTCATTTGCACATTGCCTGGTAGCGTTTTGCTCATCCATCCTAGCTTAGCTTAGTTAGTTGACAGATCACCCTCACTGCACATCGTGCCATTCAGTCAATAAGTGACCGGATACCCTCCTCAGCAAATCCCGCAGCGTGTAGCAGCTAACGACACCATTTCTACTAGAATATAAAATTGGATGTAGTAAACCATTATATTCCTGAAGTAAAATACAAGATATAGCATGTGAACTGGCATCCGTCTGGACGATAAAGTCGTTTGACATGTCAGGAATTCTGAGAATTGGCGGAGAACTAAACAACGATTTTATTTCCTGATGAATTTTTTCATGTTCCTCCGACCATTTGATTTTATTTGGCTGTTCTTTCTTAAGTAATTCTGACAATTTAGCAGTAATTTCAGCAAAATTAAAAAGTATAAACTTCTGGTAATAATTAATAAGACAGAAAATTGTTCTAACTTCTTTCTTTGTTTTAGGCGCACTAATGTTAAGAATTTTAGTCACAATATGTGGATCAGTGTAAAGAAAACCTTTTGAAATTCTATGTCCTAAGAAATGAATTTCTTGAAATGCAATTTCAGTTTTGCTAGGTTTCACAATTAGACCAAACATTCGAATGCGACAAAATATCTGTGTCAGACTTAATCTATGCTGTACATTAAAAGAATATCCACCTTTACTATATTTTGATATATAGTGCAGACCATAAGTCAACATTTTCTAAATAAACACTGTGGATCTAGACAGAAATTGTACCATTTTGTTAGCCATGATAGATAACAGAATACTTATCATCAAAACCAACAAGAAGAAAGTATCGATAATGCCCGATAACGTACTTATCTTAAGAAACACATGTTCCGGCAAAGAAGAACATGTGCTGACCGATGTGATCATGTATGTTTTTGGCGGGTTATCTATCCCAGTAAGACAATACTTTACCGGTACATCTGCGGCCTGAACTGTACTCATATTGTCAATCTTTTCCACTAATGGATGCAATATGTGTGTATAGGAAGACATATGATCTTGATGTATCTCATTATCTTCCTGTATTTGTAAACAAGCAACATCATTTTCTACCGCATGTTTCCCTTCCCATTCTGCTATGTCCTCAGGAGAAACATCACGTAACTCTGGGATGTTTCCGATACAGACATCCACAAATGGGTCAGGCAGCACAGCTACTTTTATTTTCCCAGAAAAATATGGGCAGTTTATTTCAGCTCAAGCGATTAGACACCTTTCTCTTCTCCCCCCGAAAGTCCTACAAGTCACATGTTCCCCAGTGTAGTCGGATTCTTTAATTAAGCTTTTATGTATCCCGACTATACTCGCACCGGAATCACGCACTAAACTACAGTTGTTTTTTTTCATTCACCATGGCTTGCTGTAAAACTAATACTCCACTTGTAATTTGAACAGCATTCGTCTCCTGTACAGGGTCTTGGTGACCACACGTCAAACTTCCGTCTCTATGAAAGACCTGACAAGTATTACAGGATGGGTCTATGGGAGAATACTCCACATCAGCTGTATTCGCCTGATTAATGTTATCTGAATCACTGTCGCTACTGGATGTTAACATGCCCATGTTTGCTTCTTTGTACAAACGTCTTAAAGGGCAACGATTAACAATATGTCCGTACGCCCTGCATTTAAAACATTGCATCTGCTTTTGATAGGTGTTAAATCTGTCTCTGTTTTTAAGAGCTAATTTCTTTATGTAGTTCTCAAAATCAGGATGCTTATCACACATTTGTAAGCTACCATGTGAACATTTACAAAATTTACATGTTGTCCACACGCCCTTTTTCTCCTGTCGGGAATAAGGCTGATCATTATGTCGTCTCTCGCGTCTTTGATACGAGTTATTACCAGAATGTTGTTGTGCCTTGTATCCCTGCATCCTGGATGTATAAGGAAACTTCTCACAAGCATTTGTCTCCACTAACGGGGACGAACTATGATTAAATATGTCTTTATGAGCATTGAAGAAAGATTCACCTTTATCTTCAAGCTGCTAAATATTTGAGCATTTGTGCTCAACCAGAAACGTGGCCATAGAGGATGGAACAGCAGAAATAGGTTTGTCCCTTATCATCAGGACACGTAGTTTATTGTAGTCATTATTAACATTAGTGGAACGTACCCATTTGTCAAATGTCATTTGCGTTAAAGAAACGAAGTCATGGAACGTTTGTCCTAATTTAGGAGCAAGATTCTTGAACGATAAACGTAGACCAAATTCATCCAAAGAAAAGTGAGAAAGTAGCCTGTTACGAATCTACGAATAATTACTACGTAACTCACCTGGAATTAATCTGTAAAGGTTCCCCACTCAGATGTCTGTGCAGTAAAACCGCCCATTCGGTTTCCACAACCCTATAATGCTTCATAATCAACTCAAAATTAGTCAACCAAGCGGAGAATGAATCAGACTTCGAATATGTTTTCACAATTCCATTGTATTTCTTAAAAGCATCCGTGGAATGTGCCTCTTTTTTATTTTTGGCGATCTGTTCATCTTTCTCCTTCCCATACTGTTTCATATTAAAGTTGTTTTATAATTCTTCTTCCTTTAAAATCTTCTCCGTATTTAACTTTTCATGATTAAAAGCTAACTCCTTTTCCCTCAACTGAGTCTCCATTAAGACCTCCTTTTCTGCGGCCAACTGAGTTGCAAATTTCTCCCTTTCGGCCGCATTTTGCAATGCTATTCTCACATTTTCAGACGCTGTCTTTTCCCTCTATGCATCCAACCTGTCCTTTTCAAATAATCTGTGTCTCTCCTGCTCAGCAATTTGTTCCCTTTGTGCATCTAGTCTATCTTTCTCCAACTGTCTTACTGCGGCCCTCTCATCCCTCTCGTGCTCCTGGAAAACCGCAAATTGTTTCTCCGACCAAGCTATAAGATCTGGTCCTGTCAATCCTGAATCTTTACCAACCGTAACAAAGTCCTGTAACGACGTCATGTTGCTACGTTTTACTTATACTCAATAATGATCGACAGTAAGAAATGAAGAAAGAAGTATTGCACGAAAGTAATGTGACTTATAAAAATCAAAGTTGACAAAGACACGGTAAAAGAAAGTATCAAGAAACAGTTCGTTTCCACAGAATCAATTGCCTACTGACAACTGAGTGATGCACAATTTGCAAATACTTCTGCGGCAGATAAGACCTGTCACTCTGTAAAGAAAATATAGACAGAGTTAACGTCCGTTAAATAAACGAGTTTAGCACACGTTGTAACACACCTATGATGTCACTAAAGACATGAGTGAACAAAGGAAGAATAAAATGTGTGCAAAATCACAATATTCTGACTGTAACTAAAGACCACAAACGATTACGTAGCTTAAAACCGGCGATCCTCCACACAGCTATATTAAACTGTTTCGCCAGACATTCCTGCCTGTACCCGACACAGACTGTTGTCAAATAAATGTTCCTCAATACTGACAATCGCAGGAGACGATTCTTCAGACAAATGATTTTGATATACCGAGGTCGTTGTCCAATACCATTCTGCGTTGATCTGTCGTTTACCAATTACCTTCTGCGTTGATCTGTCGTTGACCAATATATGCTGCGTTGATCTGTCGTTGACCAATATATTCTGCGTTGATCTGTCGTTGACCAATATATTCTGCGTTGATCTGTCGTTGACAAGTTACCTTCTGCGTTGATCTAGTACCGACGAGGCGTCGGTAAGCACTGCCTCTTTTGCTTAATAAGATGAGCTGGTATAGCACTGAAAAATGGCCCGCAGTGGTTAAGGTGTCACCGTGGCGACGTGCCGCTGGTTCGGATGACTATAATAGCCAGCAACGGTGACACATTGAAGACTTGGATGATTCTGGATCTGTGAATCTTCAGAAAAATCAGCAACCGCCAATACCTTCTAATACCAACGTTGCTCCATTGGTAGAACGGCTTCTATTTCGAAAAGTTGTGGTGGCTTCTCGGATTAATCGATGAACAAACTGACAATCACGCTCCCTGGATATAGGATCTAGCGAAGAGAACATAGA
The DNA here is from genome assembly GCA_014155875.1 of Cepaea nemoralis. Taxonomy (NCBI): domain Eukaryota; kingdom Metazoa; phylum Mollusca; class Gastropoda; order Stylommatophora; family Helicidae; genus Cepaea; species Cepaea nemoralis. The sequence goes on from JACEFZ010004145.1 coordinate 168,386, forward strand.
GCTCCCTGGCTGGGACGACAATTGGAGTGATACGGTACAATGAGAACCTGACCTTCAAAAATGTAACGACGAAATCACGCCCTCTTATCAGTGTTTGAATTTTCTAATGATCGACACTGGTATAAATGATCTTTCCAGCGTCGAAAGACTGCTTCCCAATGGCCCTGAACTTGTCAAATAGACAGATTTACGATGACTTACACTTCGATGACAACAATTTAACAACAGGGGATACGCCACATGATCTCCAGCTTGCTAGATCGGCGTGATCCTCTGAGACATAAACTATTGTGTTGTCTGTATAACTGTAGAGTAGTAGTTGCTAGGCTGTAGTATCTGTGTTTGTAACGGTTGTACTGACCTCTGACAATTCCTCAAGGACAATTCAATCTTCTCTCCTCAACAAATGACGATTTGATAATGAATCAGCGTATATTTCTCCGTTCGATAAAGACCCCATCTCACGGCGCTGGGTTTTAATGGGACGGTTATTATTCCTTTCTCTATTGATGGTGGACACGGGCAGTGGAACTGCACTAACGACCGGTGCCCTGCCGACACACAAGATGTGCCCAACCCGTTTGCGCTCTGGCTCGTATGTGGGTATGATTCAGGAGATGACGCCGATGAACATCAGAGCAAGCCCAGCATGTCCGCTCCAGACTACCTACACCTTACACAAGGGCAAGACGTACCAACAAAGAACGACAACAGTCTGAGGCGATGGTGCAGTGTACAGCCCCGTATGTATTTGCCACTGGTGAATAACAGATGTAAGTAATGACCGCTTATGCAGCTACAACCTTCAGGTATTCATTGTCATCTCAAGCTCCTGCACTGTATTCACAAATCACTCACCTAAATAAGCCTGGCATGGAAGTTATAGTGCGGTGTCCTCCTTCCACTGGACTGATGGCATCTGAGCTGCCCACCTAACGGTCGTCAAATCACGTCGAGATCACGGTGCAGTGACCGCAGATAAGCGTAGAACGTCGCCGACCAGAGTGTGAGCCGTACACGTGTCTATCTGTGGCCCTGGTGTACATCCCTGCGTGTAATAGTGCTGTAGATGCGTGGAAATGTCAAGCGAGGTGTTAGATGACCATTCTCGATGGAAGCTGATGCTGGAATGCCCTAAGACTACCTTTGCGTCGTTATGCTACGCACTACTATGACGTGGTCCTCGTTTATTACAAGTGCCACAGCGTGCTTCTTTCTATCGTTATTCTATTTCTATATACTGATGCGCTCACTCATCAGTTTAACTCTACCAGCCTGTCCTTCTGGTCTATGACAACCACAATGTTACATAACAATAGAAGCACATTGCTTACTCAAGCTGATTAATTTAACATCTCACTATCATCATCAAGTTCCGTGCCGACTGGCGTAGGCGTTCATGACTCTCCACAGATCGCTAGATAAGTTGCATGTGTTTTTTTTTTTTCTATCAACGGTCGCTAGATAATTTACATGTTTGTTCAATAATTGGTAAATACAACATGAATGCTCTTAACATCACATTTCAGAAGAAATTCTCGTTTCAATAAATAAACAGTCACATAAACTTGACATCTTCAGTTGTATATAAATCCAGTTTCAAAACGAACATAATTACATACACAGCATCTCCATTGATAAAGGTAAAACTGATAAATTATTTAACAATCGGGAGAGCTGGTGAGAGCGCGTCTGTTCTTTGAACAGCCACTTCGCGGAGCTTGGCTTGGGGGTGCAGTGTTGTCCTATATATTTGTTGTGTACCCGGCCCGTTGTGCCTCACCTTGTCGTGGTGGGTCGGCTTGAGGGACCTTGTTCCTTGTTTAATCAAGGAGCAGGGACCGGACTAAGCAGGCACAAATAAATATAGTAGGGGACGTAGCAGCAGCAAGGAGGAAGGAGGAAGAGAAGCAGGGGGAGAAGCAGGGGGAGGCGGTGAAGCATGGGGTGGTAAAGCATGAGGAGGAGAAGCAGGAGGGCGAGAAGCAGCAGGAGGAGAAACAGCAGGAGGAGATGAAGGAGGTGGGGATAGATTGAATGAACGAACGAACGAAAATCTTCATTTTCAAAGGGTTTAGAGTTGGGCACGCAGGTCTCTCTGACATTCTGCCCTTCTTTTCTATTGCCTCTCAAACATTCTTTTATTCAATATTTCTGATGAAGCAAATCTTTGACAAAAAAAGAACAATAAGCATTAAAACGCATTGATTAAAAGCACTGCCCTTTTCTGGATTGAATACACTCGTTTTGTTATTGATTTGGAGCATCCATCAAAGATTGTGGTGCAATAATCGATATGTGCTTGGATGTGGGAAGTATAGAATATCTTTCTTGTGTTTTCGTCGAGGAAATTTTTAATTTTGGCAGGTTGGTATACTTTTTTTTATTTTTGGCTATTTGTTTAACTAGAGCATGAACGTGGGAATTAAAGGATATATTTTGATCTATGATAAGACCCAGTGCCTTGTGCTCAGTTACACTTTCTATAGGCATGCTACCAATGTGCAGCTGAAAAGTTCACTTCGAGTTTAGAGTGTGAAGTCTTTGCCTGGTTCTGTTAACATAGGTTGTGTTAGAAATGTTAATTTGCATGCGGTTTGCATGACTCCAGTTAACTACACTATTTCATTCGAGTTGCAAGGGTAATTCTAGCACATTACGATCAATAGCGTTTGTATATACTGTGCAATCGCTTGCAAATAGATGGCAGGACGACGACAGATATAAGGGAAGATCATTTATATAAATGGCAAATAACTGAGGGCCACGTACAGACCCATGAGGTGCTCCAGTATTAATGGTAATGGCTTTAGATAGAGATTTATTTTGTGATACTACTTGTTTTCTGTCTAATAAAAATGAGTTTTTTAATGTTACTATATTAAAGGTTACTTTCATTGTTTCTAGTGTTGTTTTTTTAAATTAGAACAGACAGACAGACAGACAGACAGACAGATAGACAGACAGACAGACAGACAGACAGACAGACAGAGACAGACAGACAGACAGACAGTCAGACAGACAGACAGATAGATAGATAGATAGATAGATAGATAGATAGATAGATAGATCTTAGATTCGGCCATTCCAATCACTCATCTTTCGTTCATCAGTGCATAATGCATTCACATAGACAAAAAACCTATGTCAAATGAATGTTGTGAACATAAACAATGCGCGTTACCATGTTAAGAGACAAATCCCCCACCCACCCATCCCCAATCCATCCTCGTGTCCCCCACACACATCCACCATCCAACCACACACATACCTACAGGCACATACATTTCCCCATCCATCCACCCATCCCTTAACCCACACATCCCACACAAACAGCCACATAGACCATCTCTCCACCTACACACACATCCCTCCACATACATCCCCCACCCACCCACCCACAAACCTGGCACACATGCATGCATCCAGCCATCCATTACCCACCCATACATTCCCCACCTGTACACATCTTCCTACCCACACGCACACATCCTCCACCCATACCATAACCTACTAACATTCACCCACCCACATATCCTCCACCACCAACCCACACACCCAACCACTCAACCAAACACACATCCTTCAACCACATATCCAACACCCACACTCACATATCCTACACCTACACACACACAAAACCCACACCTACCCACACATCCCCCACTTACACAATCTCCCCCACCCACACATATCGCAGCCAGATACACCCATCACCCAACCTCCCCCAAAATACACACACTCAACCTCCCAGACATTCTCCACCCATCCACCCACTTGCCAACCACCACCCCTCCCCCCCTCCATCTCCAATCCACAATCACACATCATTTAACTACACATCTCACTAGCCCTTACACTCCCACATTCCCACACCCAGACACACATCCCACCCACCAACACAATCCTCAATGAAAAACACACACCTCCCAAGCACACACACTCCACAAACCACATATACCCCACCCACACTCATCCGCCACTACACACACATCTTCCCACCCACACACACAACCCCAACCCATTCACTCATCTCTCACACACATCCACACACTCAAGTACTCATCCATCAACCGCTCACACCCACACATCACTCACCCAACCATCAACATATGCATCTCTCATCTACCCTCCCACCCACACACACCCAAACCACCCAGCCAAACACACATCCCCATCCTCACATACATCCTTCATACACCCGGATATCCCACACCTCCCCCAAACCTCAAACATCTCCCCTCCCATACAACAACCCTCCCCTAAACACATCCCCCCACACACATCCCCCAGAAGCATTCCCCATGCACATCCCCGCCCACACATATCTCACCCACACACACACATATCTCCCCACCCGCCCACACATCCCTCACTTACAAACATCCTAACCACCCACACATACATCCTCCACCCACTCACATTTACCCCATCAAAACCCACACACTCCCACCCACACAGACATATCCCATTCACAGACACACCTCACACCCATCCCCCACACCCACACACACCTATCCCCCAACTCACACAAATCTCCCAGACAACCATTCACCCACCCAAATGCACATTCCCTACCCACACCCCAACCCACCAACACCCACATACTACCAATCATCCTCCCAAATATCCCCAACCATACACACATCCCTCACACACACACATACATCCCCCACACACACACATACATCCCCCACTGACCACACATCCGTTCACCCACCCACACGTCACCCATCAACCCACACACAGCCCCTCCACACATACATTCCCCAAACCCCCACACACACATCCCTCACATACACACATCCACACCCACATCCTTACATCTAGATGCATACATGATGCCTCACATGATAACTGAAACTAATTAGAACAAACTCCCTCACTTTACACACAGTTGAGACACTGACGATTGCCGTGAGCATTCTCGCAGAAATTGTAAGTAATGGAGAAATAATTGTATGTATACATTATGTAGCGTAAAAATTAGTGATGCAATTCAACTCTCTCCCTTTTCTCTATCTCACACACACACACACACTCTCTCTCTCTCTCTCTCTCTCTCTCTCTCTCTCTCTCTCTCTCTCTCTCTCTCTCTCTCTCTCTCTCACTCACTAACTTTCTCACTCACATTACAGTAATGTTATATTATACATGATAACATCAAGTGGCATACAAAATGATAATATGAAAGATGATACTACACAAAGACTATGGAATGGCATGATACAGGACATGCGTGTGCTCAACTCCTTCTCTCTCTCTCTCTCTCTCTCTCTCTCTCTCTCTCTCTCTCTCTCTCTCTCTCGCTCCCTCTCTCTCTCTCTCTCTCTTACACATGCACACACACACACACTCTCACACTCATTAACTCTCTCTCTCTCTCTCTCTCTCTCTCTCTCTCATAATCCCTAACTCTCTCACTCACTCTACAGTGATGTACATGCGTTCATATTATAAATGATAACATCCATAGACATTCAAAATGATAATATGAACATGTGAATACATTCAAAATATGGAATAGCATGTTACATGACATGCGTGCGCTCACATCTCTCTCTCTTTCTTTCTTTTTGCTCATTCACTCTATATCACACTCTCTTTCACTTTCACTCATACACATACAGACACACACCCTCACACTATCAAATAAAAACTCCCTCGACAGACAGACAGACAGACAGACAGACAGACAGACAGACAGACAGACGAACGGACGGACGGACGGACGGACAGACAGACAGACAGACAGACGCGTAGATAGGTTTCTTTCAGATAAGCGCTAAGCGATCGGCGTCCTGTCCTTTCCTCTCTCGGACATCCGCTAGAAAATCTTTAAAAAAAAACGGAACCAGGGCTGCTCGTGTTCGGCTCTCTTCCAGAAGCGAGCCCATGTTTTCGTCATATCTTTGCTGTTGTGTGTTCGTCTGCTGCACTCTCTGGCCCGTCCATCAATAGTGTAAGGATGATCTGTTCCGGAGTTGAACAGCCACTTCGTGGAGCTTGGCTTGGAGGTGCAGTGTTGTCCTATACGTTGGTGGCGTCCCCGGCCCGTTGTGCCTCACCTTGCCGTGGTGGGCCGGCTTGAGGGACCTTGTTCCTTGGTTTAATCAAGGAGCAGGGACCGGACTAAGCAGGCACAAATAAATATAGCAGGGTAAGTAGCAGGAGGAGGAGGAGGTGAAGCATGAGGAGGAAAAGCAGGAAGGTGAGAAGCAACAGGAGGAGACGCCAGAGGAGACGAAGGAGGAGGAGGAGAAGGAGGAGGAGGAGAAGCAGCAGTAAAAGTAGGAGGAGTGTCATAATCCCCCATTGATATGCCGCGACATCGTTACGCCCGCCAGGCGAACACCAGTTACCTATTCACAGGTTTCGCTGACGAGAGAGAGTGACCGTCAGTGGTCAAGTCAGTACAAGCGTGACGCATGCAATTCTCGCTGCGCTCGAATCCACAGGGCAAGCACTGTGAGCGGGAAACGGCAGACACGGCTAGGGGATCAGACGAGACTGACGTGTATGAAAGCGGCTCTTGTGTTTCTGTGCCTGAATGTCGATTGCTCGTAGCTCTTGTGAGAAGATAGAAAGACTGCATAGCTGTGGGTTTGAGTTTGTGAGTGCATTGATGTATTATGTATAGGTTGTGATATTCACCTTGTGATGGCCACATGCCGAATTAGATTGTGTTGCATGTGAAGTTTAAATAAAACCATCAAACTTAGTGTTACCGTGTGTCTCGTCAAATCATTCTGTACTTGTGTATGTCTCACATATGTTAGGTCCAGCGAGCCAGATTCATTAGATTGTAAGACCCTGACAGGAGAAACAACAGGAGGAGGAGAAGAAGCAGGAGGGGAAGAAACAGCAGGAGGAGGAAAAACAGGAGGAGGAGAAGTAGCAGGAGGAGGAGAAGTAGCAGGAGGAGATGCACGAGGTGGAGACAGACAGACAGACAGACAGACAGACAGACAGACAGACAGACAGACAGACAGACAGATTGATTTTGTTTTTCTGTAGTGACACCCAATGACCAGATATGTCGTTTTCCAATGAGTCGCCGTGGTATGGGTACTACTGGGCCATCGCTGAACGAATGAAAGAGTCAATGAAGGAATAAATGAATGAATCAATGAAGGAATGGATGAATCTATGAATGAATAAAATAAATTGATCAATGAATGGATGATTTGATGGAGAAATGAATGAATCACCGGACGAAGGAGAAAATCAATGATGGAAAGAAGAAACACAAAGGCAGTTTAAATGTAATGCTACTTTATTATTTTTTGGTGTCATTTTGTGTTTTGTTTTTATTCAATCAGAGGAGCAACCACATCAGGGTTGCATGGTGGTACCATAAGGAGAAAAAATAATATATTTGAAACCTTTTAGAACATAAACTCATCACATTAATTTCTACACCTCACTCATATCACATCATCTGTGCAAGGTTTAAAACATAGAGTTTGCATTCGCTGTTTTATCTTCACCATTAATGTCGTCTCTCTTTGTTGTGTATGTTAATGAAGTGTAAGCTTGGATTAGATTTGGTGTCGTTGTTAAAGATTCGTTTATTGTTATTGAGTGCATGTTGAACATTGCAAGACATTTTTGGTTGTTTCTGTATTGCTTCTGTACATGTGATGACACTGACTGTAAGAAATTACAAGAAATAATATAGGTTGCTTGACATTCCAATGTTAGAGATAATATAGATTGTTTTCCATGGTCTGTTAGAGATAATATAGATTGTTTGCCATGGTCTGTTAGAGATAATATAGATTGTTTGACATTTCTGCTTTTTCTTTCATATAGACTGGTTAATGTTCACATGTTAGAGATAATACAGATTGTTACCATCTTAGATCGTTGGCATAAGTGCGAAAGATATAATGTAGATTGTATGACATGCGTCTTTTAAAGATAATTGGGACGCAGAGGTGTTTCCAAGGCACCAGGGCCGGGTTATATACTGGCCAAGACCTATTGACGCGTCCTCGTCGAGCGTCCTGGGCAACAGGTCCCTTCGGGGTCCTGGCTGAAGTCAATAGGATCGCTGATTCCTCCGAAGTCGGAGAGTGTCTGCCTGTATGGCGAGGAACCACCAGTCTGCACACCAATAAGCCAGACATGGGACAACGGATACTCACGCAAACCTCAGGTCCTGTATGACATCACACTGATGTTGGACAACAGGATGTCTTCATCCGACATACAGGACTTCGCGTTGGAGCTCAAGCCAACGAACACAAGCAAGCAAGCAAAGATAATTTATACTCTTTTGACATGCATGCGTAAGAAATAATATAGAATGTTCGACATTCGTATTGTAGAAATATAGATTGTTTGTCATCCTTGAGCTAGAGATACTGTTGCTTGTTCAATGTACTTGTGTGAGAGACACTAGCGGTTGTTAGACATTCATTTGAGACAGATAATATACATTGTTTTATGTTCACGTGTTAGAAATAGTAGAGATTGTTTGATATTAACCTGTTAGGGATCACACAGATTATGTTATGTGTGTTAATATAGTTTTTCTGACATTTGCGTGCGATACATTTTACAGATTGATTGGCATTTGTATATTATACGTGATATAGATTAGTTGCATTCATGTCTTGGTGTTCAGATAGACTGTTTTGACATTCATGTGTGAGAGATAACATAGATTGTTTGTCATCGGTGTTTTAGAGATACTATAGTTTGTTCAATATTCGTGCGTGAGATATAATATAGATTGTTAGATATGTGTGTGATGTAGATAATATATATTGTTCAATATGCGTGTGATAGATAATATACTTTGTTTGGCATTACTGTGAAAGATACAATATATATGTTTTCACAAATGTGTATTAGAGTGTATATTAATTGTTTGAAAATGCTATGTTAGAGAAAATGCAGGTTGTTTGACATTCATGTGCAAGATATAATATAGTGTATTTGATATTCCAGTGAAGGAATAAGTTATGTTTGCATTGCAAGCAAATGCAAATGGTGTACAGTTCAGACAGTTATCACGATTACTATATGTCCAGCAACTGCAGACACCAGTTCCGTCTATAAGATGATCAATAAAAACTCTCTCTCTGCTCCTCTCTCATGTCATCTA
>JACEFZ010004145.1:182500-307500 GCA_014155875.1 Cepaea nemoralis
TAGTTGGACGGGAGGGGTAGGACTCTGTCATTCGTTGACGACATTCTCGTGTATCGACAGGGTCGAGATAGACAGGCGGTTGCCAATGATATGCAGGGCGAACTAGATCGAATTTCCTCATGCTGTGCTGATGCCAGTGCCCTTGTCAACCCTGCAAAGGCATCGGTTACATGGTTCTCGTTAAAAAACGATATTGTGACAACAGACCTGTCGGCAGTGAGGATGGATGGGAGAATTTTGAGTAGAACCCAGTCGATGGCATATCTTGCCGTGAGGTTTGGTCGTAGCCTGTAATTCAGAGATTATGTTGATTTTGTCGTAACGAAAGCTTGGAACGTTATGTCAGCAATGAGAGTCATGGAAACTGCTAATATTGAGCAACGACTGTTAGTACTTCTATTCCACGGATTGGTACATTCACCAATCGAGTATGCCCTGGCCATCATCACTGTCAGCCCTACACAGATTGGAAGACTTGAATAGGTACAAAACGAAGCATGCGCATCATTTTGGGCTGCACTAGAGACACCAGCTGTGTAGCAATGAGATACCTCCTTGACTTCGCAACCATGAACCACCGGATCAAGATCTGGAGAGCTCGTGCATAATTGAAAATAAGTGCAGATGAGCAGCACCATCCACATGAGGATATGTTCAGAGAAAAAGACGACAGGCTAAAGAGGGGCAAATCATGGATGGGTCGGGCGGAAGATGTCAGACAGGTCTGCAGTCTTACCAGTCTCAACCCCGGCAAGGAATGGGTGCTTGTGTCTCAAGCTTTTAAGTGCTCCTTCGCCTGCATTATCACACTTGACAGACGGTGCAGAGAGAGGAACCCTGCCGCTGTCGATGCAGAGGTCAACGCGCTCATCAATGAACACTCAGACAACCCCGAAGTGTTCATCTATACAGATGAATCTGTTGTTAAGCAGATAAGTGCGTGGGCATTTACAGCCCGTTCAGCGGGCTGAACCGTTCAAGAATTCAGTGGTGCCCACTCTATGACCACGAGCAGCATGACGATGGAGGTGATGGCAGTTACACAGGCTTTCATGTGGCTGGAATCACAGCATTATACCAACATGTGTGTACTAAGTGATTCAATGACCATGATTCGGAGGGTCAATGCAGGATCAGTACGTAGAATGTGGACTGATTCGCTGAGGAAGTCCGTTGTCCGTAAGGTTACCTTCATCTTCGTCCCGGGACATGCTTGAGTCGAGGGAAAAGAACGAGCTGATAAGCTGGTCGGTTCTGTATCCCCTGCTGATGGCCAGTCCATGAATCGCGCAGATGTTATTAACATCCTTAAATAGATGTCGAGAACAGAGGACTTTGACGTCAGTGAATCTACATCGTTGTCCAGAATGAAAGACTTGGGAGTAAGAATTGGCACGGCCAGACACGAGAGGTACATCGGGAAAACGAGGGGCCTCGTAGACCAGCATAGAACTGGCACTATTAGCCACTGGACGCTGATGCATATGCTGGGGGTGGGGAGGATAAAAGCCCCTATGGACCTGTTCGGAGTGCAATGACGATACCCCAACTGATAACTGATAAAGACTACAGTAAAGAATACGCACTGCAGGTAATATAACAAGCACTACAGGTAATGGAACAATCTGGCTGAAATGTTAGCTGTCTACCTTCTCTGATGACATCAACCTGTCCCTTAGAACAGTGGAACTTGGTACATTCGGATGCTCCAGGAGCGGTGAAGTTTTCCCCATCTTGAAAGACCTTTCCCGCCACACAGCATGTATCTGGTTTGTGTAGAAATATGTCGCCGTTATTAGCGCGAATACACACTTGATGTAAGTCCATATCCAATTACTATGTTACAATAGCGATTGCTCGGCAAGTAACTATCTACATTTATTCTCATCCGTGTGTGTGTGTGTGTGTGTGTGTGTGTGTGTGTGTGTGTTTGTACGTGCATGTGTTCTTGCGTGTATTTGTGTGTACACAGGCAAACCCCATATTTAGTGCTATGCTATGTTTGTAGGAAATAAAAAGCACATACAAGATCAATTAATAAACGCCTTGGGGCGTTGTGAACATATTGTACCAGCCACACATTGAGACCTCAAGGAAAGATGAGGTAACAATAAATTAGAGAGCGTTTTATCTATTTCCCTCAGAAATGTTTGGAAACTCTTTTTAAGGTAGGTCTAACTGAGAGAGCAGATCAATTATGACGATAAATCTCGATGTCAGTTTGAAGCCATTGCACCCGAGCCGATTCAGAAACGTGGTGTACTTGCCGTTGTGTTATCACTGCTTTTTATTCCTGTAGTAGTCCTCACTCATGTAGAAACCGTAGATCCTGTAATAGTCACCACAATTTTATAATCCCAGCTCCTGTAGTAGTCACCACCCTTTTATAATCCCAGCTTATGTAGTAGTCACCAGCCTTCTAGTAATCCCATTTCCTGTAGTAGTCACCACCCATGTAGCAATCCCAGCTCCTGTAGTAGTCACCACCCGTGTAGCAATCCCAGCTCCTGTAGTTGTCACCACCCATGTAGCAATCCCATCTCCTGTAGTTGTCACCACCCATGTAGCAATTCCAGCTCCTGTAGTAGTCACCACCAATGTAGCAATCCCATCTCCTGTAGTTGTCACCACCCATGTAGCAATCCCATCACCTGTAGTTGTCACCACCCATGTAGCAATCCCATCTCCTGTAGTAGTCACCACCCATGTAGCTATTCCAGCTCCTGTAGTTGTCACCACCCATGTAGCAATTCCAGCTCCTGTAGTAGTTACCACCAATGTAGCAATCCCAGCTCCTGTAGTTGTCACCACCCTTCTGGTAATCCAAGACCATGTAGTAGTCACCACCCATGTAGCAATCCCATCTCCTGTAGTAGTCACCCCATCCCATGTAGCAATTCCATCTCCTGTAGTTGTCACCACCCATGTAGCAATTCCAGCTCCTGTAGTTGTCACCACCCATGTAGCAATCCCATCTCCTGCAGTTGTCACCACCCATGTAGTAATACCATCTCCTGTAGTTGTCACCACCATTCTGGTTATCCCAGCTCATGTAGTAGTCACCACCCATGTAGTAATTCCATCTCCTGTAGTAGTCACCTCCCATGTAGCAATCCCATCTCCTATAGTTGTCACCACCCATGTAGCGATTCCAGCTCCTGTAGTAGTCACCACACATGTAGCAATCCCATCTCCTGTAGTTGTCACCACCCATGTAGCAATCCCAGCTCCTGTAGTAGTCGCCACACATGTAGCAATCCCATCTCCTGTAGTTGTCACCACCAATGTAGCAATTCCAGCTCCTGTAGTCGTCACCACCAATGTAGCAATCCCAGCTCCTGTAGTTGTCACCACCCATTTAGCAATTCCAGCTCCTGTAGTAGTCACCCCATGTAGCAATTCCAGCTCCTGTAGTAGTCACCCCATGTAGCAATCCCATCTCCTGTAGTTGTCACCACCCATGTAGCAATTCCAGCTCCTGTAGTTGTCACCATCCATGTAGTAATCCCAGCTCCTGTAGTAGTCACCACCCATGTAGTAATCCCAGCTCCTGTAGTAGTCACCACCCATGTAGTAATCCCATCTCCTGTAGTTGTCACCACCCTTCTGGTAATCCCAGCTCATGTAGTAGTCACCACCCATGTAGCAATCCCATCTCCTGTAGTTGTCACCACCCATGTAGCAATCCCATCTCCTGTAGTTGTGACCACCCATGTAGCAATTCCAGCTCCTGTAGTTGTCACCACCCATGTAGCAATTCCAGCTTCTGTAGTAGTCACCACCAATGTAGCAATCCCAGCTCCTGTAGTTGTCACCACCCTTCTGGTAATCCCAGCCCATGTAGTAGTCACCACCCATGTAGCAATCTCATCTCGTGTAGTAGTCACCCCATGTAGCAATTCCATCTCCTGTAGTTGTCACCACCCATGTAGCAATTATAGCTCCTGTAGTTGTATCCACCCATGTAGCAATCCCATCTCCTGTAGTTGTCACCACCCATGTAGTAATACCATCTCCTGTAGTTGTCACCACCCTTCTGGTAGTCCCAGCTCCTGTAGTAGTCACCACCCATGTAGCAATCCCAGCTCGTGTTGTAGTCACCACCCATGTAACAATCCCAGCTCCTGTAGTAGTCACCCCATGTAGCAATCCCATCTCATGTAGTTGTCACCACCCATGTAGCAATCCCATCTCCTGTAGGTGTCACCACCCATGTAGCAATTCCAGCTCCTGTAGTAGTCACCCCATGTAGCAATTCCAGCTCCTGCAGTAGTCACCACCAATGTAGCAATCCCAGCTCCTGTAGTTGTCACCAACCTTCTGGTAATCCCAGCTCATGTAGTAGTCACCACCCATGTAGCAATCCCAGCTCCTGTAGTTGTCACCACCCATGTAGCAATTCCAGCTCCTGTAGTTGTCACCACCCATGTAGCAATTCCAGCTCCTGTAGTAGTCACCACCAATGTAGCAATCCCAGCTCCTGTAGTTGTCACCACCCATGTAGCAATTCCAGCTCCTGTAGTAGTCACCACCAATGTAGCAATCCCAGCTCCTGTAGTTGTCACCAAACATGTAGCAATTCCAGCTACTGTAGTTGTCACCACCCATGTAGCAATTCCAGCTCCTGTAGTAGTCACCACCCATGTAGCAATAACAGCTCATGTTGTAGTCACCACCAATGTAGCAATCCAGCTCCTGTAGTAGTCACCCCATGTAGCAATCCCATCTCCTGTAGTTGTCACCACCCATGTAGCAATCCCATCTCCTGTAGGTGTCACCACCCATGTAGCAATTCCAGCTCCTGTAGTAGTCAACCCATGTAGCAATTCCAGCTCCTGCAGTAGTCACCACCAATGTAGCAATCCCAGCTCCTGTAGTTGACACCAACCTTCTGGTAATCCCAGCTCATGTAGTAGTCACCACCCATGTAGCAATCCCAGCTCCTGTAGTTGTCACCACCCATGTAGCAATTCCAGCTCCTGTAGTTGTCACCACCCATGTAGCAATCCCAGCTCCTGTAGTAGTCACCACCCATGTAGCAATCCCAGCTCCTGTAGTTGTCACCACCCATGTAGCAATTCCAGCTCCTGTAGTAGTCACCACCAATGTAGCAATCCCATCTCCTGTAGTAGTCACCACCCATGTAGCAATTCCAGCTCCTGTAGTAGTCACTACCAATGTAGCAATCCCAGCTCCTGTAGTTGTCACCACCCTTCTGGTAATCCCAGCTCATGTAGTAGTATAACAGTGCAGGATGGGATGATGGCCGTGACTATAGTAAACACTCAAGGCAGCGATCTTGAAGAAAACTAGTTTATTAAGAAATCCTCGTTGCAGTTACACAATGTCAACATGAGATGGTACTAACATGTCTGCCCGTATGGACCACCCATCTCCAAGTCCCCGTTGAACGCGTGAGCTCCCTTAGTTTCCGAAGCTCAATCGTGCTCACGCATTCAATATATCTTTCCCCATTTTGCGCATTCTGTGCATTCTAAATTCTTAACATAACAGAGATGGTACTCTGTTACAGTAGTCACCACCCATGTAGCAATCCCATCTCCTGTAGTTGTCACCACCCATGTAGCAATCCCATCTCCTGTAGTTGTCACCACCCTTCTGGTAATCCCAGCTCATGTAGTAGTCACCACCCATGTAGCAATCCCATCTCCTTTAGTTGTCACCACCCATGTAGCAATCCCAGCTCCTGTAGTAGTCACCACCCATGTAGCAATCCCATCTCCTGTAGTTGTCACCACCCATGTAGCAATTCCATCTCCTGTAGTTGTCACTACCAATGTAGCAATTCCAGCTCCTGTAGTAGTCACCACCAATGTAGCAATTCCATCTCCTGTAGTAGTCAACACCAATTTTGCAATTCCAACTCCTGAAGTAGTCACCACCCATGTAGCAATGCCATCTCCTGTAGTAGTCACCACCAATGTAGCAATTCCAGCTCCTGTAGTAGTCACCACCAATGTAGCAATCCCAGCTCCTGTAGTAGTCACCACCAATGTAGCAATCCCAGCTCCTGTAGTAGTCACCACCCATTTAGCAATTCCATCTCCTGTAGTAGTCACCACCAATGCAGCAATCCCATCTCCTGTAGTTGTCACCACCCATGTAGCAATTCCAGCTCCTGTAGTAGTCACCACCAATGTAGCAATGCCAGCTCCTGTAGTTGTCACCATCCTTCTGGTAATCCCAGCTCCTGTAGTAGTCACCACCCATGTAGCAATACCAGCTCATGTAGTAGTCACCACACATGTAGTAATCCCATCTCCTGTAGTAGTCACCACCCATGTAGCAATACCAGCTCCTGTAGTAGTCACCACCAATGTAGCAATCCCAGCTCCTGTAGTTGTCACCACCCATGTAGCAATTCCAGCTCCTGTAGTAGTCACCACCAATGTAGCAATCTCAGCTCCTGTAGTTGTCACCAAACATGTAGCAATTCCAACTCCTGTAGTTGTCACCACCCATGTAGCAATTCCAACTCCTGTAGTAGTCACCACCCATGTAGCAATCCCAGCTCTTGTTGTAGTCACCACCCATGTAGCAATCCCATCTCCTGTAGTTGTCACCACCCATGTAGCAATCCCATCTCCTGTAGTTGTCACCACCCATGTAGCAATTCCAGCTCCTGTAGTAGTCACCCCATGTAGCAATTCCAGCTCCTGCAGTAGTCACCACCAATGTAGCAATCACAGCTCCTGTAGTAGTCACCACACATGTAGCAATTCCAGCTCGCTCCTGTAGTAGTCACCACCAATGTAGCATTCCCATCTCCTGTAGTTGTCACCACCCATGTAGCAATTCCAGCTCCTGTAGTAGTCACCACACATGTAGCAATCCCGTCTCCTGTAGTTGTCACCACAATGTAGCAATTCCAGCTCCTGTAGTAGTCACTACCAATGTAGCAATCCCAGCTCCTGTAGTAGTCACCACCCATGTAGCAATTCCATCTCCTTTAGTAGTCACCACCATTGCAGCAATCCCATCTCCTGTAGTTGTCACCACCCATGTAGCAATTCCAGCTCCTGTAGTAGTCACCACCAATGTAGCAATTCCATCTCCTGTAGTTGTCACCACTAATGTAGCAACACCAGCTCCTGTAGTAGTCACCACCAATGTAGTAATCCCAGCTCCTGTAGTAGTCACCACCCATGTAGCAATCCCATCTCCTGTAGTTGTCACCACCTATGTAGCAATTCCAGCTCCTGTAGTAGTCACTACCAATGTAGCAATGCCAGCTCCTGTAGTTGTCACCATCCTTCTGGTAATCCCAGCTCCTGTAGTAGTCACCACCCATGTAGCAATACCAGCTCATGTAGTAGTCACCACCCATGTAGTAATCCAATCTCCTGTAGTAGTCAATACCCATGTAGCAATCCCAGCTCCTGTAGTAATCACCACCCATGTAGCAATCCCAGCTCTTGTTGTAGTCACCACCCATGTAGCAATCCCAGCTCCTGTAGTAGTCACCCCATGTAGCAATCCCATCTCCTGTAGTTGTCACCACCCATGTAGCAATCCCATCTCCTGTAGTTGTCACCACCCATGTAGCAATTCCAGCTCCTGTAGTAGTCACTCCATGTAGCAATTCCAGCTCCTGCAGTAGTCACCACCAATGTAGCAATCACAGCTCCTGTAGTAGTCACCACACATGTAGCAATTCCAGCTCGCTCCTGTAGTAGTCACCACCAATGTAGCATTCCCATCTCCTGTAGTTGTCACCACCCATGTAGCAATTCCAGCTCCTGTAGTAGTCACCACACATGTAGCAATCCCATCTCCTGTAGTTGTCACCACCAATGTAGCAATTCCAGCTCCTGTAGTAGTCACTACCAATGTAGCAATTCCAGCTCTTGTAGTCGTCACCACCAACGTAGAAATTCCAGCTCCTGTAGTAGTCACTACCAATGTAGCAATTCCAGCTCCTGTAGTCGTCACCACCAATGTAGCAATTCCAGCTCCTGTAGTAGTCACTACCAATGTAGCAATCCCAGATCCTGTAGTTGTCACCACCCATGTAGCAATTCCAGCTCCTGTAGTAGTCACCCCATGTAGCAATTCTAGCTCATGTAGTAGTCACCCCATGTAGCAATCCCATCTCCTGTAGTTGTCACCACCCATGTAGCAATTCCAGCTCCTGTAGTTGTCACCACCCATGTAGTAATCCCAGCTCCTGTAGTAGTCACCACCCATGTAGTAATCCCAGCTCCTGTAGTAGTCACCACCCATGTAGTAATACCATCTCCTGTAGTTGTAACCACCTTTCTGGTAATCATAGCTCATGTAGTAGTCACCACCCATGTAGCAATCCCATCTCCTGTAGTTGTGACCACCCATGTAGCTATTCCAGCTCCTGTAGTTGTCACCACCCATGTAGCAATTCCAGCTCCTGTAGTAGTTACCACCAATGTAGCAATCCCAGCTCCTGTAGTTGTCACCACCCTTCTGGTAATCCCAGACCATGTAGTAGTCACCACCCATGTAGCAATCCCATCTCCTGTAGTAGTCACCCCATCCCATGTAGCAATTCCATCTCCTGTAGTTGTCACCACCCATGTAGCAATTCCAGCTCCTGTAGTTGTCACCACCCATGTAGCAATCCCATCTCCTGCAGTTGTCACCACCCATGTAGTAATACCATCTCCTGTAGTTGTCACCACCATTCTGGTTATCCCAGCTCATGTAGTAGTCACCACCCATGTAGTAATCCCATCTCCTGTAGTAGTCACCTCACATGTAGCAATACCAGCTCCTGTAGTAGTCACCACCAATGTAGCAATCCCAGCTCCTGTAGTTGTCACCACCCATGTAGCAATTTCAGCTCCTGTAGTAGTCACCACCAATGTAGCAATTCCAGCTCCTGTAGTTGTCACCAAACATGTAGCTATTCCAGCTCCTGTAGTTGTCACCACCCATGTAGCAATTCCAGCTCCAGTAGTAGTCACCACCCATGTAGCAATCCTAGCTCTTGTTGTAGTCACCACAAATGTAGCAATCCCAGCTCTTGTAGTAGTCACCCCATGTAGCAATCCCATCTCCTGTAGTTGTCACCACCCATGTAGCAATCCCATCTCCTGTAGTTGTCACCACCCATGTAGCAATTCCAGCTCCTGTAGTAGTTACCCCATGTAGCAATTCCAGCTCCTGCAGTAGTCACCACCAATGTAGCAATCCCAGCTCCTGTAGTAGTCACCACCCATGTAGCAATTCCAGCTCGCTCCTGTAGTAGTCACCACCAATGTAGCAATCCCATCTCCTATAGTTGTCACCACCCATGTAGCGATTCCAGCTCCTGTAGTAGTCACCACACATGTAGCAATCCCATCTCCTGTAGTTGTCACCACCCATGTAGCAATCCCAGCTCCTGTAGTAGTCACCACAAATGTAGCAATCTCATCTCCTGTAGTTGTCACCACCAATGTAGCATTTCCAGCTCCTGTAGTCGTCACCACCAATGTAGCAATCCCAGCTCCTGTAGTTGTCACCACCCATGTAGCAATTCCAGCTCCTGTAGTAGTCACCTCATGTAGCAATTCCAGCTCCTGTAGTAGTCACCCCATGTAGCAATCCCATCTCCTGTAGTTGTCACCACCCATGTAGCAATTCCAGCTCCTGTAGTTGTCACCACCCATGTAGTAATCCCAGCTCCTGTAGTAGTCACCACCAATGTAGTAATCCCAGCTCCTGTAGTAGTCACCACCCATGTAGTAATCCCATCTCCCGTAGTTGTCACCACCCTTCTGGTAATCCCAGCTCATGTAGTAGTCACCACCCATGTAGCAATCCCATCTCCTGTAGTTGTCACCACCCATGTAGCAATCACATCTCCTGTAGTTGTGACCACCCATGTAGCAATTCCAGCTCCTGTAGTTGTCACCACCCATGTAGCCATTCCAGCTCCTGTAGTAGTCACCACCAATGTAGCAATCCCAGCTCCTGTAGTTGTCACCACCCTTCTGGTAATCACAGCCCATGTAGTAGTCACCACCCATGTAGCAATCCCATCTCCTGTAGTAGTCACCCCATGTAGCAATTCCATCTCCTGTAGTTGTCACCACCCATGTAGCAATTCCAGCTCCTGTAGTTGTCACCACCCATGTAGCAATCCCATCTCCTGTAGTTGTCACCACCCATGTAGTAATACCATCTCCTGTAGTTGTCACCACCCTTCTGGTAATCCCAGCTCATGTAGTAGTCACCACCCATGTAGTAATCCCATCTCCTGTAGTAGTCACCACCCATGTAGCAATTCCAGCTCCTGTAGTAGTCACCACCAATGTAGCAATCCCAGCTCCTGTAGTTGTCACCACCCATGTAGCAATTCCAGCTCCTGTAGTAGTCACCACCAATGTAGCAATCCCAGCTCCTGTAGTTGTCACCACACATGTAGCAATTCCAGCTACTGTAGTTGTCACCACCCATGTAGCAATTCCAGCTCCTGTAGTAGTCACCACCCATGTAGCAATAACAGCTCATGTTGTAGTCACCACCCATGTAGCAATCCCAGCTCCTGTAGTAGTCACCCCATGTAGCAATCCCATCTCCTGTAGTTGTCACCACCCATGTAGCAATCCCATCTCCTGTAGGTGTCACCACCCATGTAGCAATTCCAGCTCCTGTAGTAGCCAACCCATGTAGCAATTCCAGCTCCTGCAGTAGTCACCACCAATGTAGCAATCCCAGCTCCTGTAGTTGTCACCAACCTTCTGGTAATCCCAGCTCATGTAGTAGTCACCACCCATGTAGCAATCCCAGCTCCTGTAGTTGTCACCACCCATGTAGCAATTCCAGCTCCTGTAGTTGTCACCACCCATGTAGCAATCCCAGCTCCTGTAGTAGTCACCACCCATGTAGCAATCCCAGCTCCTGTAGTTGTCACCACCCATGTAGCAATTCCAGCTCCTGTAGTATTCATCACCAATGTAGCAATCCCATCTCCTGTAGTAGTCACCACCCATGTAGCAATTCCAGCTCCTGTAGTAGTCACTACCAATGTAGCAGTCCCAGCTCCTGTAGTTGTCACCACCCTTCTGGTAATCCCAGCTCATGTAGTAGTATAAAAGTGCAGGATGGGATGATGGCCGTGACTATAGTAAACACTCAAGGCAGCGATCTTGAAGAAAACTAGTTTATTAAGAAATCCTCGTTGCAGTTACACAATGTCAACATGAGATGGTACTAACATGTCTGCCGGTATGGACCACCCATCTCCAAGTCCCCGTTGAACGCGTGAGCTCCCTTAGTTTCCGAAGCTCAATCGTGCTCACGCATTCAATATATCTTTCCCCATTTTGCGCATTCTGTGCATTCTAAGTTCTTAACATAACAGAGATGGTACTCTGTTACAGTAGTCACCACCCATGTAGCAATCCCATCTCCTGTAGTTGTCACCACCCATGTAGCAATCCCATCTCCTGTAGTTGTCACCACCCTTCTGGTAATCCCAGATCATGTAGTAGTCACCACCCATATAGCAATCCCATCTCCTTTAGTTGTCACCACCCATGTAGCAATCCCAGCTCCTGTAGTAGTCACCACCCATGTAGCAATCCCATCTCCTGTAGTTGTCACCACCCATGTAGCAATTCCATCTCCTGTAGTTGTCACTACCAATGTAGCAATTCCAGCTCCTGTAGTAGTCACCACCAATGTAGCAATTCCATCTCCTGTAGTAGTCACCACCAATTTTGCAATTCCATCTCCTGTATTTGTCACTACCAATGTAGCAATTCCAGCTCCTGTAGTAGTCACCACCAATGTAGCAATTCCAGCTCCTGTAGTAGTCACCACCAATTTTGCAATTCCAACTCCTGAAGTAGTCACCACCCATGTAGCAATGCCATCTCCTGTAGTAGTCACCACCAATGTAGCAATCCCAGCTCCTGTAGTAGTCACCACCCATTTAGCAATTCCATCTCCTGTAGTAGTCACCACCAATGTAGCAATTCCAGCTCCTGTAGTAGTCACCACCAATGTAGCAATGCCAGCTCCTGTAGTTGTCACCATCCTTCTGGTAATCCCAGCTCCTGTAGTAGTCACCACCCATGTAGCAATACCAGCTCATGTAGTAGTCACCACCCATGTAGTAATCCCATCTCCTGTAGTAGTCACCACCCATGTAGCAATACCAGCTCCTGTAGTAGTCACCACCCATGTAGCAATACCAGCTCATGTAGTAGTCACCACCCATGTAGTAATCCCATCTCCTGTAGTAGTCACCACCCATGTAGCAATACCAGCTCCTGTAGTAGTCACCACCAATGTAGCAATCCCAGCTCCTGTAGTTGTCACCACCCATGTAGCAATTCCAGCTCCTGTAGTAGTCACCACCAATGTAGCAATCCCAGCTCCTGTAGTTGTCACCAAACATGTAGCAATTCCAACTCCTGTAGTTGTCACCACCCATGTAGCAATTCCAGCTCCTGTAGTAGTCACCACCCATGTAGCAATCCCAGCTCTTGTTGTAGTCACCACCCATGTAGCAATCCCATCTCCTGTAGTTGTCACCACCCATGTAGCAATCCCATCTCCTGTAGTTGTCACCACCCATGTAGCAATTCCAGCTCCTGTAGTAGTCACCCCATGTAGCAATTCCAGCTCCTGCAGTAGTCACCACCAATGTAGCAATCACAGCTCCTGTAGTAGTCACCACACATGTAGCAATTCCAGCTCGCTCCTGTAGTAGTCACCACCAATGTAGCATTCCCATCTCCTGTAGTTGTCACCACCCATGTAGCAATTCCAGCTCCTGTAGTAGTCACCACACATGTAGCAATCCCGTCTCCTGTAGTTGTCACCACCAATGTAGCAATTCCAGCTCCTGTAGTAGTCACTACCAATGTAGCAATTCCAGCTCTTGCAGTCGTCACCACCAATGTAGCAATTCCAGCTCCTGTAGTAGTCACTACCAATGTAGCAATTCCAGCTCCTGTAGTCGTCACCACCAATGTAGCAATTCCAGCTCCTGTAGTAGTCACTACCAATGTAGCAATCCCAGATCCTGTAGTAGTCACCCCATGTAGCAATTCTAGCTCATGTAGTAGTCACCCTATGTAGCAATCCCATCTCCTGTAGTTGTCACCACCCATGTAGCAATTCCAGCTCCTGTAGTAGTCACCACCCATGTAGTAATCCCAGCTCCTGTAGTAGTCACCACCCATGCAGTAATCCCAGCTCCTGTAGTAGTCACCACCCATGTAGTAATCCCATCTCCTGTAGTTGTAACCACCCTTCTGGTAATCCCAGCTCATGTAGTAGTCACCACCCATGTAGCAATCCCATCTCCTGTAGTTGTCACCACCCAGGTAGCAATCCCATCTCCTGTAGTTGTCACCACCCATGTAGCAATTCCAGCTCCTGTAGTAGTCACCACCAATGTAGCAATCCCAACTCCTGTAGTTGTCACCACCCTTCTGGTAATCCCAGCCCATGTAGTAGTCACCACCCATGTAGCAATCCCATCTCCTGTAGTAGTCACCCCATGTAGCGATTCCATCTCCTGTAGTTGTCACCACCCATGTAGCAATCCCATCTCCTGTAGGTGTCACCACCCATGTAGCAATTCCAGCTCCTGTAGTAGTCACCCCATGTAGCAATTCCAGCTCCTGCAGTAGTCACCACCAATGTAGCAATCCCAGCTCCTGTAGTTGTCACCAACCTTCTGGTAATCCCAGCTCATGTAGTAGTCACCACCCATGTAGCAATCCCAGCTCCTGTAGTTGTCACCACCCATGTAGCAATCCCAGCTCCTGTAGTAGTCACCACCCATGTAGCAATCCCAGCTCCTGTAGTTGTCACCACCCATGTAGCAATTCCAGCTCCTGTAGTAGTCACCACCCATGTAGCAATCCCATCTCCTGTAGTAGTCACCACCCATGTAGCAATTCCAGCTCCTGTAGTAGTCACTACCAATGTAGCAATCCCAGCTCCTGTAGTTGTCACCACCCTTCTGGTAATCCCAGCTCATGTAGTAGTATAAAAGTGCAGGATGGGATTGATGGCCGTGGCTATAGTAAACATTCAAGGCAGCGATCTTGAAGAAAACTAGTTTATTAAGAAATCCTCGTTGCAGTTACACAATGTCAACATGAGATGGTACTAACATGTCTGCCCGTATGGACCACCCATCTCCAAGTCCCCGTTGAACGCGTGAGCTCCCTTAGTTTCCGAAGCTCAATCGTGCTCACGCATTCAATATATCTTTCCCCATTTTGCGCATTCTGTGCATTCTAAATTCTTAACATAACAGAGATGGTACTATGTTACAGTAGTCACCACCCATGTAGCAATCCCATCTCCTGTAGTTGTCACCACCCATGTAGCAATCCCATCTCCTGTAGTTGTCACAACCCTTCTGGTAATCCCAGATCATGTAGTAGTCACCACCCATGTAGCAATCCCATCTCCTTTAGTTGTCACCACCCATGTAGCAATCCCAGCTCCTGTAGTAGTCACCACCCATGTAACAATCCCATCTCCTGTAGTTGTCACCACCCATGTAGCAATTCCATCTCCTGTAGTTGTCACTACCAATGTAGCAATTCCAGCTCCTGTAGTAGTCACCACCAATGTAGCAATTCCATCTCCTGTAGTAGTCACCACCAATGTTGCAATTCCAACTCCTGAAGTAGTCACCACCCATGTAGCAATGCCATCTCCTGTAGTAGTCACCACCAATGTAGCAATTCCAGCTCCTGTAGTAGTCACCACCAATGTAGCAATCCCAGCTCCTGTAGTAGTCACCACCAATGTAGCAATCCCAGCTCCTGTAGTAGTCACCACCCATGTAGCAATTCCATCTCCTGTATTAGTCACCACCAATGCAGCAATCCCATCTCCTGTAGTTGTCACCACCCATGTAGCAATTCCAGCTCCTGTAGTAGTCACCACCAATGTAGCAATTCCATCTCCTGTAGTTGTCACCACTAATGTAGCAACTCCAGCTCCTGTAGTAGTCACCACCAATGTAGCAATGCCAGCTCCTGTAGTTGTCACCATCCTTCTGGTAATCCCAGCTCCTGTAGTAGTCACCACCCATGTAGCAATACCAGCTCATGTAGTAGTCACCACCCATGTAGTAATCCCATCTCCTGTAGTAGTCACCACCCATGTAGCAATACCAGCTCCTGTAGTAGTCACCACCAATGTAGCAATCCCAGCTCCTGTAGTTGTCACCACCCATGTAGCAATTCCAGCTCCTGTAGTAGTCACCACCAATGTAGCAATCCCAGCTCCTGTAGTTGTCAACAAACATGTAGCAATTCCAACTCCTGTAGTTGTCACCACCCATGTAGCAATTCCAGCTCCTGTAGTAGTCACCACCCATGTAGCAATCCCAGCTCTTGTTGTAGTCACCACCCATGTAACAATCCCAGCTCCTGTAGTAGTCACCCCATGTAGCAATCCCATCTCCTGTAGTTGTCACCACCCATGTAGCAATCCCATCTCCTGTAGTTGTCACCACCCATGTAGCAATTCCAGCTCCTGTAGTAGTCACCCCATGTAGCAATTCCAGCTCCTGCAGTAGTCACCACCAATGTAGCAATCACAGCTCCTGTAGTAGTCACCACACATGTAGCAATTCCAGCTCGCTCCTGTAGTAGTCACCACCAATGTAGCATTCCCATCTCCTGTAGTTGTCACCACCCATGTAGCAATTCCAGCTCGCTCCTGTAGTAGTCACCACCAATGTAGCATTCCCATCTCCTGTAGTTGTCACCACCCATGTAGCAATTCCAGCTCCTGTAGTAGTCACCACACATGTAGCAATTCCAGCTCCTGTAGTTGTCACCACCCATGTAGTAATCCCAGCTCCTGTAGTAGTCACCACCCATGTAGTACTCCCAGCTCCTGTAGTAGTCACCACCCATGTAGTAATCCCATCTCCTGTAGTTGTAACCACCCTTCTGGTAATCCCAGCTCATGTAGTAGTCACCACCGATGTAGCAATCCCATCTCCTGTAGTTGTCACCACCCAGGTAGCAATCCCATCTCCTGTAGTTGTGACCACCCATGTAGCAATTCCAGTTCCTGTAGTTGTCACCACCCATGTAGCAATTCCAGCTCCTGTAGTAGTCAGCACCAATGTAGCAATCCCAGCTCCTGTAGTTGTCACCACCCTTCTGGTAATCCCAGCCCATGTAGTAGTCACCACCCATGTAGCAATCCCATCTCCTGTAGTAGTCACCCCAAGTAGCAATTCCATCTCCTGTAGTTGTCACCACCCATGTAGCAATTATAGCTCCTGTAGTTGTCACCACCCATGTAGCAATCCCATCTCCTGTAGTTGTCACCACCCATGTAGTAATACCATCTCCTGTAGTTGTCACCACCCTTCTGGTAATCCCAGCTCATGTAGTAGTCACCACCCATGTAGTAATCCCATCACCTGTAGTAGTCACCACCCATGTAGCAATTAAAGCTCCTGTAGTAGTCAAAACCAATGTAGCAATCCCAGCTCCTGTAGTTGTCACCACCCATGTAGCAATTCCAGCTCCTGTAGTAGTCACCACCCATGTAGCAATCCCAGCTCCTGTAGTTGTCACCAAACATGTAGCAATTCCAGCTACTGTAGTTGTCACCACCCATGTAGCAATTCCAGCTCCTGTACTAGTAACCACCCATGTAGCAATCCCAGCTCTTGTTGTAGTCACCACCCATGTAGCAATCCCAGATCCTGTAATAGTCACCCCATGTAGCAATCCCATCTCCTGTAGTTGTCAATACCCATGTAGCAATCCAATCTCCTGTAGTTGTCATCACCCATGTAGCAATTCCAGCTCCTGTAGTAGTCACCCCATGTAGCAATTCCAGCTCCTGCAGTAGTCACCACCCATGTAGCAATCCCATCTCCTGTAGTTGTCACCACCCATGTAGCAATCCCATCTCCTGTAGTTGTCACCACCCATGTAGTAATACCATCTCCTGTAGTTGTCACCACCCTTCTGGTAATCCCAGCTCATGTAGTAGTCACCACCCATGTAGTAATCCCATCTCCTGTAGTAGTCACCACCCATGTAGCAATTCCAGCTCCTGTAGTAGTCACCACCAATGTAGCAATCCCAGCTCCTGTAGTTGTCACCACCCATGTAGCAATTCCAGCTCCTGTAGTAGTCACCACCAATGTAGCAATCCCAGCTCCTGTAGTAGTCACCACCCATGTAGCAATCCCAGCTCCTGTAGTTGTCACCAAACATGTAGCAATTCCAGCTACTGTAGTTGTCACCACCCATGTAGCAATTCCAGCTCCTGTACTAGTAACCACCCATGTAGCAATCCCAGCTCTTGTTGTAGTCACCACCCATGTAGCAATCCCAGATCCTGTAATAGTCACCCCATGTAGCAATCCCATCTCCTGTAGTTGTCAATACCCATGTAGCAATCCAATCTCCTGTAGTTGTCACCACCCATGTAGCAATTCCAGCTCCTGTAGTAGTCACCCCATGTAGCAATTCCAGCTCCTGCAGTAGTCACCACCCATGTAGCAATCCCATCTCCTGTAGTTGTCACCACCCATGTAGCAATTCCATCTCCTGTAGTTGTCACTACCAATGTAGCAATTCCAGCTACTGTAGTAGTCACCACCCATGTAGTAATGCCATCTCCTGTAGTAGTCACCACCAATGTAGCAATTCCAGCTCCTGTAGTAGTCACCACCAATGTAGCAATCCCAGCTCCTGTAGTAGTCACCACCAATGTAGCAATCCCAGCTCCTGTAGTAGTCACCACCCATGTAGCAATTCCATCTCCTGTAGTAGTCACCACCATTGCAGCAATCCCATCTCCTGTAGTTGTCACCACCCATGTAGCAATTCCAGCTCCTGTAGTAGTCACCACCAATGTAGCAATTCCATCTCCTGTAGTTGTCACCACTAATGTAGCAACACCAGCTCCTGTAGTAGTCACCACCAATGTAGCAATCCCAGCTCCTGTAGTAGTCACCACCCATGTAGCAATCCCATCTCCTGTAGTTGTCACCACCTATGTAGCAATTCCAGCTCCTGTAGTAGTCACTACCAATGTAGCAATGCCAGCTCCTGTAGTTGTCACCATCCTTCTGGTAATCCCAGCTCCTGTAGTAGTCACCACCCATGTAGCAATACCAGCTCATGTAGTAGTCACCACCCATGTAGTAATCCCATCTCCTGTAGTAGTCACCACCCATGTAGCAATACCAGCTCCTGTAGTAGTCACCACCCATGTAGTAATCCCATCTCCTGTAGTAGTCACCAAACATGTAGCAATTCCAGCTACTGTAGTTGTCACCACCCATGTAGCAATTCCAGCTCCTGTACTAGTAACCACCCATGTAGCAATCCCAGCTCTTGTTGTAGTCACCACCCATGTAGCAATCCCAGATCCTGTAATAGTCACCCCATGTAGCAATCCCATCTCCTGTAGTTGTCAATACCCATGTAGCAATCCAATCTCCTGTAGTTGTCACCACCCATGTAGCAATTCCAGCTCCTGTAGTAGTCACCCCATGTAGCAATTCCAGCTCCTGCAGTAGTCACCACCCATGTAGCAATCCCATCTCCTGTAGTTGTCACCACCCATGTAGCAATCCCATCTCCTGTAGTTGTCACCACCCATGTAGTAATACCATCTCCTGTAGTTGTCACCACCCTTCTGGTAATCCCAGCTCATGTAGTAGTCACCACCCATGTAGTAATCCCATCTCCTGTAGTAGTCACCACCCATGTAGCAATTCCAGCTCCTGTAGTAGTCACCACCAATGTAGCAATCCCAGCTCCTGTAGTTGTCACCACCCATGTAGCAATTCCAGCTCCTGTAGTAGTCACCACCAATGTAGCAATCCCAGCTCCTGTAGTAGTCACCACCCATGTAGCAATCCCAGCTCCTGTAGTTGTCACCAAACATGTAGCAATTCCAGCTACTGTAGTTGTCCACCACCCATGTAGCAATTCCAGCTCCTGTACTAGTAACCACCCATGTAGCAATCCCAGCTCTTGTTGTAGACACCACCCATGTAGCAATCCCAGATCCTGTAATAGTCACCCCATGTAGCAATCCCATCTCCTGTAGTTGTCAATACCCATGTAGCAATCCAATCTCCTGTAGTTGTCACCACCCATGTAGCAATTCCAGCTCCTGTAGTAGTCACCCCATGTAGCAATTCCAGCTCCTGCAGTAGTCACCACCCATGTAGCAATCCCATCTCCTGTAGTTGTCACCACCCATGTAGCAATTCCATCTCCTGTAGTTGTCACTACCAATGTAGCAATTCCAGCTCCTGTAGTAGTCACCACCCATGTAGTAATGCCATCTCCTGTAGTAGTCACCACCAATGTAGCAATTCCAGCTCCTGTAGTAGTCACCACCAATGTAGCAATCCCAGCTCCTGTAGTAGTCACCACCAATGTAGCAATCCCAGCTCCTGTAGTAGTCACCACCCATGTAGCAATTCCATCTCCTGTAGTAGTCACCACCATTGCAGCAATCCCATCTCCTGTAGTTGTCACCACCCATGTAGCAATTCCAGCTCCTGTAGTAGGTCACCACCAATGTAGCAATTCCATCTCCTGTAGTTGTCACCACTATGTAGCAACACCAGCTCCTGTAGTAGTCACCACCAATGTAGCAATCCCAGCTCCTGTAGTAGTCACCACCCATGTAGCAATCCCATCTCCTGTAGTTGTCACCACCTATGTAGCAATTCCAGCTCCTGTAGTAGTCACTACCAATGTAGCAATGCCAGCTCCTGTAGTTGTCACCATCCTTCTGGTAATCCCAGCTCCTGTAGTAGTCACCACCCATGTAGCAATACCAGCTCATGTAGTAGTCACCACCCATGTAGTAATCCCATCTCCTGTAGTAGTCACCACCCATGTAGCAATACCAGCTCCTGTAGTAGTCACCACCAATGTAGCAATCCCAGCTCCTGTAGTTGTCACCACCCATGTAGCAATTCCAGCTCCTGTAGTAGTCACCACCAATGTAGCAATCCCAGCTCCTGTAGTTGTCACCAAACATGTAGCAATTCCAACTCCTGTAGTTGTCACCACCCATGTAGCAATTCCAGCTCCTGTAGTAGTCACCACCCATGTAGCAATCCCAGCTCTTGTTGTAGTCACCACCCATGTAGCAATCCCAGCTCCTGTAGTAGTCACCCCATGTAGCAATCCCATCTCCTGTAGTTGTCACTACCAATGTAGCAATTCCAGCTCTTGTTGTAGTCACCACCCATGTAGCAATCCCAGCTCCTGTAGTAGTCACCCCATGTAGCAATTCCATCTCCTGTAGTTGTCACTACCAATGTAGCAATTCCAGCTCCTGTAGTAGTCACCACCAATGTAGCAATTCCATCTCCTGTAGTAGTCACCACCAATGTTGCAATTCCAACTCCTGAAGTAGTCACCACCCATGTAGCAATGCCATCTCCTGTAGTAGTCACCACCAATGTAGCAATTCCAGCTCCTGTAGTAGTCACCACCAATGTAGCAATCCCAGCTCCTGTAGTAGTCACCACCAATGTAGCAATCCCAGCTCCTGTAGTAGTCACCACCCATGTAGCAATTCCATCTCCTGTAGTAGTCACCACCAATGCAGCAATCCCATCTCCTGTAGTTGTCACCACCCATGTAGCAATTCCAGCTCCTGTAGTAGTCACCACCAATGTAGCAATTCCATCTCCTGTAGTTGTCACCACTAATGTAGCAACTCCAGCTCCTGTAGTAGTCACCACCAATGTAGCAATGCCAGCTCTTGTAGTTGTCACCATCCTTCTGGTAATCCCAGCTCCTGTAGTAGTCACCACCCATGTAGCAATACCAGCTCATGTAGTAGTCACCACCCATGTAGTAATCCCATCTCCTGTAGTAGTCACCACCCATTTAGCAATTCCAGCTCCTGTAGTAGTCACCACCAATGTAGCAATCTCAGCTCCTGTAGTTGTCACCAAACATGTAGCAATTCCAACTCCTGTAGTTGTCACCACCCATGTAGCTATTCCAGCTCCTGTAGTAGTCACCACCCATGTAGCAATCCCAGCTCTTGTTGTAGTCACCGCCCATGTAGCAATCCCAGCTCCTGTAGTAGTCACCCCATGTAGCAATCCCATCTCCTGTAGTTGTCACCACCCATGTAGCAATCCCATCTCCTGTAGTTGTCACCACCCATGTAGCAATTCCAGCTCCTGTAGTAGTCACCCCATGTAGCAATTCCAGCTCCTGCAGTAGTCACCACCAATGTAGCAATCACAGCTCCTGTAGTAGTCACCACACATGTAGCAATTCCAGCTCGCTCCTGTAGTATTCACCACCAATGTAGCATTCCCATCTCCTGTAGTTGTCACCACCCATGTAGCAATTCCAGCTCCTGTAGTAGTCACAACACATGTAGCAATCCCATCTCCTGTAGTTGTTAACACCAATGTAGCAATTCCAGCTCCTGTAGTAGTCACTACCAATGTAGCAATTCCAGCTCTTGTAGTCGTCACCACCAATGTAGCAATTCCAGCTCCTGTAGTAGTCACTACCAATGTAGCAATTCCAGCTCCTGTAGTCGTCACCACCAATGTAGCAATTCCAGCTCCGGTAGTAGTCACTACCAATGTAGCAATCCCAGATCCTGTAGTTGTCACCACCCAAGTAGCAATTCCAGCTCCTGTAGTAGTCACCCCATGTAGCAATTCTAGCTCATGTAGTAGTCACCCCATGTAGCAATCCCATCTCCTGTAGTTGTCACTACCAATGTAGCAATTCCAGCTCCTGTAGTAGTCACCACCAATGTATCAATTCCATCTCCTGTAGTAGTCACCACCAATGTTGCAATTCCAACTCCTGAAGTAGTCACCACCCATGTAGCAATGCCATCTCCTGTAGTAGTCACCACCAATGTAGCAATTCCAGCTCCTGTAGTAGTCACCACCAATGTAGCAATCCCAGCTCCTGTAGTAGTCACCACCAATGTAGCAATCCCAGCTCCTGTAGTAGTCACCACCCATGTAGCAATTCCATCTCCTTTAGTAGTCACCACCAATGCAGCAATCCCATCTCCTGTAGTTGTCACCACCCATGTAGCAATTCCAGCTCCTGTAGTAGTCACCACCAATGTAGCAATTCCATCTCCTGTAGTTGTCACTACTAATGTAGCAATTCCATCTCCTGTAGTTGTCACCACCCATGTAGCAATTATAGCTCCTGTAGTTGTCACCACCCATGTAGCAATCCCATCTCCTGTAGTTGTCACCACCCATGTAGTAATACCATCTCCTGTAGTTGTCACCACCCTTCTGGTAATCCCAGCTCATGTAGTAGTCACCACCCATGTAGTAATCCCATCACCTGTAGTAGTCACCACCCATGTAGCAATTAAAGCTCCTGTAGTAGTCAAAACCAATGTAGCAATCCCAGCTCCTGTAGTTGTCACCACCCATGTAGCAATTCCAGCTCCTGTAGTAGTCACCACCCATGTAGCAATCCCAGCTCCTGTAGTTGTCACCAAACATGTAGCAATTCCAGCTACTGTAGTTGTCACCACCCATGTAGCAATTCCAGCTCCTGTACTAGTAACCACCCATGTAGCAATCCCAGCTCTTGTTGTAGTCACCACCCATGTAGCAATCCCAGATCCTGTAATAGTCACCCCATGTAGCAATCCCATCTCCTGTAGTTGTCAATACCCATGGAGCAATCCAATCTCCTGTAGTTGTCACCACCCATGTAGCAATTCCAGCTCCTGTAGTAGTCACCCCATGTAGCAATTCCAGCTCCTGCAGTAGTCACCACCCATGTAGCAAACCCATCTCCTGTAGTTGTCACCACCCATGTAGCAATTCCATCTCCTGTAGTTGTCACTACCAATGTAGCAATTCCAGCTCCTGTAGTAGTCACCACCCATGTAGTAATGCCATCTCCTGTAGTAGTCACCACCAATGTAGCAATTCCAGCTCCTGTAGTAGTCACCACCAATGTAGCAATCCCAGCTCCTGTAGTAGTCACCACCAATGTAGCAATCCCAGCTCCTGTAGTAGTCACCACCCATGTAGCAATTCCATCTCCTGTAGTAGTCACCACCATTGCAGCAATCCCATCTCCTGTAGTTGTCACCACCCATGTAGCAATTCCAGCTCCTGTAGTAGTCACCACCAATGTAGCAATTCCATCTCCTGTAGTTGTCACCACTAATGTAGCAACACCAGCTCCTGTAGTAGTCACCACCCATGTAGCAATCCCATCTCCTGTAGTTGTCACCACCTATGTAGCAATTCCAGCTCCTGTAGTAGTCACTACCTAATGTAGCAATGCCAGCTCCTGTAGTTGTCACCATCCTTCTGGTAATCCCAGCTCCTGTAGTAGTCACCACCCATGTAGCAATACCAGCTCATGTAGTAGTCACCACCCATGTAGTAATCCCATCTCCTGTAGTAGTCACCACCCATGTAGCAATACCAGCTCCTGTAGTAGTCACCACCAATGTAGCAATCCCAGCTCCTGTAGTTGTCACCACCCATGTAGCAATTCCAGCTCCTGTAGTAGTCACCACCAATGTAGCAATCCCAGCTCCTGTAGTTGTCACCAAACATGTAGCAATTCCAACTCCTGTAGTTGTCACCACCCATGTAGCAATTCCAGCTCCTGTAGTAGTCACCACCCATGTAGCAATTCCAGCTCCTGTAGTAGTCACCACCAATGTAGCAATTCCATCTCCTGTAGTTGTCACCACTAATGTAGCAATTCCATCTCCTGTAGTTGTCACCACCCATGTAGCAATTATAGCTCCTGTAGTTGTCACCACCCATGTAGCAATCCCATCTCCTGTAGTTGTCACCACCCATGTAGTAATACCATCTCCTGTAGTTGTCACCACCCTTCTGGTAATCCCAGCTCATAGTAGTAGTCACCACCCATGTAGTAATCCCCATCACCTGTAGTAGTCACCACCCATGTAGCACTTAAAGCTCCTGTAGTAGTCAAAACCAATGTAGCAATCCCAGCTCCTGTAGTTGTCACCACCCATGTAGCAATTCCAGCTCCTGTAGTAGTCACCACCCATGTAGCAATCCCAGCTCCTGTAGTTGTCACCAAACATGTAGCAATTCCAGCTACTGTAGTTGTCACCACCCATGTAGCAATTCCAGCTCCTGTACTAGTAACCACCCATGTAGCAATCCCAGCTCTTGTTGTAGTCACCACCCATGTAGCAATCCCAGATCCTGTAATAGTCACCCCATGTAGCAATTCCCATCTCCTGTAGTTGTCAATACCCATGGAGCAATCCAATCTCCTGTAGTTTGTCACCACCCATGTAGCAATTCCAGCTCCTGTAGTAGTCACCACCCATGTAGCAATTCCAGCTCCTGCAGTAGTCACCACCCATGTAGCAAACCCATCTCCTGTAGTTGTCACCACCCATGTAGCAATTCCATCTCCTGTAGTTGTCACTACCAATGTAGCAATTCCAGCTCCTGTAGTAGTCACCACCCATGTAGTAATGCCATCTCCTGTAGTAGTCACCACCAATGTAGCAATTCCAGCTCCTGTAGTAGTCACCACCAATGTAGCAATCCCAGCTCCTGTAGTAGTCACCACCAATGTAGCAATCCCAGCTCCTGTAGTAGTCACCACCCATGTAGCAATTCCATCTCCTGTAGTAGTCACCACCATTGCAGCAATCCCATCTCCTGTAGTTGTCACCACCCATGTAGCAATTCCAGCTCCTGTAGTAGTCACCACCAATGTAGCAATTCCATCTCCTGTAGTTGTCACCACTAATGTAGCAACACCAGCTCCTGTAGTAGTCACCACCAATGTAGCAATCCCAGCTCCTGTAGTAGTCACCACCCATGTAGCAATCCCATCTCCTGTAGTTGTCACCACCTATGTAGCAATTCCAGCTCCTGTAGTAGTCACTACCAATGTAGCAATGCCAGCTCCTGTAGTTGTCACCATCCTTCTGGTAATCCCAGCTCCTGTAGTAGTCACCACCCATGTAGCAATACCAGCTCATGTAGTAGTCACCACCCATGTAGTAATCCCATCTCCTGTAGTAGTCACCACCCATGTAGCAATACCAGCTCCTGTAGTAGTCACCACCAATGTAGCAATCCAGCTCCTGTAGTTGTCACCACCCATGTAGCAATTCCAGCTCCTGTAGTAGTCACCACCAATGTAGCAATCCAGCTCCTGTAGTTGTCACCAAAACATGTAGCAATTCCAACTCCTGTAGTTGTCACCACCCATGTAGCAATTCCAGCTCCTGTAGTAGTCACCACCCATGTAGCAATCCCAGCTCCTGTAGTAGTCACCCCATGTAGCAATCCCATCTCCTGTAGTTGTCCACTACCAATGTAGCAATTCCAGCTCCTTGTAGTAGTCACCACCCATGTAGCAATCCCAGCTCCTGTAGTAGTCACACCCATGTAGCAATTCCATCTCCTGTAGTTGTCACTACCAATGTAGCAATTCCAGCTCCTGTAGTAGTCACCACCAATGTACAATTCCATCTCCTGTAGTAGTCACCACCAATGTTGCAATTCCACTCCTGAGTAGTCACCACCCATGTAGCAATGCCATCTCCTGTAGTAGTCACCACCAATGTAGCAATTCCCAGCTCCTGTAGTAGTCACCACCAATGTAGCAATACCAGCTCCTGTAGTAGTCACCACCAATGTAGCAATCCCAGCTCCTGTAGTATCACCACCCATGTAGCAATTCCATCTCCTGTAGTAGTCACCACCAATGCAGCAATCCCATCTCCTGTAGTTGTCACCACCCATGTAGCAATTCCAGCTCCTGTAGTAGTCACCACCAATGTAGCAATTCCATCTCTGTAGTTGTCACCACTAATGTAGCAACTCCAGCTCCTGTAGTAGTCACCACCAATGTAGCAATGCCAGCTCTTGTAGTTGTCACCATCCTTCTGGTAATCCCAGCTCCTGTAGTAGTCACCACCCATGTAGCAATACCAGCTCATGTATAGTCACCACCCATGTAGTAATCCCATCTCCTGTAGTAGTCACCACCCATATAGCAATACCAGCTCCTGTAGTAGTCACCACCAATGTAGCAATCCCCAGCTCCTGTAGTTGTCACCACCATGTAGCAATTCCAGCTCCTGTAGTAGTCACCACCATGGTCAGCAATCTCAGCTCCTGTAGTTGTCACCAAACATGTAGCAATTCCAACTCCTGTAGGTTGTCACCACCCATGTAGCAATTCCCAGCTCCTTGTTAGTAGTCACACCCATGTAGCAATCCAGCTCCTGTAGTAGTCACCACATGTAGCAATTCCCATCTCCTGTAGTTAGTCACCACCCATGTAGCAATCCATCTCCTGTAGTTGTCACCACCCATGTAGCAATTCCAGCTCCTGTAGTAGTCACCACCAATGTTAGCAATTCTAAGCTCCTGTAGTAGTCCACCACCCATGTAGCAATTCCAGCTCCTGTAGTAGTCACCACCCTGTAGCAATTCCAGCTCCTGTAGTAGTCACCACCAATGTAGCAATCCCAGCTCCTGTAGTTGTCACCACCCTCTGGTAGCAATCCAGCTCCATGTAGTAGTCACACCCATGTAGCAATCCCATCTCAGTGTAGTAGTCAACACCATGTAGCAATTCCATCTCCTGTAGTGTCACCACCCATGTAGCAATTCCAGCTCCTTGTAGTAGTCACCACCAATGTAGCAATTCCCAGCTCCTGTAGTTAGTCACCACCCATGTAGTAATACAATCTCCTGTAGTTGTCACCACCCTTCTGGTAATCCAGCTCATGTAGTAGTCACCACCCATGTAGAATCCCATCTCCTGTAGTTAGTCACCACCATGTAGCAATTCCCAGCTCCTGTAGTGTCACCACCCATGTAGCAATTCCCAGCTCCTGTAGTTGTCACCACCCATGTAGCAATTCCATCTCCTGTAGTTGTCACTACCAATGTAGCAATTCCAGCTCCTGTAGTAGTCACCACCAATGTAGCAATTCCATCTTCTGTAGTAGTCACCACCCATGTAGCAATTCCAGCTCCTGTAGTAGTCACCACCCATGTAGCAATTCCATCTCCTGTAGTAGTCACCACCCATGTAGCAATCCCATCTCCTGTAGTAGTCACCACCAATGTAGCAATGCCATCTCCTGTAGTTGTCACCATCCTTCTGGTAATTTCAGCTCCTGTAGTAGTCACCACCAATGTAGCAATTCAGCTCCTGTAGTAGTCACCACCAATGTAGCAATTCCATCTCCTGTAGTTGTCACCACTAATGTAGCAATTCCAGCTCCTGTAGTAGTCACCACCCATGTAGCAATTCCAGCTCCTGTAGTAGTCACCACCAATGTAGCAATCTCAATCTCCTGTAGTTGTCACCACCCATGTAGCAATTCCAGCTCTGTAGTAGTCACCACCCATGTAGCAATCCAGCTCCTGTAGTAGTCACCACCCATGTAGCAATCCAGCTCCTGTAGTTGTCACCACCCATGTAGCAATCCAGCTCCTGTAGTGTCACACCCATGTAGCAATCCAGCTCCTGTAGTAGTCACCACCCATGTAGCAATCCCAGCTCCTGTAGTAGTCACCACCCATGTAGCAATCCCAGCTCCTGTAGTAGTCACCACCCATGTAGCAATCCCAGCTCTGTAGTAGTCACCACCAATGTAGCAATCCCAGCTCCTGTAGTGTCACACCCATGAGCAATCCCATCTCCTGTAGTGTACCACCCATGTGCATTCCATCCGTAGTATGACACCAATGAGCATCCATCTCTGATTGACAATAATCGTAGCAATCCAGTCAGTATCATGTCACACCAATGTACAATCAGCTCCTGTATGTGACCACCCATTACAAGTCACTCTGTAAGCGTCACCACCCATGTAGCAATCCCATCTCCTGTAGTTGTCACCACCCATGTAGCAATCCCATCTCCTGTAGTTGTCACCACCCTTCTGGTAATCCCAGCTCATGTAGTAGTCACCACCCATGTAGAAATCCCATCTCCTTTAGTTGTCACCACCCATGTAGCAATCCCAGCTCCTGTAGTAGTCACCACCCATGTAGCAATCACATCTCCTGTAGTTGTCACCACCCATGTAGCAATTCCATCTCCTGTAGTTGTCACTACCAATGTAGCAATTCCAGCTCCTGTAGTAGTCACCACCAATGTAGCAATTCCATCTCCTGTAGTAGTCACCACCAATGTTGCAATTCCAACTCCTGTAGTAGTCACCACCCATGTAGCAATTCCATCTCCTGTAGTAGTCACCACCCATGTAGCAATTCCAGCTCCTGTAGTAGTCACCACCAATGTAGCAATCCCAGCTCCTGTAGTAGTCACCACCAATGTAGCAATCCCAGCTCCTGTAGTAGTCACCCCAATGTAGCAATCCAGCTCTGTAGTAGTTCACCACCCATGTAGCAATTCCATCTCCTTTAGTAGTCACCACCAATGTAGCAATCCCATCTCCTGTAGTTGTCGCCACCCATGTAGCAATTCCAGCTCCTGTAGTAGTCACCACCAATGTAGCAATTCCATCTCCTGTAGTTGTCACCACTAACGTAGCAATTCCAGCTCCTGTAGTAGTCACCACCAATGTAGCAATCCCAGCTCCTGTAGTAGTCGCCACCAATGTTGCAATTCCAACTCCTGTAGTAGTCACCACCCATGTAGCAATTCCAGCGTCTGTAGTAGTCACCACCCATGTAGCAATTCCATCTCCTGTAGTAGTCACCACCAATGTAGCAATCCCAGCTCCTGTAGTAGTCACCACCAATGTAGCAATTCCAGCTCCTGTAGTTGTCACCACCCATGTAGCAAACCCATCTCCTGTAGTTATCACCACCCATGTAGCAATCCCAGCTCCTGTAGTAGTCACCACCAATGTAGCAATTCCATCTCCTGTAGTTGTCACCACCAATGTAGCAATTCCAGCTCCTGTAGTAGTCACCACCAATGTAGCAATTCCAGCTCCTGTAGTAGTCACCACCCATGTTGCAATTCCATCTCCTGTAGTTGTCACCACCAATGTAGCAAATCCAGCTCCTCTAGTAGTCACCACCAATGTAGCAATTCCAGCTCCTGTAGTTGTCACCACCCATGTAGCAATCCCATCTCCTGTAGTTATCACCACCCATGTAGCAATCCCAGCTCCTGTAGTAGTCACCACCCATGTTGTAGTCCTTCTCATGATCCTGAGGGTAGGACATAGAGGACAGAGCACAGAGATAGGACAGGGGTAGAGTACGGATAGCGTGGACAAGACTACACGCCCATGTATAGACAGGACATAGGGTGGAATGACAAGACTGTGCCCTTGAATGACAGGACAGTTTGACTTTGGACGGTACGACCTAGAACTCCACCATCAAAAGACGGTTGAAGGACAGGACCACATCATTATTGACGAGAGACGTAACCCAGCACGACTATCACCAACGGTACGAGGTCAAGCACCACGTGACGGCTGGCCTGAACCAGAAGCGGCAGACGGGACGAGACTGTGGTTGAGGGAGGTGTCTGGCTGTTTGAGAGAGAGAGAGAGAGAGAGAGAGAGAGAGAGAGAGAGCCGAATATATGATACTAGTGTTTGCTATTGCGAATGATTGTGGCAATGATTAGCCTGTGCGTTAGGGTGTGAGCTGATGCTAGAATTGTGAACGCGCCAGAGTGTTACGGAGCGCTGTGCGATATTATCGTTAGAAGTGTAATGTTGTCGTGCAAATTGATGTAATGTATTAAATAGATTACTGTACACATTGATTTGACGATCTCTTGTACATGTGTAACCTGTTAGTTGAACCCAATTACACGAGCAATTCAAGACTCTAACACCCCTGGTCCTGTAGTAGTCTCCTCCTCGATTATCACCGTCATCATCTTCCACTCTGGCCACCAAACGTCGATGGGGGAGGATGGGGGTGGGGGGGGGGGGTAGTTAACGCCCCAGCTCCAGATGGGTGGCACAATATGGTATCATTATGTGTGATTATACAACGTCTTTGACATCGTCAATCCATTTCTTTCTCGGGCGGCCTCTTGCTCTTGTTCCATGTCTTTGGTGTAGGTGCTGGTAGTTGATGGTTTTCCATTCTACAGAGACGGCCAAACCATTTGGTCTTCTCTCTTTCAATATATGTGGTACAGGGTGTTGATCCCACCATCTCTCATTACTTATTCTGTCTCAGATATTTAAGTTGGCAGCACCCCTCAAGCATCTCATCTCACAGTTGTTGAATTTAAATAAGTGTGATTTGGATAATGTCCATGTTTGGCATTGGTAGATGTGGTTGGTGTAAATATGTCATTTAGTATCTGTCGTTTTGCGGATATAGGTATATTTAGATGTTTCATTATGCGTGATAGTTTATATATAAGTGCACTTGCTATTTTGACAACATATTTCGATTTCTCTGTCTATTCTGACATCTTCTGTGATCATTTTGTCAATATATTTTAATGCTTTAACTTGTTTCAGTGGTGTGCTATTGATCATTATATTTAGTGGACCAGCAGATGTGCTAACCTGCAATGCTTCAGATTTTGCTTTATTTATATTAATAATGTATCAGCTGCATGATGAACTCACATTACTACTATGATGTTCGGTCTTCCCCCATCGCCGTAAAACAAGCACTGCTTGTCTACACATAAAAGCTCATTTATTGCCGGGAAGTCAGTTGTTTCATCTCAAGCAAAGAGTTCTAAATTGTCTGAATCTATTCTGCCAAGGGAAATAATACACATCCACATAACTCATGTATCGACTGTGATATAGCTTCTTGTGTTCTTATTGCACTTTGGCTCGAGTGGTGCATCGCTATGGTGTTGGTAGTCCACTAAAATTACGCCTGTGTAGGGCGCGCATTACAAACAGTGAGCTGTTACTGAATTCTCGGTGGCGGTGACACAACGGCTGTCTATGAAAGCAGTGCCACCGACAGGATAGTCAACAGACCAGACATTGTTTCAGGGCACCAAGCTTTATCGCGGGTTGTCGGATTTCTATAGAGTTGTCTTTCATCACTGTACGTGTGATCTCTGTCTGTCTGCCTCTCTGCCTACCTATATGTCTGCCTTTATGTATGTCCCCTGTGTCTGACTGTCTATCTCTCTGTCACTACCTGCCGTCCTCTCTATCTGCATCTCTCCCTGGCTGTATATCTGCCTGTCTGTCTGCTTGCCTACCTGACTCTCTCTCTCTCTGTCTGTCTTGTTTCTATATGTGTCTGTCTCTATCTCTGTCTTCTCTCCGTCTGCTCGCTGTATGTATGTATGTCTGCCCGTCTGCCTGCTAGATGCTTTGATGCCACGATGTCTGTCTGTCTGGCTAGCTGTATGACTGTCTGTCTGCTTGCCTGCCTGTATACCTCTCAGTCTGTCTGCCTGTCTGCCTCTCTGTCTGCATGCCTCAGTCTCGCTGCCTTTCTCCGTCTCTCCATATGTGTGACAATTTGCCTCCCGGTCTGTCTGCCTGCTAGATGCCCGAATGCCACGATGTCACCCTGTCTTTCTTCCTGGATCTCTCGATGTCTGTCTGTCTGTCCGTCTGTCTGCCCATTTGTATGAATAATATATTTCCGGATGACACGATCCTTGTCTTTCTGTCTACCTGTCTGTCTGTTGGATGCTTGAATGCATCGACACATGTCTGTCTGTCCCCTAGATGCCGAATGCCTCGATGTCTGTCTGTCTGTCTGTCTGCCCCTTTGTATCAATAATATATTTCCGGATGACACGATCCTTGTCTTTCTGTCTACGTGTCTGTCTGTTGGATGCTTGAATGCCTCGACACATGTCTGTTTGTCCACTAGATGCCGAATGCCTCTATGTATGTCTGCCCGTCTGCCTGCTAGATGTCCGGATGCCTCGATTTCTGTCGGGTCTGCCTGCAAGATGCCCGGATGCCACGACACGAGTCTGTCTGCCTGTCTGATCGTCACATGTCCGGATGACTCGATGTAAGTCTGCATGTCTGGCTGTTAAATATACGGATGCCTTGATGTCAGTATGCCTGTCTGCCTGCTAGGCACAGGATGTATCAATGTCAGTCAGTCTGTTTTGTGTCTGCCTGCTAGATATCCAGATGCCTCGATGCCAGTCTTAATGTCTCTTGTCTGCCTAATAGCTGCCCGGATGTCAATCTGCCGGCGTATGCATACATACATACATACCAACCTGCTTACCGACAGACAGACCGACTAACTAGCAAAACTGCCTGGATGCATGTATGGACGAAAGGAATGATGGATGGACGGGTGGGTGGATATGTATATTTGTATGCATGCCTGTATGTATGCATGTATGCGTGTGTGCTTGTGTGCGTGTGTGCGTGTTGCGTGAGTGCGTGTGTGCGTGTGTGCATGTGTGCATGTGTGTGTGTGTGTGTGTGTGTGTGTGTGTGTGTGTGTGTGCATGCAAAGATGACACGCGCTACGAGTTGACAAATAATTGATAAAAATAGCCGTGAAATGTCTCACAAAATTAAATAAATATAGGGAAAGTAGAAACTGAATGTTATCAATTGAAGCATATCTTATGTAACATAACCTTATAAATGTAATGTTCAAACAAACCGAATTATTGACTGTTTCATAGAACCTGTTCTAATATATAGCTGTGACTCCTGGACATTTATATAACAAGCAGAATAACCTGTTGGAGCGCCGTAAATCTGATATTAAGAAAGAATGTTGGAAATGACTTTGCCATGAGCTCATGGCATCTTGGATACCCAAAATAAGAATTACAATTAATTTAAAAGAGACTAAGACTCAAGGACGGCACAGCACACATATAACACAGAAGCGATCAACATTCTGGCTTCATTTTGAGAAAAGGAATCCCTACACATAATGTAGCAACACGAAAATGCATTGTACATAACATAGTACTAATCAACAATAGAAGAATATAAAGCCATTCATAATGGTATTGACAATGCAAACAGATAAACTGATATATTACGTTGGGGATTGGTAACTTTGAAGTAACATCATCGTTAAGGCAAGACTTCATATGACTGTGATGGTAATTGTCATGACGATGATGATGATGACAGTATTCTGGATGTTGTTGTATACAAATACACGCTGACGTACTCTTTTTCTGAAGCGAATACTTCACAGTGGCGTCTGGTTTTCTGGTACAGATGTAACGTTCGCATTCACTCAAACTGTACTGGTGGCCCACGGGATGGCAGTCGCCCATAAGCTCGCATTCTAGGTATAAAACATACAGCTGATCAGCTCAATTTGTAAGTTAGTTAGCTTCAAGTACCAGATACATTACTGCATTGGGCATAAACAAGTCATATATTTATGTGTCTGTGTACTTTAATCTCAGCAGACGGAAGAAGTATTACGCAAGTTAAATGTAGAATAGTCCAACCAATAGCGCCAGTTCACAAGATGGAGAATATTCTCTGGATTAAATCTTTCTCACACGAAGTGGGGGAAAGCGTTCTTAAGAGCTGTATTGAGTCAGTCGTGATGTACGGAAGGAATCTTGGACTTATATATAAGACAAGTCAGGCATTATGTGGTAGCTACGGGGATGGGGTTTAATTGAATAATGATGAGAACCATGTGGACGGATAAAACGAATAGTGAAGATATCTTAAAGACATTATATTACAAGCACAACTGGTGACTCGCATCATGAGAAGACATAAAAGCTACGGAGTTCGTGCTTTGTGCGACGCTTTCCGTGCTGCGGAAAGAGACCGAGCCATATGGGATCAAACCCGGTGCAATGAAGTCGTCCCTGTCGACTTTTAAGCGACTTTTTTTATGAGAAGACAGACCATATTCTTTTAAAACGTCTGGAGAAGGGGAATCCTGTTGCATCCTCCTCTATGCTAATTCTATTTCATGTCAAGAGGGTCTGTAGGCGAGAGTCTGTACTGTGTATCATCATCATCATCATCATCATCATCATCATCTTCCACTTCTGCCGTCAAGCGTCGTGGGGAGGAATAATTTGCGTTCCAGCGCCCGGTGGACGGCACTGGATAGTGTCATTCCGTGTGGTTGTACAATGTCTCTGATGTCGTCAATCCATTTTCTTCTTGGACGTCCTCGTGGTCTCGCCGCAGATGATCTTTGATGTAAGGCCAGTGATGGTAGTTGCTGATGTTGTATTCTAACGACATGGCCAAACCACTTGATCTTCTGTCTTTCAATAAATGTGGCACAACGTGTTGATCCCACAGTCTGTCTGATAGTAGCATGTCTTACTCGGTACTGTGTATATAGTATTTATTTTAAAAATTCGTTCTTCATTCACAATTTCCAAGACATACCACACACATACGCGCGCGCGCGCACACACACACACACACATATATATATATACACACACACGCACAATGTCTGCTTAAGCGATAGAATGATATGTTAAATTAATCAATAACAATTGTTAATATAATAAAACCGAATACCTCGGCAAATTCCTGAAATAATAATGAAGGCAAATTAAGCATCTGTAATCAAGTAATGTATCGTCATAGTGCATAGGATACAGTGGAGGAGATTCCGTCAATCGCAAGGATTATATGGCACCAAGATAAGGGAGAATTAAAACATGTGTGTTCAACCTTATTTAAGTGTTGCCAATTCATAATACCTACTGATACCTTGCCGTCTTGACAGACCATAGTTACTGGGCTTAAAATAACAAGGCATAATAACCAATACATATTAAAGAGCCTGTGGTTAATTGTAGATAGCATGTGTTGTTCATGCAGTACGATTCCTCTCTCAGCCTGCCTTGTTTACTCCAGAAGAAAGGTAACAATAATACATCCTGAATAAGTTGCAGAATGTGTCGCATCAAACTGTCCGCCTGTCAGAGCATAGGACCTGGTCTGCACTGTCGTGACATTTAGTCAAAGGATGCATTTCCGCTCACAAGGATAAGTGTTGTACCCTCCACACAATTAAGCTTACTCACGCGAGTCGTTGGCAAATATGGGGTTGGGGGAGTTGGGGGGTCTGTCGCGGGGCGAGGTGGCGTCGCGAGTTAAAACGTATTTAGTCGTCGTAATAGTGAGATAATGATGGTTGAGGAGGCTCTGTTGTGAGTAGAGTTTACTTCACTCGCTGGCTCGCTCTCACTACTCAATGTTCAAGGATCAATGATCAAGCCGCCGCTATCACTCCGTTGTGGATG
Source organism: Cepaea nemoralis (assembly GCA_014155875.1). Classification (NCBI taxonomy): domain Eukaryota; kingdom Metazoa; phylum Mollusca; class Gastropoda; order Stylommatophora; family Helicidae; genus Cepaea; species Cepaea nemoralis. The sequence goes on from JACEFZ010004145.1 coordinate 217,633, forward strand.
TTGACTTTTGGTACTGTACTCTTCCTTTTTGTCCAGGTGGATGATTAATGGTCTTAAAGAGCGACAGTCACTCCAACCAAACCCTAGGGGTTCCTCACGCCCTTAGACTGCAACTCTTGGCCATATGTCTCCACTCATATATATATATATATATATATATATATATATATATATATATATATATATATATATATATATATTATATATATATATATATATATATATATATATATATATATATATATATATATATATATATAATGACTCTGACTGACGAGGGATCAAACATAAAACGCTTTATTCGCAGTGCTGCATTGATATCACGGTTACAAGTATGCCACGGCCAGCCACTCCCAGTCACACGGACCCTTTCATCAGACATTCACTCGATCGCCGAGCATCAGAACAAACCACGAGGAAACGTTAACTACTGATCTACCAATGCACATACTCCCGCTGCAGACACTGTTAACAATACTTCCATCCGTCCCACTTGCAACCGTCCCATGTGAGTGTGGCTGTCTATAGTGTGTGGCGTGGTCTTTTGATGCATACCCCTGTCGGTTGGTCTCCACGTTTTACTGCATAACCTTCATTTGATTAGAATCCGGCACTGATAGCCTTAATGTCCATGTGCCGCTTGATGTGCTCGATAAGTGTCATGTTGTAGGCTACTGATATTGTGTCTGAGTCTAGTACTAAAGGTCCTAACTTGAGAGTGTAGAATATTCGTGGCGTTAGTGTCGGTGTCCCGTTCTGAAGTGCCGTTGCGTCGTTTTTGTTGCCACACGACGAAAGTCTATGACGTATTTCTATCGTGGTGCGTTGTCCAGTTATTTTTGGTACATAACTTCTATTCTTCTATTTCTATTATTATTGTATGTGTGTGCGAGCCAATTAACTCATTTCTGCCACATGACAGGGTCCCCCTCGGGTTTGGTGAGCTCCGCACAACACTGCGCTAACATAAAGCAGGTAGTACCGTCTACTGTCATATGGTAGCTCAGTCATATTTTACTAAGCGCTGGTGACCGCATTCTACATAACACCGATAAGTCTGTATCGAATACCTGAAATTATGTCAAACGTATTGTATGTGATAATAACACAATGACTGAATGTAGAACTAACACAGAAATACGTCTAAACATTTCAGGCTGTTAAGATTATTAAACACTAGCTGACCCGGCCCGGCTTCGCCCAGTCCCTGGTGGGGAGCATCTCATTTAATTCATATGAGTAGTCATATAAGTTCTCCCGTTACCGACTGTCTGTCTGTCTGTCTGTCTGTCTGTCTGTCTGTCTGTCTGTCTGTCTGTCTATCTGTCTGTCTGTCTGTCTGTCTGTCTGTCTGACCCGGCCCGGCATCGCCCAACTCCTGGTGTGGAGCATCTCATTTAATTCATATAAGTAGTCATATAAGCTCCCGTTCCCGTTCCCGACTATCTATCTGTCTGTCTGTCTATATGTCTGTCTGTCTGTCTGTCTGTCTGTCTGTCTATCTGTCTGTCTGTCTGTCTGTCTGTCTGTCTGTCTGATCCGGCCCGGCTTCGTCCAACCCCTGATGGCGAGCATCTCATTTAATTCATATAAGTAGTCATATAAGTTCCGGTTCCCGACTGTCTGTCTGTCTGTCTGTCTGTCTGTCTGTCTGTCTGTCTGTCTGTCTGTCTGTCTGTCTGTCTGTCTGTCTGTCTGTCTGTCTGTCTGTCTGTCTGTCCGTCCCTCACTCTCTGTCTGTCTGTCTGTCTGCCTGTCTGTCTAATCATTTATTGGTTGCAGTTAGAACAACCTTAGATAAACGAAGACCAACTTACAAAAAGCATTAGAAAGAGCACTTGAAAGATCTTTACTTCTTCCCCCAACAATTAACTTGGGTAAATGGAGCGGCGGCAGCAGCATCAGCAGAAGAAGGAAAAGGAGGAGTAGACAACTGCAGCGAAAAGGTGGGTCTGTCTATCTATCTGACCCGGCGTGGTAGCGTCTCATTAAATTCATACAACAAAAAAAGTAACTTAAAAGAATGTCCTTCCACACACCATCCATTATTTTTAATGAAAACTCTTTCTAATCACCTGCATGACTACAGTAACTTCTTAAGCAAAAAAAGATGAGTTACAATGTTATGCATTGTGCATTATTTTTATGAAAACTTTGAAAATGCTTTACAGATTGTATCATTATTTATTATAACTCATATGCCGGTACATAACTATGGACAAAGAGTTTATAAATCTTTGAAAACGATGCCACAATATGACTATAAGTTATACAGAAAAGTTATGCCCCTTGAAATAACTTTTACAGAGTTAGGTCCCCTGAGATATATGAAATTATAATGAAAAATGAAAAATGAAATAATACTGAGTAAGCAGGCGATTTCACACTAAAAAAATATCACAGTTGGCAGCTCTGGAATGAAAGGAAGACGTGTAGAAAATTTCATCTCAATCGGTTGGGCCGTTCGCGAACAAATAAAGGACATACATACATACATACATACATACATACATACATACATACATACATACATACATACATACATACATACATACATACATACATACATGCATGCATACATACATACATACATACATACATACATACATACATACATACGTACGTACGTACATACATACATACATACATACATACATACATACATACATACATACATACATACATACATACATACATACATACATACATACATACATACATACATACATACATACATACATACATACATACGTACATACATACATACAGATGGACGGAGATTGCCTTTTATATATAAGATTATCAATCAACCAGGCTGAAAGGAATGCTGGATAATAATAACCAACAAGGGCAGTAACAAGACAAATCTCGGAGCTGGGTTTTGGTTCTTCTTAAAAATCCCGGAAATGACAATAATATGGTTTTGGCAGCATGTGCCTATTAATAAGTGTTGGTATGAGATATGGCAATAATACGGTGTTGTCAGTCTGTACCTATCTATAACTGTTTGTATGAGACATGCTTGCTTGCTTGCTTGCTTGTGTTCGTTGGCTTGAGCTCCAACGCGAAGTCCTGTATGTCGGATGAAGGCATCCTGTTGTCCAACATCAGTGTGATGTCATACAGGACCTTAGGTTTGCATGAGTATCCATTGTCCCATGTCTGGCTTATTGGTGTGAAGACTGGTGGTTCCTCGCCGTACAGACAGACACTCTCCGACTTCGGAGGAATCAGCGATCCTACTGACTTTAGCCAGGAACCCGAAGGGACCTGTTGCCCAGGACGCTCGACGAGGACGCGTCAATAGGTCTTAGCCAGTATAGATCACGGCCTTGGTGCCTTGGAAACATTTCTGCGTCCCATTCAAATATCTAATTGCTGGAGTCTTAGCATTTGAGTAATCTGTTATTGTTCGTCGAATACAATATATAATAAACCTATACTATTTATGGCCGACTATGACAATCATCGGTTGGCGGTATGCCTTGTTTAATACTTAAACCAGTGCGACAATCATTCGTCTTGATACACACGAATTTATTTCAACTATTCAATCTACCGGACACTATCGATCTCCAACAAAAGCATATGGACACTGTCTCTTCTTTCACAAATGTTCCTCTGGAAGAAACAGTTCAGTATATATGTGATCGCATAAATAAGAAGGCACTCATATGCGGCCTACTTACATAAGAACTCTAGATTAACTAACTATGATGTGCACTTCTAGCAATACTTCATAACTAGCTGACACGGCCCGGCTTCGCCCAGCCACTGGCAGGGATCTATCTATCTATCTATCTATCCATCTATCTATCTATCTATCTATCTATCTATCTATCTATCTATCTATCTATCTATCTATCTATCTATCTATCTATCTATCTATCTATCTATCTATCTATCTATCTGTCTGTCTGTCTGTCTGTCTGTCTGTCTGTCTGTCTGTCTGTCTGTCTGTCTATCTATCTATCTATCTATCTATCTATCTATCTGCATTGGCACCTAGCCGTCTTGACCGACGATAGTTTGTGCTTTAAAAAGGCATAATAACTTGTACCTATGGCTTTAGCGAATGTGACTGATAAGGCAAATTTGCGCTGTAAATGTCCGTTCACAGTGGGTGCATGCGAACACATAGTCATTTCCACCATCATGCACCATCTTACGTCTCAGACCCTCGGTGTGTGACTTATCTGCAATAATTTTCTCCTTTGTCTTTATTCCATTTCTGATGTTTGCCCTCCATGGAACACGTTCAGCGGTGACTTGCTCCCAATGTGCATTATCAATGCCTGTATCAATCATGTCCCGCCTACACACATCTTTATATCGTAGTAGAGGCCGACCCTGAGATCTCTTACCCATCTGTAATTCACCAAAAAAGATGTCCTTTGGTATTCTACCATCATCCATCCTCCTAAGATGTCCTATCCATCTAAGTCTACGAAGACTGAGCATGGAATAAACCGTCACACAACCTGATCTTTCCAATACTTCAGTATTTGTGATTTTGTCTTGCCACTTAATACCAAGAATTCTTCGCAGACACCGCATATGAAAGCTGTTTAAACGTTTCTCTTGGTGTGAGTAAGTTGTCCATGTTTCACTGCCATAAAGAAGAGTACTAAGGACACAGGCTTGATAGACAAGGACTTTTGTTTTGGCAGTAAGCTTCCTGTTCTCCCAGACTCTTTTTCTTAACCTGTTCATTGTTGTTGCTGCCTTACCAATCCGGATGTTGATTTCCTGATCTAGGGATAATTTGCTATTTACCACTGATCCTAGATATGTAAAATGGTCTACCATCTCTAGTTCGGCGTCGTCAATAAAGATTGATGGTACCCCATGTGCACCTTGTGACATAATCTGTGTCTTCTTTTTGCTAATTGTTAAACCAAATTCAGAACAAGCATTGGAGAATGCAGATAGTAGACATTGCAATTCTTCCTCAGAGTGGGTCGTAACTGCAGCATCATCTGCAAAAAGCAACTCTCTGATCAGTACCCTCCTAATTTTGGTCTTAGCATTCAATCTCTGAGCATTGTAGAGGCCGCCATCTGAGCGTGAGTGAATGTATATACCACCATCCTGATCACGAAAGGCATATTTCAGTAGAAGTGAAAAGTATATTCCAAAGAGGGTGGGAGCTAGTACACAACCTTGCTTAACTTCACTCTTGATTTCAAACTCTTCAGAAGTTGCACTATCAAACTTGATTATACCCTTCATGCCTGTGTGAAACGATTCCACAATGGACAGAAGAATTGGTGGGCAGCCAATCTTCTTTAGTGCCTTGAACAGACCCTCACGACTGACCAAATCAAATGCCTTTGTAAGGTCTATGAAGGCAATAAACATTGGTTAATTCTGTTCACGGCATTTTTCTTGCATTTGTCGCAATGAGAATATCATATCAATGGTAGACCGGTTCTGTCGAAAGCCACACTGTGATTCGGGGTAGACTTGATCTCCTAGGACTTGAAGTCTGCGCAGAACAATTCTGGCAAATACTTTTCCAACAATACACAGAAGTGAGATACCCCTATAGTTGTTGCAGTCGCTCCGATCGCCCTTGTTCTTGTACAGTGTTATGATGCTTGAATCTTTGAAATCCTGTGGGACTTGTCCTTCTCGCCAGCATAGCTCTATTAGCTGGTGGATCTGTAGAGTGAGTGTGTCTTGCCCACTCCTGATAACCTCTATTGGAATCCCATCCTTACCTGGAGCCTTGCCAGATGCAAGTTCATTTATAGCACACTTAACTTCTGTTATGGTGGGAAGTGTGTCCAGGTGATCAAGAGTTGGTAGAGCCTCTATGGCGTTGAGGGCATCATCCGCTAGTTTGGTCTCACTTGAGTAAATCTCCAAATAGTGCTCTACCCATCTGTCCATCTGCTGTTTCTTATCAGTGATGATTTCTCCAGTCAAGGTTTTCAATGGTGCACTTCTTTTGATCACTGGACCACAGGCTTTCTTTATTCCTTCATACATGCTTCTTATGTTTCCCTTATCACTTGCGATTTGAATGGACTCACATAACTTGATCCAATAATCATTTGTACACTGCCTGGTAGCCTTTTGCACATCCTTCCTAGTTTGCCTTAGCTCACTCAGAGTGTTACGCGTTGGTCTTTCCTTGTTTCGTAAGAGAGCTATCTTCTCCTTATCAATCAAGGGCTGCAGAGTCTCGCAGTTTGCCGCAAACCAGTCCTGCCTCTTATGATCCACAGTGCCGTAAACCCCTACGGCAGTTTTATAAAGAGTTTCCTTAAGTTGACCCCACTTTTCATTTACTGTACAATGTTCTGGTGTATCAGTGAAAGCGTCTTCAAGTTGCTGTTGAAACTGAAAGCACTTTTCAGGATCGTGAGTGTTAATAATATTAATCCTGGGGCTAGATTTGTGTTTAGCTGTGTAGATTCTCTTTGGTCTCAGTCTAACCCTTGCAACAACTAAAGAATGATCCGTATCACAGTCAGCACTGTGATAACTTCGAGTCAATGATATATGGGTTCAGATTTTGTCTCCGTGTGATGATGAAGTCCAGCTGGTGCCATTGGCCGGATCTTGGATGTTTCCATGTGACCTTATGCATCTCTTTTGTTTTAAAAAAGGAGTTTGTAATACATAGGTCATTTCTGGTGCATTGCTCCAGCAGCCTTTGCCCATTTTCATTCATGCGACCGATGTTGTATTTTCCAAGGCACACTGGCCATGAACTCGAGTCCTTGCCCACACGAGCATTGAAATCACCGAACATATAAGTGTAGTCAGATTTTGGAACTGCCTTGATCACGGAGTCTAACTCCTCATAGAACGAATCCTTCACATCGTCAGAGGAATCGAATGTCGGTGCAAATGCAGTAATAATGGAGGCAAAACCACAAGAGGTTACCAAGTGCAAGGATAATAGTCTTTCATTTCCTCCTGCTGGAATTTCAATCATTACCAGTAGCGAATTCTTCACTGAAAAGCCCACGCCGTGTTGCCTTTTTTCTACCTGCCCGCCACCCTTCCAAAAAAGGTGTAATTGTTTTCCCTGAGTGACCCTTCCTCAGCGAGGCGAAAATCCTGGACACATGGTTCTCACGTTCCAGGTTGCAAGCCGTAGCTTGAGGTTTCTATTTTTATTTTTATTTGTACCTGGTGCATTGGTTTTACAGCCTGCGACTCAGATTTTGTCCTAGCCCCAAGCACCCGTTGAAGCAGGCAGGCTGTGGCGGATCAGCACCCTATTGGCCGGGGGCTGCCCAGCTTGAGGCGGGCGGTAGCTGATCAGTGACACCTGTAGGTGTCTCCCACCATCAGAGGCAACGCGTGGCGCCCCATGTCTACGCTAATTGACAGGGACTTATAATCCGTAACAGTTGCCTCTCCCTTTGATTCCGAGACCAGTTAAGACCAGGGATGGAGTTATTGCCTCTCCATAGCACAAAGCCTGGGCTAAAATATAGAGATCATGTGTTGCCCATGCAGCATGATCCCTCTCTTGGCCTGCCTAGTTCACTCCAGAGGAAAGGTAACACCCCTACATCTGGAACAAGACAAGCTGCAGAAGCTGCCGGATCAGCAAAGCAATGCTCTAACTGTCCGCCTGTCGGATCTTCGATCCTAGTCCAGCCGCCAACCACGGCTTAGGGCCTGGTCTGCCCTAACATGACATTTTGTCTTTAGCTTGCATTTCCTCGCACCAGGGTAAGGATTGTACCCTCCCAATTGCGCTCTTCCGCCCGAAGCCGTTGGCACAATGTGGGGTGTCGGGTTTGGTAAGCGCCGCACAACGTTCGCCGCTAACAGAAAACAGGTAGTACCGACTACTGTTATACGGTACCTCAGTCACATCTGACTAAGACCTGACACACTATCTATCTATCTATCTATCTATCTATCTATCTATCTATCTATCTATCTATCTATCTATCTATCTATCTATCTATCTATCTATCTATCTATCTATCTTACTATCTATCTATTAATATGTCTCTCTGTCTGTCTGTCTTTCTTTCTATCTATCTATTTATCTGTCTGTATATCTATCTATCTGTCTATCTATCTATCCATCTATCTATCCGTTCACGTCTGTTTCCGTGCTCGTCTGTGTAGTTTTATCCGCGGGAGTGAAGAACAACAACCGTTCCTAACTAATTTCTGGTTTAATCAGAGAGTGAATTCCCTGGCAGCAAGATGGCTGAACATGTATTCGTCTGCTTCTAAAGTTTTTGCCATTTTCTTTCATGCTGGAAGAAAAATCGTTGCTGTTAAACTAAATAAAACTTCCAGTTGGCTCGGCAGGAATGAGAAGAACATCTGTAGAAAATTTCATCTCAATCGTCGGATGGACCGTTCGCGAACGCATAAAGGACAAGCAAACACAGAAACAAAGACACAAACAAACATTGCCTTATATATATATATATATATATATATATATATATATATATATATATATATATATATATATAGAGAGAGAGAGAGAGAGAGAGAGAGAGAGATAGAGAGATAGAGAGAGAGAGAGAGAGTTATTAAAAAAGAGAGATAGAGTGATAGAAACAGAGACAGGAGAGGGAGAGAGAGAGAGAGAGAGAGAGAGAGAGAGAGAGAGAGAGAGAGAGAGAGAGAGAGGGTTATTAAAAAAGAGATAGAGTGAAAGAGACAGAGACAGGAGAGAGAGAGAGAGAGAGAGAGAGAGAGAGAGAGAGAGAGAGAGAGAGAGAGAGAGAGAGAGAGAGGGAAGACATAGAGAGCGATCGGAAGAGAATACGCAACGAACGAAATTTATTTTCACATTGTTAAGAATTGGGTGAGAAGACTAGTCAATCATTCTGTCCTTCTTAATGGTTGAGAGAGGAAGAGAGAGGTAAGAGAAACATATTGAGAAAGAGAGAGAGAGAGAGAGAGAGAGAGAGAGAGAGAGAGAGAGAGAGAGAGAGAGAGAGAGAGAGAGAGAGAGAGAGAGAGAGAACGAACGAACGAACGAATGAACAAAGAAACTTTATTTTAAAAGGGTAACAAATTGGGCACGCAGGCCCGTCTTACATTCGGTCCTTTTTATCACTCATCTTTCATTCATAAAATGTGCATGTTACATTTACATAGGGAAAAAAAAACATTGTCAAATGGATTTGGTAAGCATAAACAATGCATATTACGCATGGAACATTCACATGGGAAAAAACATTGTCAAATTAAAGTTGTAAACATTAGCAGTGCACATGTTGTGAGACACATCCTCCATCCACCCTCACACCCCGCAGCCACCCACACATCCCTCAGCCACCCACACATTCCCCACCCACCACACCTCCATCCACACATACCTCCACGCACTCACACAGACTCAGGCAAACATACATGCCGCCACAAACCCACTGATCCCCCACCCACGCACATTTCCCAACCCACACATACATCCCCCACCCATTCCATAACCGACACGCACATACCCACCCACATATTCTCCACCACCCACACACCCGCAACCACCCAGCACAACACACATCACAAAACCACACACACATACCCCCGTCAACCCACACATCCCCCATCTATCCAAACATACATCCCGCACTATCACAATTTTCCTCACCCATCCACACACACATCAGCCAACCTACACCCACTCACCCACAAAATATTTGCCACCTCTCAACTACACATCCCCCACCTATACACACATCCCCACCCACAAACACATCTCCCCACCTGCCCACACATATCCCCCACCCATAAACATAAAAAAACACACACCTCCAACCCACACACACCCCAACACCCACATATACCCCATCCACACACATCCGCCGCTCACGCACATCTTCCCACAAACACACACATCCCCCAACCATACATGCATCTCTCACACACCTCCAACTAACCACTTATTCATCCATCAACCACTCACACCCACACTTCACCCACCCGCCCATCAACACATGCATCTCTCATCTACCCTCCCACCCACACACACCCCAACCACCAAGCCAAACACACATCCCCCGCCCATCCACCCACCTCCAGCTACACATACACACCTATACACACTCCCCTCATCTACACACATCTCCTCAAACATACACACATCTCCCACCCCCCTGTGTGTCTGGGGGTGTGTGTGGGGGGGGGGGGAGAGGGCGGGAAGGAATGGGCGAGAAACGATACACCTACATAAACACAAATTGCAATACGTCACGGAAGATCTGAAGGTTCTAGTTTCCTAGTATGAACAAACACTACATGTAATAGAACACACACTACATAGAACAGAACAAACATTTCGTTTAATAGAACAAGAACCACAATTAATATAACATGCACTACATGTAATGTAAAAGTTACTACGGGTAATGGACCAATCTGGCTGAAATATTAGCTGCCTACCTTCTCTGATGACGGCAATACGTCCCTTATAACAGTGGAACTTGACACACTTGGAGATCAGTCCAGGAGGGGTGAAGGTTTCCCTATCTTGAAAGAGAGTTTTCCACACACAGCATGTGACTGGTGTGTGTAGAAATATGACGCCATTATTAGCACAAATACACACTTGATGTAAGTCCATATCTAAGGACTATATTACCAAAGCGGTTACTCGGCAAGTAATTTGCTACATTTATTATCATCCGTGTGTGTGTGTGTGTGTTTGTGTGTGTGTACGTGTATGCGTTAATGTATGTCTGTGTACACATGTAAACCTCCTATACAGTGCGAGGCCATGCTTTTAGGAAGTAAAAAGCACATTAAGATCCACCAATAAACATCATGACACGGTGTGGACATTTGGTGCCAGTCATATATTGTATAGACCAATGAGAACTCCAGGAATGATTTGGTGAAAATAACTTCAGTCGTGTTTACTTCCAAATACATTTCTCGAAACTCATTTTAGGGTGTTTCTGTCTTAGAACGCAGATCAATTATAAAGATCCATCTTGATGACAGTTCGAGCCCATTACAACCCAGCGGACTAAAAAAAAAAAAAACGCGGTGTGCTTATCGCTGTGTTATCACCACTTCTTATTAATGTAGTAGTCCCCGCTCATTTAGTACTCTCAGCTAATTTGCTGTAGTCCCCTTCCATGTTGTAATCCCAGTTTCTGTACTAGCCCCCCCCCCCCCCCGAACATGTAGTAAGCCCAGCTACCTATGTATGTATGTATGTATGTATGTATGTATGTATGTATGTATGTATGTATGTATGTATGTATGTATGTATGTATGTATGTATGTATGTATGTATGTATGTATGTATGTATGTGTGTGTGTGTGTGTGTGTGTGTGTGTATATGTATGTATGTATGTATGTATGTATGTATGTATGTATGTATGTATGTATGTATGTATGTATGTATGTATGTATGTATGTATGTATGTATGTATGTATGTATGTATGTATGTATGTATGTATGTATGTATGTATGTATGTATGTATGTATGTATGTATGTATGTATGTATGTATGTATGTATGTATGTATGTATGTATGTATGTATGTATGTATGTATGTATGTATGTATGTATGTATGTATGTATGTATGTATGTATGTATGTATGTATGTATGTATGTATGTATGTATGTAATGTAGTATGTATGTATGTATGTATGTATGTATGTATGTATGTATGTATGTATGTATGTATGTATGTATGTATGTATGTATGTATGTATGTATGTATGTATGTATGTATGTATGTATGTATGTATGTATGTATGTATGTATGTATGTATGTATGTATGTATGTATGTATGTATGTATGTATGTATGTATGTATGTATGTATGTATGTATGTATGTATGTATGTATGTATGTATGTATGTATGTATGTATGTATGTATGTATGTATGTATGTATGTATGTATGTATGAGACGACCTACGAGATGTCAAAAACGTGGATAAAATCAGCCGTGGAATGTCTCACAAAATTAAACATTATAGGGTATGCAGAAATGCATTTACAAAAGTAAAATAAAGGAGGAAAATGTTATGTAACAAATAATTATAACTTTAAGTTTTAAACAATCCTAATTATTTCGTATTTTATTGAATCTGTTAAAATATATAGCTATGACTCCTAGACAATTATATTACAAGCAAAGTAATATGCTGGAACACATTGAATCTGATATTAAAGAAGAAAAGTGTAAATCAGTGGTTCTCAACCGTTTTTGGCCCGTGCTCCCCTTCTCTATATTTTTAGAACGTCATCCCCCCTGTGACAGGACAGCCCCAGCAGCATCATAATTACCCAAGTTTTCAAGGAATTACAGAGCCCACAATATTTTTCTAAAATTCTCTAAAAGAATAAACGTTCCCCAGAAGAGGATAAAAACGTAAGAGAAAAATACAGAGTCACTTAGAGCCCGCACTATCATTTTTACTACATTGGTAGATCAAAGCAACGTCTGGTCTCTACATCTAAGAGATTTTCCCTTTGATGTTCTGATCAACCAGACATTGCGGAGCCAGTCAGTTGAGATTGACGTGTTAGTTTACAAGCCACGGCAGAATGGGAGATAAGAGGGTCAGCCAGACCCGTCTGAAATAATACATGGCAGTGCTACTCAGGGGAAAACCCCGTGTGATCCAAAGACGGCAATATAATGCAGGCCTAACACCTATCTATAAGTCCAGACATTGGGGAGACGGGACAACGTCTGAGTTGCCACCACAAAGGAGCAATTAGGACCAGATACTTGACACCTCACGGCAATACAGCGGCAAAGTAGGAACACATGGCTGACCCACTATTGCCAGCAACCCAGGAAGGCGGGTGTTAATAGCCTATTGGAATGTAATGACGCAACTGCCTTGCCGCCAAAGCATGTTTCATTGTTTCAGGCGTGGCGGGGCCTCGGTCCATTTGATTGACAGATGAAACTACCCTTCACAGGAAAGGAGGAGGGGGGAGAAGAGTTTAGGACTTAATCCATCCCGTCATCTTACATGGAAAAATAGGCGGAGTTAATGAAAATGGGACATATTAATTAACCAACCTGGAAACTAGCCAGGAATTGAATAGAATAAAACTACATGCATGGCCAGCAAGACTTCAGACGCAAATTCACAATAGCATTCTTAGGATACCTACTGGAGAAATATTAACATTTCGTTCTGTTGGACTTCTGTACGAAGTATTATGATGGAATTTCCTAGCTATAAACCAGGTAAACCATTATTCTGATTAGTTTGTCTGCTAGTCTGAAGGCTTGTGTAGTTTCCTGTTTTTACATATTCTCCAAAACTTTACACTGGTGGATTTTCTTTGTACTTAATGTTCCAGTTCTAGCTTTACGATTTCACTGAGAACTATTTTCTTCTTTCATTCACCACTTGGTTGTCTGACTTGTTGTATGTGATAATTTGGAGAAATCCATTATCCAAGCTACATGAGCGTGTGGCTTATGCATGTACAGGAGATACATTTAGATTCATCCTGTATGATGTTAAACATTGGGGAGACTGACTACTTAGGAGAAATTCCTGATAGCTACCAGTCTCTTGATAGCGTCCAATTAACATTGATTATTTGGACCAACACTTTGAGTGCCTACCAAGATTGTGGTGAAACCACTTGGTTTGAGGAATGGCACCAGTTCACCTTGTCTGCATGATGTCTGCATGAGGACAGACATGACTTAGGACATTCAATATCCCAGACAGATTCAGGGAAGGCATTTAATGTTCGACAGGACTGTGCGACCAGCCCTTCCGACAAGACAGTATGAATGAATCAGAAAGGGAAAGAGTAAGTGAGGTGAACTTATATGGGAAACACCCCATTACATAAATGTATGTGATGTTGTATGTTTTGAGCTATAGATGTTCTAAATGGTTTTATGAATATATACATATATATTTATTTATTTAGAACTGATATATGTTTATGTAACATGCCATCATCTATCATCATACCATCATATATTATGACTTGAATGTATGTTTATATGAATGTATAGACATGTGTGTTTGAGATGTGTAGACGTAGATACTACCCATCTCCGTTCGTTTCATTCCAGATCTCTTAGGAGCAATGGACAGTCAACAATCCATATCCGGAAGTGACTTAGCCTTGTGAAGGGACCAATTTGGACTCCTTCAATCTGACAGTGAACTGCGTCTCACTGGGGGAAGCAGGACCTATGTGCTTCTGAGCTTTTCAGCCAGATGAGTTACGTATACCATAATATAATCATCATCATCATATGATCATCAATAGCAATAATAAACACAGTTGTTGTATTTTAAACTCAGTTGTCTGTATAATTCTAAATGTTTATAAATGTTTGTGTAGCGTAATCAAGTACTCACCTTATATCATTTAGTGGGGGTTCGCACATATTGTCCAGAAGTGGGAATCTATGTCCGGGAGGTATCTTGCCTATGCAGTCATAAGTAACCAGATTACGTTGCACGTCTTAACTCCTCCTTTCTCACTTCTGGTGATACCAAGTACAGCCACATCTATATATATAGATATATTCTATCTTCAACGAGCCACTTCTTGGCTGTTTTCTTGAGTATCAGGGACAGTGTCTTAAATCAGCATAACAGACATTTGTTCCACGTTTTCTCTCTGGGATTAGTCAGTGGTAATTAGTCCCTTCTGACAGAGTTAGGGGATCTCAAACTGCATCCAGAACTAACCACCAGTAGAAGAAAATGATTTTGGCTGAGTGGTTACCCATCTGGGATCTAACCCCAGCCAGTTGGTGACACCCCCTCACTATAATTATAGAACGTCATTCCCCCTCCCCTCACTATAATTATAGAACGTCATTCCCCCTCCCCTCACCATAATTGTAGAACGTCATCCCCCCCCCTTTCGTATTTCCTCCCTAAAAGAAGCAAGTACCTGGATGGCTTGGCCTTGTTGCATGGTCGAGACAGAAACACGGAGCTGATCCACGACTCTGGTGATCGAGTGAGATGACAGCTTACCGGCATGGCACATGATGGATGGATGGACTAAAACAAGTCTAGACATCTACATTAAAACGTGATTTACTTACGCGGATCTACTTATGTTATGAAATAAATAGCAGAAGGGTCATACGTACAGAACCGTAAAGTATTAAGTGAAAAACAATATCAAGTAATCGGTTCTTTTAATAACGCGATCTTGAAATAATCTTCATCCCCCCTCCCCCCTGGAAACCCCAAAATTCCCCCCCAGGGGGTGGGGGGGGGGGAATTCGCCACCGGTTGAGAACCACTGGTGTAAATAATATGAACTGCCAAACTGAGAATTCTAATTAATTTAAAAGAGGCTAAGACTCAAAGAAGACCCAGCACACATATAACGCGGAGATCAAAATGCTTGCTTCATTATGAGAAAAGAAACCCCGAAACATAATGTAAGAACACAAAGATGCATGGCGAATGATACTGACCTAAGCATCGAGAGAAGTTTATTAAGTCATTCATGGTGGTATCGAAAATGCAAGTAGATATACTGATATATTATGTTGGGGATTGGCAGCTCTGAAGAAACATTATTGTCAAGGCAAGTCATCGTGTGACTATGATCAGGATGATGATGATGCTGACGATGAAGACAATATTTAGGATGGTGTAGTATACACATACACACTAACATACCATCTGTACGAAACGAATAAGTCACAGTGCCGTCTAAGTTTCTGTTACATTCATAACCTTCGCATGGGCTCAAATAGAGAGCGTGGTTCTCGGGGTGGCATTTAAGCTTAAGCGGGCACTCTGGGAGTCAGACATAAAGTTGTATCAGCTCAGTTTGTTAGTCAGCATCAACACCATCAAGTACCAAATACATTGCTGCACGGGACATAAACAAGTCATATATTTATGTGCCTATGTACATTAATCTCAGCAGACGGAAGAAGTATTACGGAAGTTAAATGTAGAATTTTTTTTTAATTTTTTTAAAAATATATCCTTTTTACAGGACTTAGCTGTCAACACCAGCATCTTTCAGCTGTATGTTGATCTCTTGGCAAGTATACCAGTGTATAAGAACACGCAAGTCAGGTTGTACTTGATAATACAAAGTTTATTGGTATATGATGACCAAGGTTTGATGTTCACCTCCACTCAAGTCAAAGGCCGGATCTTAACTGCCCTTGCCAACCCAATACGTCACGATTGAGCATCTCTCTCCCTTTCACTCTCGATGCTCAATCGTGCTGTATCTGTTCCCCACTAGATTCTAATAATACCCCAATACTCCTCCCTTACTGTTACACCTCCCCATGTTGAATAAAGAATTTTCCTTATAAAGGAAAAATCTTTACTCCTAATCCCCATACTCTATTCCCTCTTTTTCCTTACTTCTCACAGTTCCTCAAATCTTCCCCAAACCAACTCCAATTTAATTAAACATTCTATTTCTTTAACTTTATCCCTTGCTATATAGTCAACCCCCTTCTTCTTCGTTTCTGGCCCTTCAACCAACCATAACATATTTACATATCATTAATAACAATTCCATTTCAAGCATAAACAATACATCATAACACGTTTTCTTAAATACTCCTTTTCCTCTTCCTAAGCAACCTGCTTAAAATTTCAAACTTAACTCTAACACCAACTCCTTATTTTTATCACCAATGCTACTAATCCCCCACTTTCAACTAAGCTGAAATTACTTTCACACGATAGAAAGACAAAGAATCGGTGGCCACCGGTATTTAAAAGAAGAAATAGAACTCTTTCAAAAAAACAACACTCACCTAAATCACACACCCCCTTTACCAAACCATACACCTTTACCCTCCTATGTCATTTGAGACTTTATGTAATAAAGTCTAAAACCACACTCACCTAAATCACACACCCTTTACCACTCCTTATGGTAAACGTTTACGCTGCTATCTACAGCATCAAAAACATTATCTACATCCAATTGTCCAGACACTACTACTTTACCTCAACCTCATATTGTAATGTCAACCACAAAACACATCCCAAAGACCCAATTATAAAGGTCCTATTATCCCTTAAGACCTACTCCAACATTATACACATCACCTCACATAACCTCATCACCTCTCTCTTAACTAATCTTCTCCCATACCTCTCTTAATGTCCATTTCTTATGGGCATATTTACTAAAACCTCCTCTTATGCCGTTATCAACAGTAACCTAGTAATCTTGAAATCTCCCCACAACATCGTAATCTGACCACTACTCTAGCAACCCACTTATTATTCTATCTCTGAAGCTTAATACACCCAACGGGATAAACATTTACATCCTGCCCAGGCCATGTAACCCAATGCCTCTCTAAAATCTTCCACCTCTCAATTCATAATTCATGCCGTAAGCCACAGCAGCAAAAATAACCACTCATGTCTGTGACTGCTTGCAATCAACTTTATCTCAGTCCCTTTATTACGGACCCACAAACACCCCATGTCACTATGTCTCCCCTATGTTCATTTCTCATTTACACATTTTACCTTTTACTATTGTACTGTTATCCACAGTGTCTAGTCAAACATGGATCCAATTCATGTTTACTCTTTGTCTGGGGTAATTTTCTTATTCTTCTATAACCCAGCAATCTCGTGTATATCATGGCTCTTCTGACCCCCCGGAAACTATGTTCAAAACTTTTCTCAGCTTTACCCCACTGAATATATCCATTAATCTTTTCTTCTCCCATGTGGCTTCTAATCCCATATATTTCTAATTAATGCTTACTTTAGTGTATCTCTAAAGTTTCCCATAACCATTTTTACTTGTGTAGTAACTTCATAGCCCTATTAACCTCTCTACGCTGATTATCACAGCACAAAATACCCATGAACTTCTTCTTCACAAAGAGAATGTGTCTCTCTATTAGCTCTCAGTAGCTCTTTTCTGAACGAAGGGTCCTAATTAAAGCCCCCTGTATTGTCTTTATTCTAGACAAAAACCCTGTAAATTAAACATAACTTAATTAACTACTATTTAACACACAAAACAGCGAAATAAAATCACAACAGGACATCAAACCCCCCCAAATTTTTGTAACAATCATTTATGTTTCCCCGCAATTCAACTAAAAGTATGATAATGATAGTGATGATGATGGTGACGATGATTAAAATAATACAACATACATCCTAATCTATTGTTTCCTAATACTACTGGTCTCTTTTACGGACCAGTAGTTTATACCAAAAAAATCTATGGACACAATAACCCTATTCTAAAATAATAAGAATCATTTTACAGGACCAAATCAAGCAAAAAAATTTTTTACATATGAGGCATTGAAAGCTCAATTTCAATAAACACAACTGTCTTCTCGCTAAAGAGAAGGTTTTCAAAAAAAAATATAATTCACTTAGAATTAACCACGTAAAGTGACCCAGCAACATTGGCCTCCTATCTATTTAGCCAAGTCATGTCTATTTTGTTATACAACAAAACAACTCAATACCAAACATTAATGCCAAAATACGTATATACATATACATATATATTTATCTGTTATCTACAGATCATTATAACGCGGAACAATACTTGTTCTCCTCAACCAAAATCCCTACTCAACAACTGACCGTTCCTTTTTCTGGAAGTCAGACATTGATTATCTCCCCTCATAATTTTCTATCTTTTATAAAACTAACTTCTACACATCATAACATCTTAAATAAGCACTGTAAACTACAGGTCAACTCATTCTATCCATTACCAATGTGGCGATTATTCCAATGTCATCTCAATGTACCAGCCATCATCTACTTATCAATTAACTTGTGGCTCGGCACACCAATTGTTTCCCTTGGATTTATACCAAACATCATAACCACTTCTTAATCATTACTGTTAACTACAGCATCTCCTACTCTCCTACGTCCAACAAAACTTTGTCTATTTACTATAGACGTCTCACCAACACACCTACTTGCTGTACCAAGCACTAATTCCCATTTTAAGTTTCTCGTCTACCCGACGCAATTAATATTTCATTACTTTCTAACATCTCACTACGACTACTCTAATCTATCCTCCAGTCTTTCCTAGCACTCTTGTATCGTGACGATAATCAAACCGGTCACTCTCCTCGGAACACGTTCTCCAACATTCATTTTACTAACCTTGTTTACCTTCTTATCTTTCACTCTTATTTATCGGAACTCTTTCAGAACTGCAACCCACGCCACTTATGACTGACAGCAGACCTCTCATTTCTCGTTCCTGTTAAGAATACTAAACATGTTTTATGAAACATCATTCAGAATGTTAACCCCGTTTTCGTCATACAACTTCCATAATTTCCTTCCAACGTCAGATATTCTACGAAAAGACATCACAATTTCCCAATCATTTTCTTTCTATCTCTCGACTTTCTCATACTCTATGTTCCACGGTTTATCAACGTCACTTATCAACCACTCTTCTCATATTCACACGGACAATGACACACAACCTCGCTCTCATCTCACGCCTACTCTCGCATCGCGACAACCTAACGTCTCCATACTATTACTACAACAAAACACTTTAGACGCCACTTCAACATTCCAGCAATCATTCACCACATACCTACACGTATTGATCTCCTCTACACATATTGACACAAGACATATCAACGCCACTCTTACATTTTATTTATGTATTTCACTTAGGCGACGTCATCACAGCTCTCTCCTACTTCCTTCATCACGACGAACACCTGTCTGACTACAGTTATACTCACGTATGAACACCGCACAACCCGACGAATTATTCCAGAGTACTCTCTCAATTCACTGCTTTCTTATTTCTCTACTTTACTCAATCAGTCACTCCTATACGAAGGTCAGATCCTATACATTACCTCTCGCAACTTATATCGCTTTCACAGCACTATTTACTATCTCTTCAAAACAAACTTCATTCCAACAGATCACTAATCTCGTAACTATCATTCTATACTTCTCCACACACAACAACTTTCTTCTTTCTCCGCAAGCACGACGTAACTACTACAGTCTTAATTCTCACGTTCAACTGTCTACTTTACACACAGGATACTCAGTACTTCCTCAATCTATATCTCCTCACCAGCCAGTCTCGGTTCACCTATCAACAATACTATTCTTTCTTCCCAAACCAACAAACAAAACTATCTCGGACATCACGTCATAGCTCTGAGTCAAACTATTTCTAACACGAACATTCATACTTAATTTATCTCTCACCCTCTACTAATTCTGTCCTGAATCTACCCTATTTTACTTAATATACTCTCCCTACATCGTAACCAAATAGTAGATATCCTGTATTACGTAATCTACGTGGAATATCATTTGCCGTACTTCCTTATCCTCAACACCACTATCAGCTACCCTGTACCATGCTATCCCCCCAAAAAATTCATCCAAGGAACTTTAACCGTTATATAGTGTGTCCAAATTAAACACTTCACTGTCTTTCAATACATTAACCCGTCTTTCACTTATAATGTCATCTTCACTATCTGTTGTCAACTTATTAAAGTACTCAGGTCTTAAGGTCCTAAGGTCTTCTATTTTACTTAAGTCACTTTCTGTCGTTGAATAAATTCCCGCTAACTGTCTACCACTATTCTTTTTCTTAAATGAGTTCTTTCTATTTCCTTTATTTGCGTCAGTCTGTTCACTGTTTCCTGTATACCTTACGTAACGTTTATACCTTCCCATCTCGTCTTCAGATGACACACTAATAATAGTTCCATCATCAGACTCGTTATAGTTTACTGCAAACACGTCGGCCCTATTCTCATAGTCATCTTTAAAACGTCTGACTTTCTTTCTCTTTGTCGGTCTTTGTCTCTTATCTTTCCCTACTTTCTTATCATACAAACCAGTATCTTGTTCTACATAGTCACTAACCGAAATTCTGTCCGTCTGTCTACCAGTAACTACTCCGTATGAGGGGACATCACGCTTCGATTCAGGATCTGCTCGCAGTGCAGCTCTCTCATTTTCTGAATCATCAGTAATAACATCTGTTTCAGCATCACTATAATATTCGGCTGTAGGAATATCTTCTCCGTAACTTGAATTCTGACAGCTAATATTCCTACACCATTTGGGAATTATTTTCCTGTCTATAGCTGAAGAACTTGACATGGCACTACCTCTATTAACAATCATACTATTTCTTTCCTTAATACTTTTCTTCATTGACTTCCTTTCGTCCTTGGTCCTTGTCTGTCCATCTTTCCTAACTTCAACCTTGTCTCTCTTAGTCAAATGAGTCGGTTTTGACTGAGTCTCTATTACATCAGTTTGAGTTCCCTTTGTTATCTTGCTGACTGGTTGTACCTGAGTCTGCGTACTACTTTCTATCGTATTACTTGCCTGCGTCTGTGTCTCTCGGTTTCTTTTCCCTACTAATACCGTCGTCTTCTTTTCCTGTCTACTAGTCACATTCGCAACCATTTTAGGATTAGTCTGTATTTTATTTACAGGTTCAACTCTGTCTCTTACACCTGAGTTTAGATATTGTCTTTGCCTTTTCTCTAACCAGTCGTCACGTCTTTTTCTAGCAGTTGCACTGTGAGAGGGCCAGTTCCATGATTTCCTTGAAAAGTTTCTCTCACGCCCATTTTTGTATTTATAACTACTATACCAGTCCGACCTTTCACTATTTCGTCTGTTCTCACTGTCTTTTACTCTATTTAGATTAGGTCTTGGTTCGTCATAACCATATTGTCTTCTGTCTTTATTAAGCAATGGCTGTCTCCTGTTATTCTTTCCTACTCCATTACAGTCTACCTTAAATCTATAAGGGTCCTGTCTAGTCGTTTTGTTCTTCAACGTTTTCAGAAAATTCTCTACCTCCGTAATTGACACCTTTAATTCTCCTAACCATGTGCTAACCCGTTGTAACTCCCCGCACAAGAAATTCATATTCACTTCCTTTGAAATATCTATCCAGCTGAAACAATATTTTCACTTCTTCTTCTGTATATTTCTTTGGTACCTGGAGAAAAAAAACTTGGCCTGAGTTCAGCTGAAATATGTGCTGTGCTGAGTCTTCTAAGCTGAATATTTATACAAGTAACCAATTTCATTTTTGTAATTTCTTAATTTAACGTCAAAACTTGTGCTAAGGTGTCCTGTTCTGTCATGTTTACAATATTTATACTTGTACAAGCAAACAAGAATCAATTCTTATTAATATTTAAATTAATTAACTAAAGAATTCAATTATTTTTCAAGCAATACCTTTTTTTTTTTTCTTGTTGAGGTTTTCTTTCTAACCGAAAATGAAGTTCCTGGCGTCTATGTTTCTGACTACTGAGCCTGAGAAAGCCGGTATTCGATCAACTGACTCTAGACCGATAAAGTGGGTTCCGTAAAAACCAAAAAATGCTCGACTGTAGACTACAGGCCTCGATATGTCTCCACAAAGCTCGATCTGGGTCCACAAAGCTCGATAGGCTTCACAAGGCTCGATATGGTTCCACAGGGCTCGATATGTCTGCACAGGGTTCGATATGGCTTCACAGGGCTCGATATGGTCTACAGGCTCGATATGGTTCCACAGGGCTCGATATGGCTTCACAGGGCTCGATATGGTTCCACAGGGCTCGATATGGTTCCACAGGGCTCGATATGGTTCCGCAGGGCTCGATATTGCTCCACAAAGCTCGATAGGGCTTTACAAAATTCGATATTGCTCCACAAAGCTCGATAGGGCTTTACAAAATTCGATATTGTTCCACAAAGCTTGATAGGGCCTTACAAAATTCGATATTGCTCCACAAAGCTCGATAGGGCTTTACAAAATTCGATATTGTTCCACAAAGCTTGATAGGGCCTTACAAAATTCGATATTGCTCCACAAAGCTCGATAGGGCTTTACAAAATTGTGAGAAGCGGTCAAGCGTATCGGCCACCCAGGGACGGGCTCTTGAAACAAAATAAAGCCCTGATATGAGCTGACGAGGGCTCGATTTTAATGACCAATTTATCGGGCCACAGCAACCACAACCATCACTGGACGACAGTGATCAAGAAAGTCAGTATTTCAGCTGAACCTGCCAAGGAGCTTCGGTCCAGGCCAATTATAGCTGTAAGTCTCATAGACGGCCATTCTCCTAGAATTTGAGAGCTGAAATAATTTCCTCAGTCCGTTAACAAGCAAGTGACCTTCAGAGCAGCCAGGTCAAAGCAACGGCAGTCCAAACTCACAGGAGGATATCAACCATAGTTCGGTCACCCAGAGCACAATAACAAGCGGCTCCCGACTTTGACAAAAACCTCCAACAGACAGTAGCTCCGTCTAAAAACCTGATTCGAGAAAACGTTTGTTCTAAATACCTTCTTGTTTAGGCATTCTGGTCTGGATCCTTTGAAGGTTTCCTAGTACTTCGCGTGGTAGCCGCGACGGCCAAATTCAGTATCCGTGGTTAACGGCACCATTTCGTGTCCTATACCAGTGTATAAGAACACGCAAGTCAGGTTGTACTTGATAATACAAAGTTTATTGGTATATGATGACAAAGGTTTGATGTTCAACTCCACTCAAGTCAAAGGCCGGATCTTAACTGCCCTTGCCAACCCAATACGTCACGATTGAGCATCTCTCTCCCTTTCACTCTCGATGCTCAATCGTGCTGTATCCGTTTCCCACTAGATTCTAATAATACCCCAATACTCCTCCCTTACTGTTACACAAGATTAGGCTCAGTAGTTTGCCATTGCTTTCTGAGCGGCCGGCTCACATACCCCGTAAGTTACCGATGCGATTCGAACCACTGCTGATTTGAACCGTCATCACGTTACCGACGAGAGTATACGAGATTACGGAGAAAAGTCATAACCTCTAAGCCACGAAGCCGGCAAATGTAGAATAGCCCAACCAATAACGCCAGTTCACAAGATAAAGAACATTCTCTGGATTAAATCTTTCTCAAACGAGGTGAGGAAAATCGTTCTTAAGAGCTGTAGTGAGCCAATCCTGATGTACGGAATGAATCTTTGACTTATAATATAAATAAAACAAGAGAGATATGCGGTAGCTGAGGGGAAGTGGTTTAATACAATGATGATGACACCACCGTGGATGGATAAAACGAATAGTGAAGATGTCTTTAAGGACATTATCTTACAAGGACAACAGGTGACTCGCATCAGACGAATACAGACTACATTCTTTCGACACGTCTGGAGAAAGGGAATCCTGTTGTATCTTCCCCAATGTGAGTTCCAGCTCATGACAAGATGGCCGGTAGGCGAGCATCCGTACTCTGTATATAGTTTTAATTTTACAAATTCGTACTTCATTCACAATTTCCAAGACATACCACACACATACACACACACACACACACACATACACACACATACACACACACATGCACACGCACACGCACACACACATACACTCGCACACACACACACTTACACACACATACACACTCACACAAAGTGTCTTCTTAAGGGATAGAATAATGTACTACATTAATCAAAAACAATTGTTAATATAATATAACCAAACATCTCGGCAATTTCCTGAAATAATAATAAAGGCAAAGGAAGTATCTGCACTCAACTAATTTATCGTTATACTGCACATTATACTGTGGAGGAGATTAAGGACATCGCAAGGATCATATGGTTCCAAGATAAGGAAGAATTACAACAATGTGTGTTCAACCTTATTTAAGTGTTGCCACTTTATAATACCTACTGGCAACTTGCCGTCTTGACAGACCATAGTTACTGGGCTTAAAAACAACAAGGCATCATAACCTATCCATAGCACAAATCCTAGGGTTAATTTTAGATATAATGTGTTGTCCATGCAGCGCGATTCCTCTCTCAGCCTGCCTTGTTTACTACAATGGAAATGTAACATTAATACTTCTTGAACAAGACAAGGTGTAGAAAGTGTCGCATCACATTGTCCACCTGTCGGGGCTTAGGACCTGGTCTGTATTGCCATGACATTTAGTCAAAGGCTGTATTTCAACGCTCCGGGATAAGTCTTGTATCCTCTTTACAATTACGCTCCTCCACCCGAAGTAGAACAATGTGGGGTGTCGGGTTTGGTGAGCGCCGCACAAAACTCGGTGCTAACAAAACACAGGTAGTACAGTCTACTGGCATACGGTACCTCATTCATATTTTACTAAGGGCTGACTAAATCCTTCTACATAACACTGATATTGATATACCGATAAATCTGTATCGCTTTTCTGAAATTATTTGAAACGTAATATATGTGATAATAACACAATGGCCTAATACAGAAAGAATGTAGAAATAAGTCTAAACATATCATGTTGTCACGTCTATTAGACATCACATATAAACAAGACTGAAAAGGAATGCTGGATAATAATAGCCAACCAGGGCTATAACAAGATACACTTGTAGCTGGGTTATGTTTCTTCTTAAAAATCCTGAAAATAACAATAGTAAAATGACAATAAATGGCCTGTGCCTATGAATAAGCACTGTTTTGAGAAATGACAATAATACGGTGTTGGCAGTCTGTACCTATCTGTAAACGTTGGTATGAGAAATGACAATAATACGATGTTGGCAGCCTTTTTGACACAGATAACATCTGCGAGAGTTGTATCACATAAATAAGGAACATAACAAGGCGTGCATGTTCGGAATTTTCTAAAATAAAGGCAATCACGTGTAACAAATCTCATTCAATTAATGTTACAAAAGGCATTATTTGATGTAAAACCTGTTTTAACATATGACAGTGAATAATGTACAGTTAAGAAACATTTAGACACAGAAGCTAATTGACATGTGATAAATAAGCAATCCTCGTTGGCGGTTACAAAGCGGTTAGTTAGTTAGTTAGTTAGTCACGGTTCTAACTTCACAGCAACGGGTCGTCCCCATTATGCTCCGTTCCTGTGCCAGTGAATATCACATAAAACGCTCCCCACTGCCCAATGTGAAAAGTGGAAAAGACAGGAGTCTCGACAAACAACAGCCCGCACAGATACACTGTGCATAATACTGCCGCCAGAATGTCAAATCAATAGTCCCCCACGAAACATCCAGTTTATCTCTGATGGGTTCGGCAGTCATTTTCCCATCTGGATGTTTCCTAGATGTTCACCCACACAGTCCACGAAAATACAGTTCATCGTCGATGGCAGTGGCAGTCAACTAGAAGCCCAGCAGCCACGCATTTCTGCATAAGGCAAAAACCGGTAAACTCTGCGACAAAGCCAGCTGCCATCGCTCCGAACATGCAGTCACGTTCCAAAAGACCTCGGGCAGATTCAAAAGCATTTCACACGAAACTCACAGCTCACAGTGTCGCGCCACGCACTCACTCAGTAGCAGGGCGACGGAACCATAGCCTCTTTAGTCGCCTCTTACGACATGCGTGGTAGGCTACAGTGTTGCTATTCTTTGCTTCCCTTACCGGCCCCGGCAACACACGGGAGAAAAAGAGTCGCTTCAAAGTCGACAGGGTCGACTTCATTGAACTGGGTTTTTATCCCATATGGCTCGGTCTCTTTCCGCAGCACGGAAAGCGTCGCACAAAGCACGAACTACGTAGCTTTAAGCGACGACCCATAGGAGTCTCCGAAACATTTAACTCGTAAACCGAAGGACACGGCCCGAAATCGAACCCACGACCTTCGGAGCACGAGTCAAACGGCTTAACCACTTCGCCACAGAGGCTCCCAACAAAGCGGTTGTCTATGAAAGACGTTCCGCCACCAGGACAACCTTGTGTTCTTGATGCACTTTGGCTCGAGTGGTACATGGCTATGATGTTGGTAGTCCACTAAAATATCGCCTGTGTAGGGCGTGCATTACATACAATGAGCTGTTACTGAATTCTAGATGGTGGTGACGAAACGGCTGTCTATGAAAGCAGTGCCGTGGAGAGGACAACCAACAGACCAGGCATCGCTGTAGCGCACCAATACTTCAATTCGTCTTGTTGTTGTTGTTGTTGTTGTTGTTGTTGTTGTTTTTGTTGTTGTTGTTGTTGTTGTTGTTGTTGTTGTTGTTGTTGTTGTTGTTGTTCTTCTTCTTCTTCTTCTTCTTCTTCTTCTTCTTCTTCTTCTTCTTCTTCTTCTTCTTCTTCTTCGTGTTATGATATAAAATACGATCGTCAGACAAAAATAAGTCATAATAAGATACTTCACCAGGGACGCTTAACCCGGACATCCGCAGAATCCGGATGTGTCGGCCTAAAAGCGCAAGTATCGCAGCTCTGCTGTAAACAGGCACAACTAAATCACATTCGAAGAAAATGACTCTGGATGAAGCAGAAGCAGATACTTCTACAGAGTTGCCTGAAACTTATCGTGTATTGACCAAATTGATGGCCTTGTTATGTATATGTCGAACACTCATACAAAACATGGTTAGATGTCATTTGTAAGAATTGCACAGTGACGTATAACAGTATCTCTGTCGCGGAAATTCTTGGAGTTGTCGATCGATGAAAGACTGTCGCGCCATTCGGCTACAGGCGGGCGCCATCCTTTGATGTTAGAGACAGACTGTCCTGATGAAAGTCGGCAAGATCTTGTGTTGTGGGGAAAAGGTTCTCCAGATCACAGGCCGGCAAGACTTTTTGGAGTACCGGGAACAATTCCCCAGATGAAAGCAGGACAGCCGGCCAGTTGTTTACATTGAGTCGAAAAAGGAGAGAAAAAAAATAGCTTCTCGATGCTTAGTGTCTAGTCAGATTTGTGACGTCATTCAGACACAGTATTAAAACAGTCTGGACACACAACTTTGGCAGGAGTCGACCAAATGTTGTGAGGCAACAAGGACGTGTGTGATGTTCCTGGTTTGATTATGGAGAGAGACTACAGTGTCTTATGTTTATTTACATTGTCGGACATTTATCCATTGTGTGATTTAGTAGTCTCGATTTCAAAGAGTAATAAATATATAGTATTTAATTACATAGACCCACATTAGATGATTCTTAGGAGACTAGAGTGGTAAGGTGCGTTATGAGAACGTATTATAGGAGCGTCGGCAACAGTAGGCTATCGCGTTGCTCAAACTATCTAGTGTGAGATATCAATTAACTCAGTTAAGAACAATGTAGTGGGATGATATTTAGGGAGATTGAAAGTGGTTTGGGGGGGGGGGGGGTATAAAGGAAATGTCAAATGATAGGATCTTCCAGTAGAGTATCTACTGGGTTTCTGCACTTTTCCTTTAGTCTTTCCTTGTCTTACCATGACTCAGACCGATGTGATGAGCTCCTCTGCCTTATGACAGAGTTTAGTTCTCTGTTAAATATCTGAGTGCGGCCGTCGGGCTACACTCACCTAATGAAGGTTGGAAATTGGGTTGCTCTCACCAGGTGTGTTCTCTCTTCAACAGGTTCCACTATGTTTTCCAAAAAGCTAGCAGAAAAGTCGTAGAAGAAGATTATGGCTCAATCATTGAAGGCAGTTTTTTTTTGTTCAGCGGCTTTAGCACAGGGCCCATAACCCAGAGGGTCTGCATGAACCTGACCTCTGCTGAGCGGGAACCGAAGATCATCTAAGAGGGATTCCTCAGTGGTAGTTCTCATATTAGTAGAGTGAAGATACTTACAATACCACCAGTAACAGGAACAATAGTAGTTATATAGAGAAATTGAAAATTAACATTGCGTTTTTCCAAATGGTGAATTCCTTTGAGACATTAACAATTAACATTGTATTTTCCAAATGGTGAATTCCTGTGAGAAATTAACTACTAACATTTTGTTTCAAAGTGACAGTAAACATTATTTTACGGTACAAGGATTATCAGATCACAGAACTTTTAATGACATATTAGTTGCACTGTGTGTGTCAGATTCATGGTCAGTATTGGACTATATCCACTATTGGTGACCAGGCATCCGGTCTATCCAAGAGCCATTGGAGGAAGTCGATACCTGGCCCGAGAGACGCATCATTTGGTGAGATCCCTCTGTACTTGATCTATGGTGCTGTTGTGTGGCTGGTACTGTGATGAAGCAGACTTTGCTCCTGAGCTGTTCGGTCTGATTCTGCATACACTCTAGATTATACGACAGACATTCTACACACACACTTTGCACATACCTGACACTTTTCTTTATTAAATTAATTTGTCATTTTGTTAGAAGTTAGAGTTGTGTAGTATGTTTTCGAAAAGAATGAGAGGGGGCATGGTCCAGTGGTAAGAGAGAGAGAGAGAGAGAGAGAGAGAGAGAGAGAGAGAGAGAGAGAGAGAGAGAGAGAGAGAGAGAGAGAGAGAGAGAGAGAGAGAGAGAGATTCAATGACTGACGGGGTGTTGTGGACAGCAATCCAGAAGATCCTCAAGATAATGATATGGGGTTAAAAGAATGTGGCTGTTGATTCCCCTCACCCCAGGGATGACACTTATTACGACAATCTCCCATCTTCAGTATATTATACATGTGTTTTTTCGGCTTATTGTGACATATGCGATGTCTGAAGTTGTGTAAGAGACGCACTTGCCACTTACCCCTTGCTTTCATAACTGCCGCCTCATAGACGATATCGTCTCCTCTCACAAACAAGGAGCAGGTCAAAACTGAACAGTTTTCAAAGCGGGTGTCTCCCAACGGGTAACATGCCCCATTTACATTACAACCTGCAACATCATAATAGTTTTGCTTCAATACTTTTGGTTTTCATCTACTGCCATTACCGGCGACAGTTTAATTGGCAGTTTGGTCTGGTTTCATATGTATCTTGTGTGTGTGTGTGAGTGTTTGTGTATGTGTGTGTGTGTGGGTGTGTGTGTGTGTATGTGTGTGACTATGTGTTCGTTTGTGTGTGTGTGTGTGTGAGTGTGTGTATGTGTGTGTGTGTGAGTGTGTGTGTGACTATGTGTGTGTGAGTGTGTGTTTATGTGTATGTATGAGTACCAGGGGTCTTCATACAAAAACATCAAAAGTGTGACATAAATTACAATAACCATGTCATTGTCTTAAAACATGTTAATATTGTTGTTAATTATGTCAAGAGTGCTCACAACGTGGCATCGCGGTGCAGACGAACACTGTGGCCAGATAAGGATAGTTTAAAAATGTCATCCCCCACTTTTAACATGCACGAAGCGTTTTTGAGATCAGTAACAAAGTGACACCTATACAATAGCATCGGCGAAGAAAGGTCCAGTTTAGTGATACTTGCATGCCAGTCCAGCGAGTGTATGAGTGGAGTAGAAAGATTCAAAACGTCGTGATTTCTATGAGAGATAATTTCTCCAATGAAGAGGTACAACATGTGGTGTATGAGTGGTTACACACGCCACCAAGAGAATGTGTTTTCTACATTAACGGCGCAGGAGGACTTACATTGAACAGAGGGGTAACATCGAGAAATGATACATGTAATCTTTATCGTTCCAGAAAAATTTCACCAACAACATAAAACAAGAAATTTGTAAACTTTGCATGTGAATCCCTCTAGTACGCACGTACACACGCACGCACGCACGCACGCACGCACGCAGGCAGGCTGACTGACAGGACTGCTTGTCTGTCTGAATGCATGCCTGCACCCACCCACCTAAACACACACTCACGCACGCACACACACACTCATAAATACCTACCTACCTACCTACCTACCTACAGACAGACAGACAGACAGACAGACAGACAGACAGACAGACAGACAGACAGACAGACAGACAGACAGACAGACAGACAGACAGACATGCATGCATGCATGCATGCATGCATGCATGCATGCATACATACATACATACATACATACATACATACATACATACATACATACATACACAATAACACACACACACGCGCGCGTACACGCGTGCAGGCGTGCAGGCAGGCCGACCGACCGACCGACCGACCGCCTGGCCGCCCGCCCGCTCGCCCGCCCTACCGACCGACCGATCGACTGACCGACAGATACACTCATACACATATACACCCCCCACACACACATCACACACACACACACATACACACCGACTCGTACATACACACCTAAGCGAGAGAGAGAAAGAGAAACATATAGATAGAGAACAGAGAGAGAGAGAGAGAGAGAAAGAGAGAGAGAGAGAGAGGGGGGGGAGATGGGGTCATAAATAGAGAAATGCATATACACACATTATGTATTGTTACAAGCTATGGGGAGGGTCCCTATTAGTCCCGTCACAATATTTCAAACTTATTCTTTTGCCCTGGCTGGGGATAGGTCTTTGCTGCCAACCCTCATCCGTTCCCCGGACTTAGTGTCACTCTCTTTTTCGACCTCAGGGTCTATTTCCTGCAGTGTATTTCTGGCTGACACAAACGTAACATGACGATCGTCTCAGTCACTATAATTAGAATTTAATACCGTAATAATGACAACACAGAAGAACACCAAGACAGATAAACCTATAAAAGTCTAGAAAAACAAAACTGATGAGATAACTCTAGTCCAGATATGAAGCCAGAAAACTCTGAAGTTCATAGATCACAGATCTCTAAATTGTCCTGTTATTTCACAACTGCCTCACCGGGCAAAGTTTCCAGTCTCTCTATCCTGCGTCGGTTGTTCGAACAACAGCTTCCAAGTTTCCGAGGCCGATATCGTCCCTCATCTGGTCTGGGAAAATGCCATGGGATCACTTGGCACAATTTAGGTTGGGAACTGAAGTCCTGAGACCAGATTGTGTATAGAGTCTTTCGCTGTCCCGGACACGGATGGGAATTTGCGTAGGTCTAAACAGAATCATCAGCAAACACTCGACCTTAAGTCGATGAGAAGACTTTAGTGGTGGTGGTGTCACTCATTTAATTTGTGTACTGCTTCTCCATAAAATTAGAAACATTATACCTGGTATGTCCACTGACTTGCCCTGGTTTCATCAGGTGCTTATAACTTTGGGCATAGAAACCCTGTCGAGTCTTTCAACACACTTTACGGTAAACACTCGACCTTAAGTCGATGAGAAGACTTCAAAAGAAGGACCCTGTAGATGAGAAAGATTAGTGAACGACCAAGCTGACTCATGCACCACAATCCTGAGGTCCAATTGGGCCTCAGTGAATAATTTGGTTATGCATTTTGGCTTACCAAGTCATTTAGATGAGTGGCCTGCTTGAATGGGTCTGACATGTCAGGTAGCCCCTGGATTGGCTACGTCCTGGCTTGAGTAGACCTCCAACTTGTAGACGTCCTGTCAGCTACCCTATGCACCCTGTTGCATACAAAACTCACTCTCCACACTCATACACTGCCTTTATTATTATTGGGCACATTCGTTTCCCGGCTTCTCTCTCCCTTGCAAACCATGCCTTTCTCACGACAAAGATCTTGTGGTGTGGTGTGCCTAGTGATCTGTGTGTTTCTCCCCCTTAACTAATATTATAGTAGTGGGGTTGTATGGCACGCAGTGTAGTTCCCCATTCCCAGCAAGAATAGGAAAGAAGATACTACCCCTTCCGACCGCTGCTCTTGTCTGAGCTGTCGCCGCAATGTACCGGCAGTGCCTCACATAACACGTAGATTCAGAGGAATGCAGGTTCTCTCAATGAGATAAAGAAGTTTATTTATATTCCCCACATCATCCTATCGACTAAAAGACGAAAGAGATAGCACTGTGAGTAGCCTCTTCCGGCTCAAGAAGATAGATCATAGATTGGTGGACCCCATCCCCAAGGAGCCCTTCCCTCCTTCCGGCAAACCGTAGCTATCTAATTATTATATTTAAATGAGAGATGCTATTAAGTAGAGGTAAGCCGTAGGAAGAAAGATAGCACTCGTCTATCGGCTGCCAAGAACAAGCGATATCATTTGGGAAATATTTATTGTTCAGATTTGTTCCCTTGCCATGCCAAGATCAAGACGCTTAGCCAGATTGGCTAACGGTCACTCCCTCCCAATATGGCAAGACTGCCGTTTCGCCACTTCATCTCAGTAGTCGAGACAATAGAGATTTATAAGTGCAGGACTAATTACAACCTAAGATTACCTTTCATACACCAGCAGTATGCTGCACTTAAAATGTCCCAATCTTCAACTTGACATCTTGACATTAGGCAATGGGTAACGATAAGTAGAAACGGACATGAATTGCCCAAGAAGCCGCACCAGTGCGCATTTGGCGCAAGGCGCTCCATCGGGTCTACCCGAAAGGAAAGACATATACCCAATCGCTCCATGAAAAGATCGTGTTATGAAAGTAACCCAAAGAACTATCTTCCATGGTGATTGAGCGAACAAGAGAACTGAGAGCTCCCGAAAGCTGTTTCCCCCTGTTTACCCAAAATAAAAGAAGGCATGAGGACATGAGCCATTGGCGTTTCGCCACATGTATCGTACTAACGCTATTGAAATATAACTGCGGTACTGTGAGGTTGATTGACTGGACTGATGTTACATATTACATATCACATTAAATCCAAGGATGGACAAACACAACAGTTTGTAGAACAGGTTGGCTGAAAATGATCTGTTTACCCCGCCTTAATACTTCCCAAGTTCCATGATTACATTGCCACTTAATACATTTATGGTCTTTATGGTAGTGAACATTCCTGTGCATGTAACTCCGCCCGTCCCAATGGCAACCTGGAGAGTACAAAAACATGTGTTTATTTTCGGCACAAGTCTAACATGTCGTGCATGTCAGAAGGTAAATAACTAATGTGCGGTTTATGCATACGTGTCAATATAGGTCACACCCAGGAACATGTTTACCACAGCGGTTGCTCAAACAATTACGCCGTACATGTAATCTCGTGTCTTTAACTGTTCAGTGTCAAACAAAAAGTCGGCTTGAATCACACATGTTTACAATCACATGAACAAGTATTATCAATAAAATTCCCGTTCACTGAACATTGGAATTTCGGAATATAAAACGGAACAAGGCAAACAGCACGATGACCCTTCCATGGCGATATGTCGTTATTCTATGCAATTGGGAGGTCACATCTGGCGTTATATTGCCTTTCGTCACTTAATCATTTAAGAAAAGACTAAGGACGAAATGTATCCTACTGTAATGCAATTTTAAAAAAAAAATCATTGGTTGAATTAAAATAAACAGCATATTCACACCAATCTTATGTTACCAGTGTCGAACTTGGACAATATTCAAATTAAATTTACAGAAAATCAACACTTGTCAGATGAGATGCGTGAGGAGAGCTGCCATCTTAACTATCCGAGACCGAGTAAGACATGTTGTTATCAGACAGATCATCACCTTGTGCCACATACATTAAAAGACAGGTGGACAGAAAGATCAAATGGTTTGGAAATCTCGCCCATCGGTCACTGACACGCCATTTATTCCTCCCCACGACGCTTGACGGCTAAAGTGTTATATGGGTGACGTGGCCAATATCAGATGGGCCGACTTTACTTCCCAGAACAGTTTCTGGTACACACGCTAGATTGTGTCAACACGAAATACTAGGTTACGTTTTAGAATTCTTCCTTCATGGGGTTCGAACATGTGAAAGTCGGACAGGCATGTAAGTGTTCCAGCCACTGCGTCACCCCTGTAGTAGTCTCCTGTTTAAAATTAAACAAAAATCCTTGATGCAGTTTCCTGCTGTGGGTTTGTCACGTACAGGGACCAGTCCACTGTGTAAGCCTGAGTGCATGGAAAAACTGGCGGGCAAGTTTGCTCTCTCATAGACAGCGGCAAGCCGTGGAATCAAACCCAACTTCTTAGCAAAAACGAGCCGACCCTGCCATGTAATAGTCCGCTAACACAGTGTATGTCACACCGTACAAACACTGATCTGTAACTGGAGTGGGAACAATTTAATCGCTTTTATTACATCGATATAAACTAAGTCATAGACAACAGACTGCACCGTGCACTGTTTAGCATATCTCGATGTGTATACTGCAGATTTATATATTATATATGTAATGAATACTTGAATCATTTCGGTTTAAATACATAACACGAATAGTCACCGGCACTGAGGCAATGTAGATCATTAGTTATACCCACGGTAATCGCAGATTCACTACCATGTGTTTATGTCCACCCAACAGGCGATTTGAAAGTAGTATGGCGCAAGCTTCAGCTATTTTATTATTCGTTTATTGTTCGCAGACCAAGCAGTTCAATTTTGAGGACATGTGTTTTTGTTGGGGTAGGTTAAATAGCTTACAGTGATGCTTGGTGATGCTAGTTTAATACTTACTAGATTGTATGGTGCCTTTCTCCCTGGCGACGGTGTTAAGGACATTGTTCGTAACCCCGTATACTCACGCACGAAACACAGCTGCGCGAGATTCCGCAGCGGATCACGTCGCGCTGGTTACTTACGGAGGTATGTGAGCCAGTCGTTCAGAAAGCAGTGGCAAACTACTGAACGTAAAAATTGCCAAGACATCAACAGCAACTGAAATATGCTGGTGTTGACTGTGATGTCCTGTAGAGGATATGAAAAATAAAAATGTATGGTCTGGTTTGGAGTGTCCACTGTTTCTGTTAGTTTGAATATGTCAGTTTGAATGTTCCGTTATTTAAGTACATTAAATTGAATGTTAGAAGTACACATAGTTGTAGTAAGTTGATTGTCTTTTATGTAAACAATTACAACACCATTCTTTACAAAAAACGACTACCAAAAACAGGATGTTGAGGGGTCTGGCCTTCGTATAACCAACAAAGAAAGGTTAACCGCGAAAATGAAGCAGCACTCAAACAACAAATGTTACCACAACGTGTGCATTTGTAACAATGTGGACTGGTTATAGTGAAGTCGAGGTCGATGAACACAGATGTGCCCATGCTGGACTGTAGTTATTGTATAACGGTATAGAAATGCAGACATCCTGTGCTCTGTTCGCGGCAGATCCACAATAGACGGGTTTAAATATACACAGCTACACTCTTACACATTGGAGACAATAAACATGGGTGTTATATCACGTATTATCATATGGAATACATTCATGAAGAACCCATAATGCATACAATTTTGAGGTAGCAAGGATTAGTAGTTTACTGTGGGTTTATGTTCAATGTAAATTACTGCCCCTGTGCAACATGATATGAGGCAGTGCAGCATGGAACATATATTGTATCGCTGCGTACAAAGTATCTCTCTTGTTGTGTATAAATACATCTACGTCGTATTATAATGTGTCGTCCAGATAGAAAGGATGAGTGGTTTACTGTGTTCTTCGGGTTGTTGCCATAACTTGAGTTCATGGGGGTCGCTATACTTTCCCCAGCTTTTTTCTTAGTTTTCCCATGCTTGGCGCATGGCCACTTCTGCAATGTGCTCCTGTTCTTATATTTTGCTGAATGGAGAAGTCGATAATTCAATATGTTAAAATATAACCGCGTAGTACTGAAATGAATGGTTGGTTGGTTGGTTGATTGGTTTGTTCATTAAATGATTGGCTGGTTGATAGGTTGGTTGCTTGGTTTGTGATTGATAGATTGGTTGGTAGAGTGGTTGTTTGGTTGATAGACTGTTGTTTGATTGATTGAATCGATTGTTCATTGAATGCTTGGTTGAGTTGTTAGTTGATTGCTGGTTGATGTGATTGTTGGTTGTTGATTGATAGGTTGGTCTATTTGTTGGTTGATTCAGTTATTGAATGGCGTGTTGATTGTTTGGCTGGTTGCATTATTGGATGGTTGGTTGGTTGATTTGTTGTTAGTTGATTGACTGGATTATTGTGGGGTTTATTACTTGGTTGGTTGGTTGGTTATTTAGGTGTTTAGTTGATTGCTTGGTCCACTCGATTATTGAATGGTTGGTTCGATGGCTAGTCGATTGCTTGATTGGTTAGTTGATTAGTTGTATGGTTGGTTGAATGGATTAGTGGCTGATTGGTTGATTTCATTGTTGAATGATTGGTTGATTTGTTGTATGGTTGGTTGGTTGGATTATTGGTTGGTTTTTGGAGTATTGGTTGATTGGTTGGACTGTTAATTGCATGGATGGTTGGCTGTTGTTGTTGTTGTTGTTTTGTTTGTTTGTTTGTTTGTTTTTTGTGTGTGGATGGTTGTTTAATTCGCTCCGTCATTCTATGGTTGAGCTCTTCTGAAGGATTTAGCTGTATTTTCCAGGTCGGTTGGGTTCTGTAAATGGTTGCATCTGTCGGAGTCAGGCTGGCATTAAGGCTTGTTTCCCGACACGGTCCGAAAGAGCGATCTCCACGGGGACTGCGTTACAGATGTACCTCTATACGTTCACAATCCGCGGGGTGTGTAACCCCGAGGTTACCTCACATCAGCGCATAGCCATATTTGGATGTAATCACATCATGAACCAGCACAGTGCACACTTACTGGCTTGAAGTAAATCAAGGTCAGGTAATGAATTCTTTTCAGGTGTGGGTATATTATTGTCAACAAACCCAGATTGGAAGACAGACAGATACACATACAACCTACATATCTCTGAGTGTTTCTCAAGGCTGAATCTCAACGGATTTAAATGTCTGGTACATGCGTAGTGTGAACATTTGATGGCGACGAGATCATGCTCTTTGTAACATTTGCGACCGTATCGGCATCCTGCAAAATGAGAACCCTTTCTTGTTTGTTATTTGTTATCAGATTAATCATAATCGTCATAATCATAGTCATCAACATCGTGAGCAGTTGAGCCAGTCCGAAACCAGGTGTTGATATTATCTGATCCGGTTATCCGCTATTCTCAATTTTTATGAACTCTGTAACATCAGGATAGTTACATATGAGGTGCGGGGGAGGGGGAGTCAAGTGCGTAACTAGGGGAATGGTCATGAGTAGTCATGTTGTACCTTACCCTCGTTGTCTATACGGCAATTAAATGTAACTGTTCTAAAAATTATGTCTTCTTTAGTATTTCCTACGTTACTCTTGGATTTCAAGGGTCTGCTTATGAGGAAGGGATTAAAACAGGAGGTTCTAGAACTAAGTCAGTGGAATAACAATGCAAGAGAGGTGTAGGGATTAAAGATATAGACTAGGGGGTATGAGCTGGGACTTAATGCATGTATATGCAGCGGAAGATAGTTTTTGTCTCAAAGGGACGATGGGACTGGCTTGCGGAGCTGTGTGAGATCTCGGGCAGTAGGCTACTTTATTTGTGCGACCATAATGCACGAAAGAGAAAGTGGGGCAATACTGGGGACAACCGAAATATAAATACCCATGCAGAAGCCATGGTGGATTCTGAAGTATTCAGAGGTTGTCTGCATAAACGATGGGAGGCCGACGAGGGAAAATATCCTTCTATGGATCCTTCTTCACAGACCTTCGTGAAGTCATACTTCTTCTTCGTTTATGTATACAAGATTTCATTTTTTCTAAAACAGTTCATAAGGAATCTATCTAGATATTTCATTTCATATATACATATGTTCATCAAAACCGTTGGTATATACGCACAATTGGAAATTTGTCATGCGTTATGCAACCTCTCATATCCTCTCAACATCAACCAAGCAACACAGGATAGACAGAAAAAAATGGGGTGTGCACCCAGAAGATATAAAGAAGTAGTCAGAAAGCAATCACATTTATCCTCCCTTGCAATCATAAAAACTTTATAAATAAAGTTTTAAAAACGCATCTTATAATCCATGAATATATACTTCTGTTTGTTAAAAAATTAAGTCAGTATCTTATAATCCATGAATATATATTTCTGTTTGTTAAAAATTAAGTCAATCCAAAATTTCTTCCTTATATACTCAATATTAATATTTGTGCTGCCACCCACAACCATTAATGACTATATTTCCCATGGCTCATGTTCAATCATGATTAAACCAAAAAAATAATATTGACAATGTTCATTTCGTATGAACATACTTACTAATACTATATCCAATTAACGCTGCTTATCACAGCTCCTATATTAACCCCCTCACATCCCATTATAACCATCCTTGTTCATGGGCGTATCTAACTTCGTACTAAACCATATGTGCTGTTATCTACAGCCCCATTAATGTCCACCCCCAATTAACTAGCTCCTTATATTCCCATTGATGCTGACTAACGCAGCCTCTTTTTATACCACCTATAGACGTTAGTCACGTTAACTTCTTTTTCGTTAATATAACATGGCATCCAATCCATATATTTTCAATTAATGCTGACTTAATGCAGCTCTTATTTTAATCCCCTCAGAACCATATGTTTCTACCAACTTTCATTATAAAACCCACCATAGCATTTAATTCATGTGTTTCTAAACTACATATACTCCCTTTTTAGCTAGGCTATAACTAACCCTTCATATTCCAAAAATTATTGCTGACTGACGCATCAGCCTTCTTACTAATACAAGGCCAAAGTTTATGGTACTCATGTTTACTAAAACTTATTACTCCCAAGGAGAATGTGTCCCTCTTTTAGTCCTCAGTCGTTTGTTAACTATTTTCTGAACGAAGGGTTCTCCCTAAGACCCCGTCTTATTGATTTCACTAATTCTATACTCAGAACAAAATAATAACAATTTTTTCAACCAAGTCTTAACAATCATCAAATTAATATGGTGAACTCAAATAAGTCAAAATAACTGAAAGCACATGTTACAAGAGTAATTAAACCAAGCGTAATCCAAACAGAACTCTTTCCCCCCAAATATTGTCACATATATGGTTTTATCACCAACATAATGTACATAGTCAAATTATCATCAATTTAAATCAATACGAACATTAACGGTCTCTTTTACGGACCGCTAAATTACCCTAAAATAAAGAAAACACAAGTCTTATTCTAAAATCAAATAATAACCATTTTACAGAACCAATTCAATCAAAAATAATATACTATACTATAAATAATGCAATGCATTATACTCTACGAAAACCTAACTTAACACATCTGTAATCTACAGCTTCTGTATATAAGAAGACTGCTTTGTCTTCTAACACAGGTCACGCATTTTAAATCTTCTCCTGCAATCTGCAGTCTACTCCATCACCCTATTTGCAAGTCAAACCATTAATTATCTCCCTTCATAATATTCCATCTCTTATAAAACTAACTCATAACGACACCACTGTATTTGAAATATGAAGGAAACAATTATTGTTAACTACAACTCAAATTGCTCCATTAACTAGTGTGGCTGTTTCAGCGTACAACAACTCATCTATCTACTAAGGGAAATTGTAACTCGGCATTCTCATCATACGCAGAACAATATTTATTCCCCGAACAAAAGTCAATAATCACAAATGACCATACTTTTTCTGGAAGTCGACCATCACCTCTCCTCCAGCAAGTATAAGCGCAAACCAAGCCATTTATCATTTCACATCATTCTAACAATTAGTGTAGTCTTACTTCTAATCGCACAGTTGCCGTCTCAAGCTCTACATTCTTCCGTAACATAATGTTTCTTCCCATTCATAATGTTTACTAACACCTGACGTAATAACCGCTACATTCTTCCGTATTATTAATTCCTCAAGCTCTTAATAAGTCTCCCATTCTAACATGCTTCTAACGATTCACATGTTTCTTCGCATAATACTTTCTCAGAATTACTCACTTCTGCCTCTCTCACCTTACTCCTCAATTTTCCTTATTATCTTCACCAATCACCATTAACTTGCAAACTCTTCTCTTCACAATTTAACTCAGACAAGCAATTTTTTTACCTATTTGCACGACACTCGTATTTTATGCTTCTCATATGCATTTCGTCATTATTCTCGTATCACGACAACCCGACGTACATATACTGTTACTTCTAAGAAAACAGATACCCATTCGACATTCTACTAATTACTCAACGCACCCTAAGCATATCGATCACTTTTTCTTCTCACTTCTCCTCAACCTCCTCTCATCATCCTACACTATTAAAGCGTCAGATTCTTTCATCTCCACCAATACTACTATATCTGCTTCTCAAACCAACCAGCGAAACTTAAATTCTATCTCAGACATCACGTCATATCATATTTATACTCCAGTTACTCTTCTAAAAGCTTTGAGTCAAGCCATCTCAAACAACACGTCAGTCTAGTACGAGCATTTATAATTAGTTTATCTCTCTCCGTGCAAATTCTGTGCTGAGTCTAGCCTACCTCAATCACACCAGTTATACATCACTCAACTTGATCAACCCACTCCATCCGGCCAATCCGGACAAGGGACGTTTCAATTTCCACATTGTCTATTCTCCCCGCACCACAACCAAACACAAGATATTCTTTATAGCGTATCCACGTAGAATATTCCACCACTCACCAGCTTTAAAATTATCCATTACTTGCTGTGAGTTTCTATCCAAAATAACACTATTGCCTGCACCATATATTGTGATGCTCAAGCCGCAATTCATCTCGTAAGCCAAAACAATGCCATACGCTATTTCTCACCCTTGGAATTCTAAAAGCTATAGAGCGTATCCAACCCAAATATTTCATTATCTCCTACTGCTGTGTGTATCTCTTCAACTACCTCATCTTCAGTATCCACAACTGCTAGACTGTCATTAAAGTACTCAGGTCTTAAGATCATATATTCTCTGATTTTTCTTATGTCATCTTCCGTAGTCGAGTAGATTTCTGCTATCTGTTTATTACTATTCTTCTTCTTAAGTGCTTTCTTTCTGTTTCCTTTATTTGCTATTCTTGTTTTTACCGCGTCTGTCTGCTCATTGTTTTCAGTATGTGTCAGATATATTTTATACCTTCCTCCCTCATCTTCTGAATAATCACTGTATATGGTCGTTCCAGCATATGTTGCAGAAGAGGAAGCAACATCTCTGTAGTCGGAACTCTTACAACCAATATTCTTTTTATTTATACCGCTACTTTTCCTGTCGCAGTCAGGGAGAAACTCCATGTCTCCGTCTGAGGCATCTGTTACTACGCCAGTCGAACCCACGTTTACCAGCAAACTTTCAGATCTGGCTTTGACACTTTTTCTAACTTTCTGTCTGGTGTTTCTTGGTTTTAACGGCTTACCTACATTCTCTTTAATTTTAGCTGGCGGCACCTTTTCAACTTGTGCTGGTTTTGTAAGTTCTATAATAGTTTGTGTTCCCCTTCCTATCGTTTTAGTCGGTTGTACCGTGTCTACTTGAGTCTGCGTATTATTGTCTACCATTTCCATCATTTGCGTCTGTGTCTCTCTTTCTTGTCTACTTCTAACAACTGAAAATACCTGTCGATCATCAACTAAGGTTCTATTAGTCTGATGCTGATTTTCAGTTTTGTTTGCCTTTGCGAGTGCATATTTCAACTTTCTGATTTCAAACCATTGACTTCGCAATGTTCTCGCATCTTTATTATTGGATGGCCAGTCCCAGTTCCATCTTTTCTTATAAAAATTCTGTCTCTGCCACCCATTAAATTCTGGTCTGCTATGTTGTCTCTCTTCATACCTTCGTGTTCTCGTCACGTCGTTTACCTCCCGTCTGCGGTAGTTTCTGTCGTTGTTATAAAGTGGTTGTCTTCTAAAGCAGTTTGAAGTTTGACGTGGCCTTAGCGTAATGGTATCATTACTGGCCATTCGATTGGAAACCCCGACTACTATGTTGCCCTCTACTATGTGTCCGTGTTTCTATATTATTTATACTAATTCGTCTCCAGCTATTTCCAGCGTAACTAATGTTCGTTGGTTGTTCTACTCTTTGTTTAATATTTCTCTGATTCCCTGTCCTTGGCCTTGTAAAATCCTCTGTCTGTCTTCATAATTTCTACTTGATCCAGTGTTTCCACCCCTATTCCTGTGCACCAACCTAAGCACGTCTGTTACCACAAAATCTAAAAACGTGTCCCCTCTGACCACAGCTCCAACAAACCATATTTGTGCTATTTGCCGTCTCTCTTATAGGGTTTCTCGTTTGTCTTTCTCTGTCATGAGTATTTTGATTATTATTTCCCTGCAGTGTCTGTATTTCTCCCCGTCTTCTCCATCCGTACCTCGCTTGTCCTATCTCCATAGGTTCTTCAATCCTCTCTTCTCTATTAGTTCCCATCTCTCGTCCTACCCTTAGTCTAAATCTTCTTCTCAAACTCTCTTCCTGTACAGCTATATCCACAGCCTGTGATAATCTCGCAGGATTTTCTCTCATAAGTTTGAATTTAAGTCCATCTGACTTTATCCCGTCAACAAAAATTCCAACCAGCATCCTCTCTATTTCCTCGCCTTGAACATTATGCCCTATGAATGCTTCTTCAGCTAAATTAATCAGCCTGTCACTGAACAACTGAACACTTTATCCATCATGTTGCCTAGATTGTCTTAATACTGAGAAAGCATGTTGTGGATCTGGGATCTCCGCATACTTGTGGGCTAGATCGTCCTTAAATTGTTCCCACGTCTCATCAGTTCCTGCTTCCAATTTTCTTCGAATATGATCCGAGACAGGCGATGCACTAGTCCTATAAGCTAAATGTTTCTTATCCTCATCTGTGGCAGCCACTAAATAAGCATGTTTTTCGATGGACACAACCCATTTCTTAAAATATTTCGCTTGTCCACTAAACTTATCGATGTCAACAGCTACGCTTTGCTGTTTCAATGTTGTGTCTAACTTTGATATGGCCCTACCTACACCACCAAGCACCTGTCCTAAAGAAAGGTCCTGGGCTTCCATATTAAAATCTTCTTCTTCTTCTTCAGCATTCCGAGCCATTGAGGTTCTTTGCTGCAAATACAATCTGTCTCCATTCGTCTCTCTGGTGGACCTTCTCTTGCCAGTCGTTGATTCCAAGTGCTTGTAGGTCTGTATGTATATTATCTCTCCACCGCCTTCTTGGTCTACCTCGGGGTCTACGGTCATTTATTTCCTGAGTGTAAGCGAGTTTTGTTTCCCTATTATCTTCCATTCTTTCTATATGCCCCAGCCATTGTAGTCTATTAGCCTTCATGATACCAGTGATTAGCTGGGACTTAAACAAATCATAAATGTCTTTGTTACTTCTTCTTTTCCACTCTCCACTTTGTGTATCCCTAA
This sequence comes from Cepaea nemoralis, assembly GCA_014155875.1. Lineage (NCBI taxonomy): Eukaryota > Metazoa > Mollusca > Gastropoda > Stylommatophora > Helicidae > Cepaea > Cepaea nemoralis. Next base: position 261,449 of record JACEFZ010004145.1, read on the forward strand.
TGGGTCCAAAGATGCGTCTTAAAATTTTGTTCTCAAAGGTTTGTAACAAGGCTTCGTCTCCTTTCGTTGTACTCCAGGTTTCAGAGCCATACAGCACAACTGGTCTGATCAGTGTTTTGTATATTGTGATTTTGGTGTTACGAGATAGCGCCTTTGATTTTAGTAGATGTTGTAGTGCATAGTATATCTTATTTCCAGAGTTGATTCTAGTTTGTATTTCTTCCCTTATGATGTTGGAGCAGTTGAAGATTGTACCCAGGTATTTGTATGTTTCCGTTCTTTTAATGGTCATATTATCTATTTGTATGTGGCCAGAGTTTTTAGCCATTCCGTCTCTTGAAATTACCATATATTCTGTCTTATCTTGGTTGATAACCAGCCCCATCTGTTGGGCTTTTTCCTTTAAGTGAGTCAATATTTCTAATGTCTTTTGTTCACTTTGCCCTATAATATCTATATCATCTGCATAACCAAGCAGCTTGGATGTTCCTCCAATATCACATTCCTCCTTTACCTTCCTTACAACTTTCTCTAGAGCCAGATTGAAGAGTAGCGGCGATAGTGCATCACCCTGCTTCAAGCCAGATGTTATTTGGAAGGGGTCTGATTTCCTGCCTTTATATGTTACTATATTATAAGTATCTTCCATGCATAGTTTGGTCATGTTAATTAACTTCCTTGGTATTCCAAATTCCTGCATAACATTCCATAGACTATTCCTATGGACACTATCATAAGCCTTTTTAAAATCCACAAAAATGTTATGGAGATCTCTTTTATATTCCCAATGTTTCTCGGCTATTTGTCGTAAGATAAATATCTGATCTATTGTTGATATGTTTTGTCTAAAACCCGCCTGGTAGTCACCTAATATGTCTTCTGAATATGGTTTTAGTCTATTTAGTAATACTGCGGATAGTATCTTATAGCTTGTGGACAGTAGTGATATTCCTCTATAATTTCCACATTGGAACTTGTCTCCTTTCTTAAAGATAGGTATCAATAATGACTCTTTCCAGTCATGGGGTAATTCTTCTGTCCTCCAGATTTTTATTATTAGTTCGTATAGCTTTAGATGTAATGCATGGCCACCTGCCTTTATAAATTCAGCAGCAATTCCATCAGTCCCAGTTGCCTTATTGTTTTTAAGTCGTGTGATTACATATAGGATTTCTTCAAATGTAGGTTCTTCAATTTGTGGTTCGCATGTTAGAACCTCTTCCTGTGGGAAAATGTTACTTGGAGCTTCACAATTTAGTAATTCAATAAAATATTCTTTCCATGTGTTGCACATTTCCTCATTGGTATTTATCATATTCCCATTTTTGTCTTTTAAACCATATGTGTTTTGTTGGTGCCCTCGTTTCATTGACTTCAGTACTTTAAAAAATTTTCTGGATTCATTTTTCTGGTGATTAGTTTCCATATCTTTGATTATATTACTCATATATTCTCGCTTCTGCTGTCTGACTATTTTTGTAGCCTCTTTACATTCATTTCTATAATGCTCTTCCTTTTGGATGTTATTGATGTCATTTAACCATACATGTCTGGCATTCTTCTTCCTAGTGACTGCTTCTTCACATTTTTGATTGAACCATCTGTTCTTTCTATGCGTGGTTGACACACCGAGACATTCTTCTGCGGTAGATTGAATTGTATTCTTGATGTTCAACCAAGTTTGGTCAACGCTTTCCTCCAAAGGGTTTTGCAAAGTTTCAAGTTTACATTTTATTTCATCTGTAAATTTCTCTTTGACTGTAATGTCTTGTAGTTTTTCTCTGTTATATGTTGGGTGTAATCTTTGTAATTTAGTATAGAAAGCTCTCTTAAGTTTTATTTTAAATTTTGCTCCAACGAGGAAATGGTCACTGTGGCACTCAGCTCCTCTATAACTTCTGACTTGCTGTATGTTTGATGCATTTCTGTTGTTAATTAAAATGTGATCTATTTGATTATAGGTTCTCTTGTCACATGATTTCCAAGTTTGTTTGTGTATATCCTTTCTTTGTAGTCTGGTACTGCTAATCTGCAGTCCTTTGGCTTCTGCCAGGTTGATGACTCTCCATCCATTATCATTTGAAGTTATATGTAGGCTTTCCATACCGGCCACTTTTTTATTAGTTTGCTCTCTACCTATTTTTGCATTGAAGTCTCCCAGCACAATCAGGATGTCCTGTTTGGGGGTTTCTTCTATGACATCTTCCAGATCATTATAAAAGTCTTCTTTAATATCATCTTCTTTCTCTTCAGTAGGTGCATGTACATTAATCATCGTTATATTTTTCCATTTACCTTTTATTCGTAATTTACTAATCCTGTCATTAAAAGCTTTAAAGTTTAAAATGTTCCCCCATAACTCTTTTTTGATGACAAATCCTGTTCCTAATTCATGTTTATTTTGGGTGTTTCCTCCATATATTATAATCATTCCATTTTGCTCTAAAGTACCCTCTCCTGGCCACCTTATTTCTTGAATTGCTGTGATATCCATTTGATATTCAACCAGCTCCCGGGTTAGTTCTTCGGCCGCTCCAGCTCGATATAGTGTCCGTACATTCCATGTTCCAAATCTCAAAAGTCCTTTAACGTTCCAAGGTCGTTGTCCAGATAAGTCAGTCCGATATCGAGGCTCATGTATTTGTTTCGTAACAAAGAAAGGTTTTTACAAAGGTGGGGATGTTAACCCCACGCTTCAACCCCCAACCTGGAGGACCAGGGTGTTTCTCTTTGTCTGTTCTCTACCCTTATTATTATTATTATTATTATATTAAAATCTGAAATACAAAATACACCAGTACGACACAATGTAGTATAATAATATATATTAACACAATATTATCCTAAACTAAGCAAGTTCTATAACTTTTCAGCAATTTAAACTATTAAGTTTGTACTTTGTTCAGTTGGCAATATTCTAAACTAACCAGTTTCATAATTTAATTATTATACTTGCTTCAGTTCCTCAGTTACACACACTGTTGTTTGCTCGATCGTTTCTCAGCTTAACAAACTGACCAGATGCCTGTCCTACATTCCTTCGACACCGGGTGAAAATGACGTTAAGGCTCACGAAGTACAGTACAGCGTCTAAGAGATGGCCCAATCAACACAGTAATGAACTATTTGACCGCCGGTTCTCGGTGGACCCTTGATAGAAACTCTCTTCACTAAAACGATTGAGTTGCAGTGGATTCAAAAATTGTTGAACATCATTCAATTGCACGTTCTGTCGACCTTGGATGAGATTCGATAAAACGGCCGGTCCAAATTCATCACCATTCTGGACAAATTGACTGATTTGAGATAATGTTTGAACTTGAGCGGTCTCAAAAATTTGACTGACCTGAGGTAACAGCTGAACTTGAGTGACCTCAAAAATTTAACTGGCCTGAGGTAACGTTTTTACTTGAGTGACCTCAAAAATTTAACTGACCTGAGGTAACGTTTGTACTTGAGTGACCTCAAACATTTAACTGACCTGAGGTAACGTTTTTACTTGAGTGACCTCAAAATTTTAACTGACCTGAGGTAACGTTTGTACTTGAGTGACCTCAAAAATTTAACTGACCTGAGGTAACGTTTGAACTTGAATGAGGATCAGCGTTATCGTGGCTTTGCTGTCCGATTAGACCTGATTATCCAGATGCAAGTAACCAATTCTCACAGTAACGCCCCAGGTTTATAAGATCGATGTATCCACCAGCGGCGTCCAAGAATGACGACGTGAAGCAGCAGTAAGCGACTCCGATTGGCTTTGAGTTCAACAAAAATCACTGTGCGTCAAGCATCAGGCCGCTGTGTAGGAACTATTCAGGCATGGCCACACAACATCGGTCGCTTAGTCATGCAGTACTGAGCAGCTTCTTGACCTTCACAGAGGACTATATTACGATAATTCAGCAGCCCGAGAAATCACAACAACTACCCCTGGCCGGGCTTTCAGTTGCTGTGTCTCTCAAAAATAATCAACAAGAACAGCCTCCATTTTTCAGGCGTGTTCAATAGAAGTCTTCGCTTGTGTCAGGATGATTCCCGCGGCGACCCATAAGTTGGAAATCCTGGGGTCTACGGCAACAAAATAGATTCCTATAACAGTGTTATAGGACAACATGGCCGCTGTATATAGTTGATGGTGCGTGTCTATAAACAACAAAGTCCATTTTGACAATATATCCGAGTTTATTTGGCATCAATTTGTAAAGTACCGTACAGATGAAATCATACTCGGCCTGTTCTACTCGGCGGCTGATGGAAAAACTGTTTACGTCAACGCGTGAGCAACCCTAGATACCTAAACTACTGGTGCTCACGCGTTCACAAACCTATTTGCCTATTTTGCACACCATCCATTAACTTATTAATTCCCTAACAGAGATTGTGCTCTGTTACAAATGCTTCAAAAAAAAAAAAGAAAGATAAGGTGGATGAATTCATGCTACGTGCAGCGGGGACCAAAATAGCGAAATGGGAACTCTTTAAGAATGAGATTGCAGGAGATAAAACACTGGGAATGTTCTGAAAATTGAACAGGCAGTTGCAAAGGAAAGATCGTCCTGCCATAGAGGGTTCAATGTATAGAGATCGCTGTTCGACTCTGAAAACACATAACGTGAAAGCTTACCTGCAGCAGTTTATAGCACAGACAGATCAGGACAATACGGACGCACGAGACATATTTTGAGAAGATCAATAAGGTACCATTACAGACACCTACTGTTCGATATCATGCAGCCGGGAGATGTCAAAATGTATTTAAAACAACGTAAACGACACCAGAATAACACACCAGGGCCTGACGGGGGCAAGTATGCCCACATGAGGTATATGAGTGATGGAGAAGATCGTTGCTGTTAAGCTTCAGGAATATTTAGAGAGGGAAAAGTTCCACCCGGAACATTTGGGAAGTTATCGGCCAGGCAAAGATACTTGAGTAGTAAGAGAGACGCAAACTAAGGAGGATATGAGGTTGGCAACCTCAATTTTTTACTATATAAAAAGTCTACCACCTCATAGAAAACGTCACAAAAGCGGACCTCATTTTTGACAAATTGGCGGGTTATTTTTGGGGTCCGGTTGTCACTTCCGGTTGTCCTGATGACTAATTCCGGCCCCTGGTTATCCCCTACCGACCGCCCCGCCCTCAGGTACCTCCGCCGGCCGTCTCGACTTCCCCAGATCGCTACTGAAATGGTTACACATTGACCTACAGTACCTTGTTAATGTCTGAGTGGTATTTTGTGATAGTGCGCTAAGTTTTAGAGTTAGAGACATGTCCGGAGATTGATTCGCATGAGATGCCCGGGGCTTGCCTCGCTGATGCAGTTTTACCGCTTTTGTGAGATTACTGCAAACTAAAGCATATTTGTCACCATCCACGCATACCGACAGGTTTTGCCTTTCGAGATGTACACATTCTGACATAAATTATAGTGTTGTGTTACCATTTGCGCAGCATTTTCATGTGATTACTTCATTGGCACTGAAGCAAAGTGCCTTAGATTATTTGTTTATACATTTTGTGATGTGCTCACGCGCTTCAGCGCCATTTAAATCCGCTATATTCAAAATTTCACCGTCATGCATTAATTCTAGAGCAAGCTATTATCATTAGCCCTTCTCAGTTATGTAAAATACTGCCGTTTCCTGCAGACATCAAGGGGATACAACTATTTCCAAAATATGGAAGGGAAGTAATTGGGTTATTTTTTTAAAAATTATTGTTTTTATGATTAATTTGGAAATTTCACTGATTATGTTAAGTTAATTGAATGTATACTATTGAGACTGGTCTCTGGTGGTATGTTCTCTAGAATTAATCACTATTTATATGATATTACGTGTTTATTAATTGTGGCAATATACCCATATATGGAGATATTAGCCGTAATCTGGCTTCAGACGTTTTTCCTACCGCTGGCTATGCCCAAGCTATTTTTTTGGGCCAGATCAAAGTGTAGTTTATACTAAGATCGGGACCTCGTGACTCGCCATTCTCCATTTTCCTCTTAGTATGAATGGGTTGGCCGCCCTCCTCTGAGGAAAGAAAAGGATAATATCAGGGGTATTCTCTCGCGCACCTCACATCGGCCTACCCCTACACACACACACACCCCCACACACACACACACACATACACACACACACACCATAGATTGGGACTCGAACCCAGGTGTCTGGCGACTAGTTGGTCTACTTAAAGTATTCCACATGCCCGGGGCTTGCCTCGTTGTCTTTGAATGGTCTCAGGAGTGGTCGGGAGAAGCGGAGGCGGCCCGCGGAGACATCTGGGGTACCGAGGACGGGTACCCATGGACCGGACATAGTCAATAGGAAGTGACAATACTTATCTATGTAAGTATTCCACATGCTCGGGGCTTGCCTCGTTGTCTTTTAATGGTCTCAGGAGCGGTCGGGGGAAGTCGAAGCGGCCGGAGGAGGTACATGTTGGTGGGGCGGTCGGTAGGGGGTACCCAGGGACCGGAAGTAGTCATCAGTACAACCAACAGTGACAACCGGACCCAAGAAAATACCCACCAATTTTTCAAAAATGAGGTCGGCTTTTGTGACGTTTTCTGTGAGGTGGTATACTTTTTATATAGTAAGAAATTGAGGTTGCCAACCTCATTTCCTCCTTAGTTTGCGTCTCTCTTACTACTTACTTGGTCAAATGCCGGCACCTTTGCCTATGAAGTTTATTAATGGTTCCACAACAGACAGGAGACTGTAGTGGCAACACTCGATGTCGAGGATGCATAAAACAGTAAGATATGATATGCTGATGTACGCTCTTTTGGAGAAGATAGTCTGTCCTTGATTGGCGAACTGGATTGCCTCTGAGCCATGTATCATAGCCTACGGACTACCACACAGGTCAGCAATTTCACCTGTGTTTTTCAATTTGTATGCGAGCAATATTGCAAGCCTCGAAGCTAGAGGGACTGGAAGTATGCTGACAATTTCTGATGCTGTTTTCGCATACAGGCAGTGAAGGGACAGGCATCAAACAACTCAGGAACTGCATGTGACAATATATAAATTGAAGCAAAGCTGTACGCAGATGTATGCTGTCATTAACCCAGAAAAGGCATATGTCTTGTGTTGCTCTATAGACAATAGGATTGGTAAAGCTGACCTCCCAAGCCGCACGAATAATGGTAGAAATGTGAATAGAGAAATAGACTGAAGTTCCTGGGAATCGCATTTGATAGAACATGTCCTTTAAGGATCATGTTGAAGTGGTGGTAACAATGTCAGAAGGGGCTCACTTCATTGAAGAGTATATTGGCAAGTGACATGGGGCAGAAAATGGTATTCATACTTTTTCAGCGATTAATCATTTCAGTATTAGAGTATGTAATGGGAATGCTCACTGTATCAAAGAGCCAACTAGTGAAACTAGAGCGCATGCAGAGTGAAACTATGAGAGTTGTACATGGGACACTTCAATAGTATGTGCGATACATATTGTCGTTGCCGGCCATTGTAGATATACGTAATGTGTTGCAGGTAAGGTCATACCTCAAGGTATCTGCGGACAAGGAACACCTTCTGCATGATTCCTTGCGCTAGTCATAGGCCACATGCTGCTAAAAGTAAGATCATGAATGGCTCAGGCAGAGGATATCATCAGAGAAGTGTGCACGCTTGAGAAGATTGGCAGAGTCAGGGAGTGGGTCAGAGTGCCGAATAGACATTCAGACTCGTGTGGGGTTATAATCACATTGGGCCGAGAGTGAGGGGATTACGGAAGAAGAAATTCAGCAATTAATTCATCAGTATTCTAGTCCTGGCGATGTGATTATCTATACCGATGACTCTGTGCTAAAAGGCAAACAACTGCCTGGAAATTCATAGCAAAAGAAAATAACCGCTGTTTAGTAAAATAGAGCTTGTCATATAGTACCACAAACTCGTGCTTGAGAGAAGGTGAAGGCGGCTACTGCAGCTTTCCGCTGATTGTATACACATATGGTGATTGTAACTGATTCACAAAGCATACAAGAAAGGCGAAGACTGGCGTGCTTCGGGCAGAATGGCATGCATCGATTCAGGGTTCGCGAGTTATAAGGATCCGCTGGATGTTTCCTACAGGACTCTCTGGTGTGGTTGGACATGAATAAGCAGACATATTGGCTGGTGTCGCATCATTACAGGGTGATTTGATGCATAATAAGGCAAAGTGGTGAAGGCTCTCTGGGAGAATATTAGTAATGCAGAAGAAAAGATAGACTCTCTTGGTCTAGAGAGATTGCAGCAGAAAGATGTTTTCAGAGCATCTTGTCGACAGTCGTCATTCAGAGGTAAGGCAAGACGGACGGATAATCAAATTGCAAAGGGCACCATTAGTATTGAAACAAGAACACTACACAGGAAGACAAAGAAGAATGATAAACCAACACAGAACTGGTGTCGTCAGCGGCTACACGCTGCGGGATTTGCTGAGGAGGGGATCCGAGTACTTATGGACTGAATGGTTCGATGTGCAATGAGGATGATCTTTCGACTAACTAACTAACTAACTAACTAACTAACTAACTAACTAACTAACTAACTAACTAAATAACTAACTAACTAGCTAACTAACTAACTAACTAACTAACTACCTAACTAACTAAATAAATAACTAACTAACTAACTAACTAACTAAATAACTAACTAACTAGCTAACTAACTAACTAACTAACTAGTATTGAAACTCTTTGCTTTATGTTGAAGATGAGTAATGGGCACTAATGGGAATGTCCCGTATAAAGGGAAGTTGGTTCTTGACTCAACTCAACTCAACCTAACTCATATTTAGAATGACACTATCACATAATGTGATCTGCAGACATGACGAATAAAACAATCACACAGTTTGACTAGCATACTCGACAAATAAAACAAACACACAGTTTGATTAGCAGACTCCACGAATGACACAATCACACAGTTTTGTGTGCAGACCAGACAAGTGAAACAATCACACAGTTTGACAAGCAGACTCGACGAATGAAACAATAACAAAGATTGATTAGCAGACCAGACGAGTGACACAATCACAAAATTGGACAAGCCGATTCCACAGATGAAACAATCACACAGTTTGACAAGGAGACTCGACGAATGCAACGATCAAACTGCTTGATTAGCAGTCTCGACGAATGACACAATGACACAGTTTGATCTACAGTCTCGACAGGTGAAACAATCACGCAATTTGACTAGAAGACTCGACGAATTAAACAATTGCACGGTTTAAATAGAAGATCTGTCGAATGAAACGATATCACAGTTTGCGTAGTAGACACTACGAATCACATAATCATACGGTTTGACTAGCAGACTCGGTGAATGAAGCAATCACACAGTTTGACTAGCAAATTCAACGAATGAAATAATCACACAGTTTTACTAGCAGCCTCGACGAGTCTGACTTCTTCTCCTTCTTCTTCTTCTTCTTCTTCTTCTTCTTCTTCTTCTTCTTCTTCTTCTTCTTCTTCTTCTTCTTCTTCTTCTTCTTCTTCTTCTTCTTCTTCTTCTTCTTCTTCTTCTTCTCTTCTTCTTCTTCTTCTTCTTCTTCTTCTTCTTCTTCTTCTTCTTCTTCTTCTTCTTCTTCTTCTTCTTCTTCTTCTTCTTCTTCTTCTTCTTCTTCTGTGTTCATCCGGAGTGTTTTTGTTTAGACGTTATTGCAGTATGCCTCGTCAAGCACCCTTGGGCCAAACACTTAGGCCAACACATCCGAATTTAGCGGGCGTATTTTAATCAGGTTAATCTTCCTGGGGGACTCTCACTGTTGTGGTGCCGTCCACAACCCAACTGGTCAAGTTGAAACGGTCGAAGACGTTACAGTCAGCCCTCAAGGGAAAGCAGGGACGGTCCATGGGCATTATCCGTCATGCAAGGAGGATTCCATAATTGCAGAGCCGATACATAACTCTCTGGTGCTGGGCTCACCCAAGGAATCGCCGCGTCCTGCACATGGCTGCTTTAATTCCTCACTTTCGTGTATTGGGCATTTCGTTTGCCACAGGCCGCTACCCGCACACACCAGGAACGGTCAGTCTGCAGACGATATCCACTGTGGGGTTATTAATGTAAATGGTCGTTGAATAAATGTCTAGGGTTAGAATGCCCGGGTACACACTATGAGACATTGGATCGAGTCAGTTTCTTTGGTCAAAGTCTCCAGGAATATAGAGTAGCTTTGCTATATTGATGTAAGGATTGGGACTGAACGTAAGGGAACCCAACCCACCCTATACAGATAAGACTACCCTCCTGAAGAACAAGAGCAGAGAACAGGTCAAGTAACCACAGACCTCTAGCAAGCTGTTGTCCCTCAATAGGACATATGAGTCTATGTGTTGGCTGACCTCCCACTTTCGTTCTCTGTACATATATAACAGTAGCACATTTCTACAATAACATCACGTTGTACCACTGGTCACAAGACAATAAGACTCTCCTAGTCATATATATATTCTTTATTGATAGTATCTCTAACCTGTAGTTACGAGACTCTATCTCTACTACAAACTATAAAAACATCATAACCCAAAAGAAATACATTATCCAATCAGTAAATTAACTCCTAAACTAAAAACCTCACCCCCTCCTCTGTCTCACCCCTCACTCTTGATTGTGGTGTTTTCCAGAATAACCATCCCGGGACTACCGTTAACTTTGTTCAGTCTAATCAACCACCGTACATATACATCACTACATGATATCTATTATACGGAGAAAAAAAAAACAAGACAGATCATAAATCATGGATCTGACTGGTGATTATGTCTTTATCCTTACTAAGTCTTGAATAAGTAAATCCTCTTAATCAGGAGAATGTATACTCGCCCCACACTGGGCTTCTCACAACTGTCTCTATTCTCCAAAGGCAAAAGTCCTATGAAGACGCTTCTACAGTTCTATAATGATTCTCTAAGTAGTCTCCTGTTGTTATATTATTTGGTTCATCCCATCCTGAACTGACCAAACACCATACTGTGTTGCTGTAAAAAGGTTCTCTGGATGCCGAACACTGTGATTGTGGATATGGAATCAATGACGTTGATGTAATCCATTTGATGGTGGAACATAATTGACAGACAAATGTAACTGTCCACAAATGTTCCTACGGGACTTTAGATAAAAATGATGATTTTGTGACTTGAATTCTATACTACCAAATCTGCTTAGGTCTTGAGAGGAAAATAGGTCTGCACTAAACAGTGATTTCACTCATTGGTAACCCTCATCCATACCTCTGGAAATGGTGAAGCCCGGACTATCAACGCAGTTGCTGGGGTTGTTAGTGAAGGAAGGACTATCCGTAATCATCGGTCATAGCTAGCTTGAGCATCTCTAGCCGGTCTCCCGCGGATTATAAGGTTAACATGCTTCATGGAAGATAAAGATGCATCCACAATGTCTCAGTGCGACATTGAAACAAACAAGAGGGCCGTAGCTGGTTGTAGATCTCAATCTAGTCATTAGGATCGCTTATAGGAAAAGTACAATCCAGTCCGTAAGCTTTTGCAGACATATAACTTCCATGATACTACAGGAAGAATACTGGGTACATCTCTCAGACGTAAATAGTTGGGAAAAGATGATCCCACAGCACTTAGCCACTGCTGTGTGAAACATTCCATGGCCAACCAAAAAAAAGGAAGTAACTCTGATGTGATTTTCTCTTGGTTGCCGGAAAGATAACAATGAGTTGTCTCCCTCGACAAGCCTTACTCCCATGGCCAAACCTGTATAAAGATTCTGTTTCGCCTACTCTGCATACAAAAGCCAATAGTTTTTGACTCCGCCAATTGCCCCTCGCCATTTGCCTCCAGTGCCTGTAACATTGAAAACGACAATCACTGTACATTCTGGCATAATATACATTTTCATTTTGCACAAACAGAGACACACATTGGCAATAAAACAATAGCACAGAGGCATTCCCCGCTGTTCTCTGCTAGTTACTTTGTACCTAAATCTCTGTTGACAAACGGGGTCTCTATGCATTGCCCGTAAAACTAATTCGTCTAGAGTCGGGGATTCGGGACTGTCGTCTAAATTGACCCTACCCACCTCCTTATAAGACACACCCGACGAACAAGACAAACACAGATACCGAAAAATATATACTCTCCCCTACACATGATAACACCCACACTAGGAGAGTACAACAATCTGTTCTAGAACATTACCGGGTGTGTCTTTGACTAAACTGTCTACTCTTAGCAGTCGGGGTTGTTAATATCCTCTCCCATGACTTGTTATTATGGCAAGCCACTCTGGACGATTTACTGCAGGTAGAAATGAGTATGTAGGTATGTAGGCCGTTCTCATGAATTGGACTTAGCCAACAGGACACGCAGGAACCGCCAAACCGTCTGAAGCAATGGAGTGTCCTAACTAACGGTTTCCCCAGGCTGTCATACACACACACTTAACTTCCCTCCCCGGCATATTCCGTACACAGATGACGTAACGATTCACACTCAATATGTATGCTTACATGTTATGAATCTTAACAAATGCACTATCTAGCACATAGATAGTTTACTGGAAGTCTAGTAAAGATAGTTTCTTCTCTAGAGAATATTGAACCTTATGTGCAGATACAGGGACAGATTGTCCGTATAGACTTGTAGATGATAGTAGAATATACTCCACCAAAATATGAATCAGTAATCATAGCATGATAAGAATTGTAGGCAGCGTATTATGATACCGTGGTATAGACGTTCGAGATGGAAAGTTTGAACTTCAGGCTGTCTTCTTACATAAGTAATGTTGCAGTTTCAAACTTCAACAAAATACATAAGTTACATGTATTATATTTATCTTATCAAACATATATGAATCATTAAAAAAAAAAAACAATATTTCGCTCACCATCAGCAAAAAGGAGGCAAAAATGGGCAAAACCACCCACTCCCGATATAACTACATCTTCTTAGGGGGAACGTTCAGACTCAAGTGACTATGTCTGGTCTCGCCAGGGAAGAGCTTCCTAACGCATTCTATTTGGAGCCCCAGCGCCAAATTCCGCCTCGTACTCAACTCTGGCATGCGTTACCTTATAAGGCGACGCCAATCGCTTACACGTGAAGTTCTCTTTTCCTAGAAAAGTATTTATACTCGTCTGCAAACTTGAGAAACTGGAACACTATGTGATATCCACTCAGCTAGTTTTCGGTTCGGACATGTTCTGGACGTTGTGCCCGGAAGACACAATAGTCAGAGCTGTTCGGGGCATGAAGGACATTCCACTCTCACTTGGACGTTTTTGTGTTATGCCAGTTTTATTTGCACTCTTAAGACGGCACATCCGACTTCTGCGGGCGTTTTGTTCAGGTTAGCCTTCTTGGGGGCTTCGAGGGACATTTGACGGTTGTGTTGTCGCCCACATCTCAGCTTGTCAAATTAGAACGGCAAAAGACATCACGGTCAACCCTCAAGGGAAGGCAGGGGCAGACAATGGACAATCCCCGCCATTTAAGGAGGCTTCCATAATTGCAGAACCGGTACATAGAGCTCTGGTACTGGGCTCACCCAAGGAATTGCCACGTCCTGCTCATGACTGCTTTAATTCCTAGCTTCCTTATATTGGCTATTTTGTTCGCCCCTGGCTGCTCCTCAAACCAGGAACTGTCAGTCTGCAGACGACATCCATTCAGTAGGCTTTCGCTTCGGACTTCCACGTAATGGATTCGCTAATCCAGAGTTCCATTTCGTTTTAATGAGGCGTTTTTCCACCGTAGTCTGCAGAAGACATCCACTCAACAAGCTTTCACTTCGGACTTCCACGTAATGGATTCGCTAGCCAGGCGTTCCATTTCGTGTTAATGAGATGGTTTTCCACCTTTGATTACTCTCACTCAGTGTGTTTTTGATACAGACCAGCATCGTAACTATTGTGTGCGATTGGAACGCTTTTTCGACCTAAATAAATCATAATTCGTTAATAACATAATTGCATTAACAAATTACCACATCATAATTCCTTAATAACTTAATAGCATTAACAAACACATAAACCATGCAAATGATTTTGTCCTGGGATCTCTGTCCCAGAAAAGGGTTGGCCTTTCTTAGTTGGCCTTGTCTCCTAACGGTCAAGTCTGGGTAGGTCTATCACAGGTTTGGTGGCCATCCACCCAGTAGTCTTTCCCGCAGATAGCTGTGGAAAAAGAGTACCTTGCTTCCGTGACGATTTAACCCACGTCATCCTGTTTAGAATGGCATCCAGCATCTCATCTCATAAATCTTCATTCCTCCCGTAAGTGTGGATTGGATTCCTCGCGTGTACCTCCCTCCCCCTATTAGATGTTGTTCCCAACTAACAGGGTCGGGTTTACGGAAGAGAAGCAAAGTCGAGTCATTCATCACCGTTCCGATCGTATTTCGGATCGGTACAAACGCAACGGCTTTGTTTACAACGCGTCATATCACTCTTGGTCGGACATGCAAAATCAACACGATCGGGCATGCAAAATACACTCGGTCGGGCAGGCAAAATAAACAAGTAGTGACATCATAATTCAACAGGTAATTCAAAACCACTACAATCAGGTAATTACAAATCATTCCTACATAGAGGTGTAAGAGCATTGTGACACTCACATAGTACCTACTTACCTAAAGATCCTGATGGAAATAACAACACCTTGGTCCCAGGAATTCATAAAGCACAATCTATTTACTTCACAAGTTACATAAATATCTAGCTAAGCCACGAACCGATCACTAGCTTGCTAAGACAGATAACTCATCACTAATAATGAATCTAATATCACACAGCCTAACTAATGTCAAGAATTCCAGACAACCCTAGCTATGCATCAATAACAAGCAAGTTAACATGGTTGTTAAACATACAGTTATTAAATTACCCAAAACACACTCACAAGTAGCAGTATATCCTGCACTAACAATCAATATGAATATTATTAATATAGCAACGTTAATCATATTTCCTATAATAACGTCTGTTTTACAGAACTCAGCATGTATTCCTAACTACACATGCCTAATGTGTCAGCATAGAACACACACTTGTATTCACAGTAGGCCTCCTGACCTAGATGGTCACTAGCCTATCAATAACGCTAATTATGTATTCAGATGGGCGAGCAAAAAAACATCGCGTTTCGCTTACAATCATTTTAGGCATTGTGAGGACATATTCTAAGTAATTATGTATTTACCTTTAATAGAGATTCACTGCAATTGTGGACTGCATCGGTGTAACGCCCTGGCAAGCGTTGCAGACAACAATTCTCCACAGCCATAATATTGCTGCGTTGTCGATGACAGACGGATGGCGACTGACTTCCAATGTGCTTTTGCGCGCAGTTCCCGATCCTTCCCGACGCCTGAGAATATCGTGGTTCCCGGAGAATTTCCAATCCTCGTGCAACCCATGTAGATGTCTGTCCTACGTGACTGCCAACATCACGTAGACACCCTGGATCTTTCTTTCTAGAATATACTCGTATTCTCTAGAAGAGACTATTTTCGCTGGGGTTTTCCCTAGCTATTTTAAGATCTGACGGGCAGCCCTTCAATGCGCTATGTCCAATCGGTATTACGCTTAGTGAAGACACGTGAATGTTTCGTCATATTGTTGACAATATTTTTGCGTACATTTTCCCTTTATGGCTCAGGAGTGACATGCCTCTGTATGTTTCGCAATCTCTCATATTGCCTTTCTTTTTCCATATCGGTACTATTACTGCTTGTTGCCAATCGTCTAGGACATTTCTATCTTCCCCCGCTATATTAAAATTCTTGTCAGCCATTTAACTCTTGTTTTGCCACATGCCTGAATAGTTTCTGTGGTTATTCAATCAGTAGTCGTTTCTTTGTTTTAGGACTTTTCTGTATATCTCATGTGACTTCTGCAGAGATGAAGTTTGGTTCTTGTTGTCCAAAGATTTTAGGTACAAAAGTTCGGTTTTCTATGCTATTATGTGTGGGCTTAAGTAGTCCTTGAATGTTTAAAAACTATGTGTCCGGGAATTTCCACTGACGAATATTGACGATGCGAGAATAGCAGCTGTAATTGATGCCGAAATCAATCGTCTTAACATAGATATTGCTGGCCTGCAGGAGACTTGCCTCGCCGAGGAAGGGTCGCCCAGAGAAAACTATTACATTTTTTTTAAATTTTGGAAATGTAGAGGGGAAGAAGGAAAATGCAACAATGAGTGGGCTTTGCAGTGAATAATCCACTACTAGAAATGATTGAAATTCCAGCTGGTGGAAATAAGATAATATTTTCCCTGCACTTGGCAACCACTTTTTGTTTTGCCACCATGACCACTGCATATGCACGACAATCACTTCATCTGATGATGTGAAGGATTCATTATTTAAAGAGGTAGACTCTGTGATCAAGGCAGTACCACAATATGACTATATGTATATGGTCGGTGGTTTCAATGCCTGCATGGGCAAGGACTCGAGTTCATGGCCAGTGTGCCTTGAGACATACAAAATCGGTCGCATGAATTACAATGGGCTAAAGTTGGTGGAGCATTGCACCAGAAACGATCTGTATATTACAAACTCCTATTTTAAAACAAAAGAGCGGCATAAGGGCACACAGATACACCCACGATCCTGTCATTGGCATTAGCCGGACTTGATCATCACACGGAGACAATATTTGAATCATTAACTCGTAGTTACTATATTGCTGATTGTGATACTGATATTCTAATGTTGTTGCAATGATTAGACTGAAACCAAAAAGCATCAACACTGATAAATACAAATCTAGCCCCAGGATTAATATTATTAACACCCAAGTTCCTGATAAGTGCTTTGAGTTCCAACAGCAACGTGTAGACGCTTTCACTCCTCCTTGATGCTAGTACTGCCGATGCTGTTGTACACATCTGCTAGTTCCTCTAGCTCGATATCGGTACACATATTGATGTCGTAATACCTTATACCATCTGACCCTGGTGCGCTGTTTGTTTGTTTGTTCGTCGAAGCACAGCCCTGATCTCTTTCACTGTCACTGTGTCTTCAACTGCGATGTTCTGAGCCTTACACATGTCTGAGGTAATCGCCTTGGCAAAATTCTGGCCTCTTATCTCTGCCTGGTTGCTCTGCTCTAGATAGCGTTCAAAAAGGGCTTTGCCCTTATTCTCGTCAGAACTCTGCCAGATAAGGCCAGCACTTTGGAATACGGGAACACTCTTATTCATGACTATTCCATTCAAACTTTTATGTAGTCGCCAGAACAATTTCAATGACTTGTCTGTGCTTATTCTTTGACACAACTCTGCACATTTTGCACTTTGAACCACTTTAACAATTTGTTTTTTGTTTTTAAAATAGCTAACTTGTATGTCCCTCTCTCTTTCCAAATGCACAATACGACTGGAATAGGTAACTCAGTTCCTCTTGGCGTTTTGCCATTTCCTTACAGCACAACGCTTATCCATCCATACCTTTTCCACCTCAAAATGCCACTAAGGTGGCTGCTGCCAGTTTCTTTATTCTCCTGCCACGATGATTCCTGCGCTTGTCGCGCCTTATTTTACTCACCACATCTTGCCCTGAACTGTCCTACTTGAAGGTCTTGACTGTTGATTTCTGCTGCCTGGTTCTGTCGTTCTCCACCAATATGCAATGACACACAGTAGTGCAGATTTACATAACAGAATTACGACACATACATGACGTTGCAACGATTAGCCCTCATCAGCAAAGAAACACATACACAAAACACAACATATAGTCACATAGATCTCCTGTGACTACGTTAAGACGTAACGGAAGGATGAGAAGAATAAAAAGATGGAAAAAAAATGAAAGCAATGAAGAGAAAATAAAAAATGGAAAAAATGTTCCTACTTACCTCAAAATTCTGAGCTGTGTATAGCCCAGTTGTTATCTTCACATTGTGCGGTCACAAATGATGACTGTTTATTTCTGGCGTTTTTAATCAGTTGTCGCAGTGTCTTAGCTTCCTTCAAAGTGTCCAGATTGATTATTGTGGCTGTCCAATTAATTTTTATCTTTTTTTTTTATAAAACCACATCTCCAAGGCTTATATGCAAATTTTTACCTGTTTACAAATTGTCCAGAATTCGCAGCCTTATGTTAAAATTAGTTCTATGTAACTTTCAAAAACTCTTTTCCAACTTTCAAGGACGTATTGCATAACATGTTCTTTATTTGATAGAATGCAGTGTTTGCTTGACCTATTCTTTTATTTATCTATGTGATGCATCTTCCTTCTGATGTTATCCATGTGCCCAGATATTTGAATGTTGTACTTTCATAGAGTCCTAGAGTTTAGAAGTATGTTATAGAGATAGCTGCCCCACAAACTAGCTCGCCTCGTATCGGTGACCACCACCCGTGTTGGTCAACGGCTATTTATTTAACATATTCATAGCTGACCTCTTGACACAATATCTAGAGGTCGCTCTACCATCCTCCACCCAGTGGTCGCGCCTAGTAATAGGACAGACTCTTACGCCACGAGTCAATAGAATAAGAATGTTACCCTCTTTTTGCAAGGTCACATTTCCCTGAGAACATTTGAACGTCAAACATCTGTATGCTGCTCCAGGAGGGGTGAAGTCTTGCCCATCTTCATAGATAACCTCATGATAACAGCAGCGACCTGGTGAGTATAGTATTATGTGCATGTAATTGGCCAATGGATAAGAGCGTCTCATCTTTAACGTCCCGTGGGCTGAATTGTGAGGTAGCCGGTTCATCCCTACAATTGTCAGTGGGACTAACATGTTGTCTCGTCCTTGACATTGGGACGTAAATTACAAGTACCTTAGCAATTCAAGTGGATTCCGCTGAGGGGGAGGGACCCTGGTAATAAGGAAAGCTGACTCACATGCTCAAATAAATCTAGTTTTGACTACGCTTGAGTTCAAAGCAATAAACAAATACAATTAGCGCATGTATAAATGTGTTTCAGTCCACATAGACCATACACAATATCTATATTACCACAGCGGTTGCCAGGAAAGTAATAACAGTGGTGGTCAGATAGATAGATCCAGTACAGTAAAAGACACCAATGACCGGTGATCAGGCTCTGTGGTGTATTGGGTATATGGTGCTAGCCTCATATGTTTACAGACCACTCGACAGTCACTGAGTCACGTGTTCAACGTCAACATCTCTCTGGGCGCCTATTGATCCATTATTATTATTATTATTATTATTATTAGCCTAGCAGTTGATATTGGGAATTCATCTAGAGTGGTTGCTGTTAAGATGTGGTGCTATTTTATGCCCTGATTTAATTTCTCTGCGTCTCAGGTACTACTATAAATCGTGTTTAATGTTGTGGCTGTGTCTGGTGATGAGAGAGAGATGAATGCCAGAATAGTTGCATGAGAAATGTGAAAGTTAGATCAGAACCTCACTGAGAGGTTACTCTGAACGTTGCTTTCTGTCAGGCTAACCCACGGAATATTTTACCATGCTCGTTCGTCTGCAATGAGAAGTATGCGGTATGTTGATGACTGTATATCACTCTCAATGCATATTTGCACTCTATATGCTTTATAGAACTATCCTATGGAAGCATGTCATTGCACATTCTTAATCAACTGTAGAAATTATCTTGAGAGTCTACGTGTTATCACTCTTGTGATCAGAATGTGTGATGTGACATGTAAACTTGTCCCTGTAAATGCTGAGAATGTTTGAAGGCGTGAGATGTGTGTTTTATGAGTACCATCTCATATGAGAAGAAAGACGCCTTATCATGTCCATATGTTTGCAGGACGTGCATTTCATGCCAGAATAATATTTTTTGTGATGACTAATGACTATTTTACGTTCATGAGAATCGCTAAAAGCACTCTTAAAGAGTTGCCTTAAATGCAATTTATCATTGATTTGGTGCAAGTGTTCCTTTAGCAACATTGATTGGGTTCACGAACTGCGTTCAGAAAAGGGTAATATATGTTTGAACCTGTGACTACGTTTGCTGAATATATATGTGATGGCTCATGCAATGATTCAGGAAAAATGACATGTTTTTCATATGTGTTTTGTTTCACATGTGAATATTGCTTATTAAATAATGCCTTACTTGCTGTGGAAAATATACTATTGTTACCCAGTTGGGAAGGAGCAAATGATGAGATGGTGATGAAGGATAGCACTGGTGAACCGAGTCTAGACTGAGAGAGGGGGCACTGGCATTGCAGTGTGAGTGTGGATGGAATAGGATATCCATGTACCAAAGTACCACCAATAGGGATTGGTGATTGGTCTGCTCATTGGTTATTTGACATTGGTCAAATAATATTACATATTGCAGTTGTAAATGATGCTTGTCTCCTATGTGTCTCATATCTGTCTTATGATGCTTGTCTCATGATGCTTGTCTTATAATGCATGTATCCCGATGCTTGTCTCATGGTGTCTGTCTTATGATGCCTGTCTCATGCTGCCTGTCTCATGATGTTTGCCTTACGATATCTGTCTCATGATGGCCAGGTCTCTTGAGGTCTGAGTCTAATGAGAGCTTTGACTTATCGAGACGAGTATATTATCATGTGTGTTGATTGTGTAATGATGTCTCCAACTCAGCAGGAGGCATCAGGTCCATCACAAATAGGATGGATAATGAGAACATATCACCCAAAGTGCACCGAGTGAATTAAACTCCATTACCAGTATTAGGGGATTGGTGCATGAGCAACATTCTCCCTTCTCTACCCCATTTCCTTGAACTTTCTTTTTGTGTTTGCTGATACTTTGATTATTACATTTCATTTTAGTACAAATGTATAGCACTGGTTTTGCTTTGTTTGGTATCAGCAGAGAAAGGGACGGTGGAGAAGCCTTTTACTTGGGACAACCAAACGGTGGTCTCTATCTCGAATCTCCAACTCTTTAATTGTGGTGGACTCCAGTAATTACTACAGAGCTGACAGGTTGGATTATCAGTCTGAACCTTCATTATTAATATGCCTTTGCCAATGGCGGCTGTGAGAGTCTGTTCTCTGAATACGTACACAGGGATGGTCAACATTGTTTGTCATGTTATGAAGCGCTACCTTCAAGACAACGCGAAGAGTGAGCTCCTATCTTTTAAAGGACCCCCTCTTCTCAGTTTGTCTCATGCAGGCCAAGAAAGTTGAGAACTGTGCATATCTGGAACCTCCAAGATTGTTCCTCAAGCCTGGAATATTGGCATTTCTTAGGCATTTACTAACCAACTCATTAATAGTTGTGGCTTATTATCAGGAGGAGGAGGTTTTGAGTTGCTTCTTTATTCAGACTGGATATTCAGACTCACAGCGGGTGTTCGCGAGTCAAGTTATATTGTTCCTCTGAAGGGCTGTTCGGGAATTATTATCCATCCCATTAGGGATGCCCTTAGACAACTTGTCATATCAAACCCTTATCTATCCTATATAGATATATTTTATTTTATAGAAACCTCACTCGTCGGGGCTTTTGTAATATTCTGGTGCCATAACTCAATTATTATTATTATTATTATTATTATTATTATTATTATTATTATTATTATTATTATTATTATATCGTTATTATAAGGCCATGTTAAGAACATTTAATCCCTCCTGGAAGGGGTAGCGAAATCTGATCATCTGGTCAACAGGCAATATACTATACACTGCACTACCACGGCACCCCGCCTACATAATAGATTGAGAAAAGAAAACTCACTAGGGCTTATTTGTGAGTGGATCAGTCTCTCTATAAAGTGTGTTCAAAACAATGTTTTCCCGTGATGAATTTTAATAACGAAGACACAAACAATAGATTGCATGATTTATTGCCTGGCATATTTCGTTGCATCTCGTCAGGTACATACTGCAGAAATCACACAACTTACGTGAATTAATTAGATAAATCCTTCAAACTGAAATATACACATGTTCGCACAGTAATGTCGATTGTCTACCACGGTAATTTTAAACTGACTAACATGTCTTTCTGCGTGCACAAGGACGGCTTACGAAGGGTGATTATTATAGCGTCAGCAAACTTTAACAATCGACTACTTTGTGTGTTGAAAAACACCCGGAAGGCACTGTCTCTTTTAACCTCGTGACCGCTCTCGAGCACATGTCTCTCGACCGATGAAGCCGGACTGTTCCGGTGTGTCGGCCTGCCTAGGCTACCATCTTCTGTGTGTAGTATCTTGTCCACCCAATTCGGAATATGTTCCAAAACCCTGCAATGTAACTGTCGTTCAGTTCTGCCTATGTAGATGGCCTCGCATCTGCATGTAAATTGGTAAATACAATTTGATTTGGCGTACAAAGGTGAAAATCGCAGAGAATGCTCGCCTCAACAAATCACTGAGCACTGAAAAGGTAACAACGTCAGTACTAGACAACCCAGAGAAGTACGTGAGGAACTTATCGTCGTACGTACTCAACAACATTGAAACGGAGAGCCCTTGCATACGGATTACAATTCTGCATAAAGCCCAAACACATTAACCGTGTTGAGTCGCAAGCACAATTTGAAATGTTGTTTGATCAAGTCTCCAAGTTATCACCTACTTCTACTGAGTCAGTCGGGTGGCTGAAGGCCAAACTGGTAGATTTAGAACACCAGTATAGGACAACCCCCTCTAAACAGACATGTCCGCTGACCAACGAACATCTTACTGCCTTAAAAGCGTTAAAGGCCAACAAAACCCTCGTAATATTGAAACCTGACAAAGGGAGTGGTGCGGTACTAATGGATATATCAGACTACCAGAGAAAAATGGATGAAATATTATCAGATGCATCTGAATTCAGAGTAGAGCAAACAGTCAACAAGTCGGAGGACCTGGATGCAAAAATGAGGAAAGAAATCCAGTCACTTGTGAATGGAGGACTCATCAGTGAGGCCACTGCAAAATCGCTCGCACCGCGTGGCTCCCAAACACCTCAGATGTACGGTCTACCCAAGCTTCACAAGCCCGGCATCCCACTAAGACCGATCCTTTCCATGGTTAACTCGGCACAACACCGAATGGCGAGATGGCTAGCTGAAATTTTAAAACCAGGACGACAGTCCTTCGATCCAAGAACACTCAGAGATACATTCGAACTGGTGGAACTATTGGATACTATGGACTTAAACAACAAACACATGGCATGCATGGATATTGCCTCTTTATTCACCAACGTTCCATTAGATGAGACCGTGAATATAATAAGCGTACGCATAAGAGACAAACAACTAAAACTAGGCATACCATCAGCTATTCTAGAGAGGCTATTAATATTATGTACTGCCAATATACAATTCAACTTTCTAAACAAGTCATATCGCCAAATTGATGGAGTAGCCATGGGGAGCCCACTTGGATCTATTCTAGCGGACATCTTCATGGCACACTTAGAAGAAAAGAGATCCTCAGACATCAATACCCATAAACGAGTTTTATTCTCAAAGTGGGATTGAATTGGGCACTCTGACCCGTTTTACATGTTGGCCTTCTTGTCTTTCTTTTGCCGTACATTATTACATTCGTTAACCTCTAAGTAGAATGTTGTGGCACCTCAGAGTTCTGTAATGTTTTTCTTTCTTTTTCATGAAGTATTTATGTCTTCCTTTTTCTTAACCCCACGCTAACGCAGCGAGCATGTGGCGAATCGGGAAGATAGAGAGAGAGAGAGAGAGAGAGAGAGAGAGAGAGAGAGAGAGAGAGAGAGAAAGAGAGAGAGAGAGAGAGTGTGAGAGAGACAGACAGACAGACAGACAGACAGACAGACAGACAGACAGACAGATTGAGAGACTGTCACCGCCTCACCTTTAGAGATATTAAATAAAGGGCTGCAACTCCAGCCCAAGGGATAGAAGTGAGTCACTCGAGGCCCGAGTAATCTAGAGCCTTCTCGAAGGACTGGTCATTGAGTCCAGGGTTCCGTGGACACTGATGTGGCCCGCCTATTGCGGGGTCCACGAGGAACTCGGACAGAGTTACCACCCGTGTCGGATTGGGACACGTGTGGACCGGCAGAGGACAGACGGACTTCAGAGAGGCAACAGGGCCTGCCTTAGAGGGACTCAATAGATATCAATATATATATATATATATATATACATAGGCTAGATAGTTTGCTAGACTGTTGTATGATAACTATGTGTTTGATGTTAACTATCTGTGATATGTAATATAGCGCGGGATTGTTAACCCACTGCGCCAACGCACTGTATATTGAAATACAATAAATGTTCGATATCATAGCGAACGGAGTTATTGTTGCCTGTGTGAACCCGAGCTCAGATACCTAGGCATGAGCAAGACGATGACAGGCTTTTTGGGGGCTAGTTTTCCGGTTTTGGCATAAAAATCTAATGTTACAGAACTATTAATTGCCATGTAAAATCACCAAATTAATTATATCAAATTGATTGTGTACCACAAATTATTATCTTTACAAGGTTAAAATATTAGTAGCTATCTAGCAATAAAATAAAATTAATCTGAGTCCCTCAGCAGTGTCTCAGCAGTGCCTCAGCAGTGTGTCTCTCATTATTGTGATTACGATAAACTATTTTTGACATGACTGTGACATTTTTTGACTGTTACTAATGTTTTCTCACTCTACGAGCAGATTGTTCCGCGAATAGTGGCGCGTGCAACCTATGTAACCTTTCCAACAGTGGCGAGAGTACAAGACAACATCGGCGAGTTCTGGGATTAAAAGCTAAGTTTCATATCATACCCATTGCAACTCTAAGCTGTACTTCTCACCATCCATCAATGTATCATTTTGCTTTGCATTGATTTGTTTGTATATTCATGACCGTGTAACCAACATAACCTTGCATTTTGATTTACACATTTAATAATTAAGGGAGATAACTAAATTTTCTACTCCCCAACATTTTTTCTAAGGGATTTAACTTTATAAACAGTACCAACAAGTGAAACACAAAATGTCTAGCTTAGATAAATGCATTGAGCAAGGAGTAAAATTAGGTTATAAAGAAGAGAAACTGTCAGAATGGGCACAGAAAACGCACGCAGAA
This sequence comes from Cepaea nemoralis, assembly GCA_014155875.1. Lineage (NCBI taxonomy): Eukaryota > Metazoa > Mollusca > Gastropoda > Stylommatophora > Helicidae > Cepaea > Cepaea nemoralis. The sequence continues at coordinate 286,448 of JACEFZ010004145.1, forward strand.
AACATTGCCCGTGAAGAAAGAGCGATAGAACGAGAGGAAAAACAAAGGCAAATGCAAATGCAGGCAGAAGAAAAGAAATTGCAAATGGAGGCAGAAGAAAAGAAAATGCAAATGCAGGCAGAAGAAAAGAAATTGCAAATTGAGGCGGAAGAAAAGAAAATGCAAATGCAAATGGAGGCAGAAGAAAAGAAAAGACAAATTGAGGCGGAAGAAAAAAAGATGCTGATGCAACTACAAGCTGAAGAGAAAAATATGCAATTGCAGGCTCAAGAAAAACAGCTGGAGCTTGAGGCGGCGGCCAAACAAGCCCAATTGAATGCCGATACACAAATAAAACTGAAACAGATGGAGATTGAGTCCAACGCAGAAATATCTGTGAATAAGCTAAAAAGCAAAGAAGAGGAACACAAATATAACAAGTATAAAGGCCTCGTGAAGGCGTTCTGCTCAGGAGATTCCATCAGCGCCTACTTGGAAAATTTTGAGTGTTTAATGTCCTACCATAAGATCATAAAATCAGATTGGGCATTTATTTTAATGAGAAACTTAGCTCTTGAACCTTTAAAAGTAATAGAGACAGTGCCACAGGAAATGCGGAAAGACTATGACTATTTAAAACAACGCATTCTCCAACATTTTTCTTTAGATACTGCAGGTTACCAACAACAATTTGCCAAATTATCTCCACAACCAAACCAAACCTTTATAGATTATGTCAGTACAGTCCAAGACGTGTGTACAAAGTGGATTAACTCGGCTAAAACTAACAACAGCCATGACAAACTTAAAGAGCTCATTATTATAGACAAAATAGTTAGCACCATCCCTACACCTTTTGCCAAGTTCTTAAAACAAATGGACTGTAAAAGTATTCAGGAAATCGAGTCCAAGGGGAATGCATTTTTCACAGCAAATAGAGACATTTTTCAGCTAAACATAAGTCACAACGATACAGCAGCAGCAGTAGTGAACACCAAATACTCGAAACAAACAGAGAGTAAATTTAAACCGCGCTCAAATGTCAGTAAACTAGTTAAATGCCAATATTGCAGTTTGAATCACGACAGTTACGCGATGTGCGACAAATCGCCTAACTATCCTCACCACCTCAAAATGATGGTGGAGAAGCAGAAGACTAAGCGCCATGCTTACCAGAGAGCGGTCAAATGTTTTTTTTTTGCAGGAGCTTTGGCCACTATAGTCGCTTCTGTGATGGACGTAAGTTATTGAAACAGGCCAATGCTGCACTAGTAGAAACGTCGTCAGACGAAGAGATTGAATCACTGAATGATTGTGATAATCAACACGACAATGTAAGCTGAGCTTGGAAATGCTGTACACATTATTGACACCATTACAGACAGTAAGTGTAACACCTGTACGAAATTCCAACTTGACACAACATTACTATGTGGCCACACTATCCCTATTTCAAATGAAACAGCCAACGCTGCTTTGTCATCTACAGGCAAGCTAGTTTTTTCTACAGGGTTTGTAAATAACAAAAAGTGCACATTAATTCGGGATTCCGGCGCAACGCTCTGTGGGGTTAAGAAAACATTAATAGACACTAAAGACTACACAGACAAACATGTGACTTGTCGCACATTCTCAGGCACTATAGAGAAATACCCCCTTGCTCTTGTCGAAATTCGAACACCGTTCATATCAGGACAACTATTGTGCGCTGTACTTGAAAATCCAGTCGCTGATATTATACTTGGGAACCTGCCCAACATACAACCATGCTCTGAAAAGGAAATCAGAGATTGGGAGCATAAAAACGGTATCCACCACCCAAACAGCGATTCTAAGGAGAAACACCATTCATGCTTGTCTCAATCTGCCAAAAGACCAAGGGAGACAACCACTGAGGTAATTCAGAAAGAATTCACCGAGGTGTACAATGCATGGGCGGTCGAATCTGTGAGTGATATGACCAAATTAAAACCTCGAATTGAGGATGCTACCGATCTACCAAGTACCAAGCCTGTAGATGTGCAACAAAACACACAACACACAAATGCAATAACACGACAGACAACCCATAAAACCAACACCGACCAACTACAGGAATCACTAGAAATAATAGCACCAAACTTAACCAACACTAATTTTGGAAATGAACAGAAAGCAGATCCTACTCTTTCACCATACTTTAAATTAGTAGGACTCAAACCAAAATTAACTAAGAACGCATCGTAGACATTTAGGCTACAAAACAATATCTTAACTAGATTTTACACCACAAAGCAGACCACGATACAGCAAGTAGTGTTACCACAAGCACATCGAGACAAAGTTCTAAAAATAGCCCATGACTCCCCTTTTGGAGGTCATATGGGGTACGAAAAGACCAGGGCTAGGGTCCTGACCCAGTTTTATTGGCCAAAGTTTTGCCAAGATATAAAAACCTTTTGTAGATCTTGTGATATATGTCAGAAACTGGTGAAAAAGGGAAAAAACCCTACAGCAGAAGTCCAATCAACGACAACTGCCCCGAGGCCTTTCCAAATCGTGGCAGTTGACCTAGTAGGTCCGTTGAATCACATTTCAAATAAAGGGAATATATATATTTTTACTCTTGTGGATGTATGTACGAGATGGCCAGAAATGCTTCCATTAAGATCTATCTCCTCTAAGGATGTGACGGACATATTATTAAATATTTTCTCCCGTTTTGGCTTCCCGGAGAAAATAATTTCTGATAGAGGAACCCAGTTCATATCGAATGCCACCCAATCGGTAACTAAGTTACTAGGCATCAAGCAATGTTTCACCAGTCCCTATCGACCGGCCGCAAATGGTATCTGCGAGAAACTAAATGGGGACCTGAAACATATGCTATCTAAAGTGACAGCTGAAAATCCAGCCGATTGGGACATACTTCTCCGAACGGTGCTGTTCGCATATAGAGAAGTCCCGCAATCAAGTACAGGGTTCTCTCCCTTCGAATTGATGTATGGAGCGAACCCAAGAGGACCTCTCACCATTTATAAAGAGATCATATCACAACCTGTAGATATCCAACTACCCATTTCTACCTATGATTTAGTCACTGACACCAGAGACAAAATCATACGTTCCTGTATATTGGCCAGAACATCACTACAGGAGAAAGGTTTTAAATACAGGCAGTACGCCAACAGAGGTGCAAAAACAATTGTACTAAATCCAGGTCAGGATATTTTACTACTGCTACCTGACAAAAGAGATTTACTGTCAACCTCTTGGCAGGGACCTTTTAAGATTATTAGAAGAATTTCGGAAGTTGATTACGAAATCTCTTTAAATGGAAAGTTGAAAATATTCCATGTAAATATGTTGAAACCATACTATGCTAGACAGGACATTGAGACAAATGAACAGACGCAACGAACTGGTGACAGAGACGAAACGACAATTTCCCAACGGAATGACACCTCGACAAACGAAGCATCGTTAACGACACACTCTTACGACGACAAAAACGACGAAGACATATGGACATTACCGACAATCTGTGATATCGACAACGACGTCAAATTTGACGACATATTGACAACGATTGATCTCGACGACGACGACAATGACATTGAGGACAATTTACAAACAGTAACATCTGTGATAAATCAGACAGACGTCGACAATACTGAAATCCCTGTACCAATTATGACTGACGACGGGAGTATAAATGACATACATATCTCTGACACTTTGACACAACAACAGCGACAAGACATTTTGACTCTCCTTGACGAGTATAAATCTATCTTTTCTAACAATCGTGGACGCACTGATAAAATAACACATTCAATTGTGCTGACAGATCTGACACCGGTCAAATGTAGACCATATTCTATTCCTCTCCATTACAGAGCAAATTTAGACAAAGAAATTTTAGATTTAGAGAGAAATGGAATAATTCAAAAATCGATGTCTCAATATTCTTCACCGATTGTCCTGGTGAAAAAGAAGGACCAGACAATCCGTTTGTGCATCGACTATAGAGTATTAAATACAAGAACCACAACGGATGCAGAGCCAATGAACAGCTGTGAAGATCTCATTTTAAATATGGCTCAATCATCCTTATTTTCCAAGACCGATTTAGCGAAAGGATATTGGCAAGTGCCACTACACCCTTCTTCTACACATATAACAGCATTCGCAACACCCCTCGGTTTGTACGAATGGCTATATCTTCCATTTGGCCTCAAGAACGCACCGGCCACATTTGTTAGACTAACAAGATTATTATTACACGGAATTAAAGATGTGGTAGCCTATATTGATGATATATGCATCCATTCTTCTAATATGACTTCTCACTTACTTACCCTCAAACAAGTCTTCAACCAAATCTCTCTTTTTGGGCTAACTATCAAACCTTCCAAGGTTGAATTAGGCTATACACAAATAGACTTCCTTGGTCATAGAATTTCTGAAGGCAAATTGTTGACAGATGATAAAATTGTTTCCAAGATTCTTAATCTAGAAGTGCCTACCACAAAGAAACAAATTAGAAGTTTACTAGGTCTTATTAACTATTACTCTAAATTTATTCCACATTGGGCAGAACTTACCTCAGTCTTTTCTGATATGTTAACTAAAGATCATCCATCAAAAATTTGTTAAAGTACCAGCTTAGACGATGCAATGTGTAGATTGAAACATATTTTTTCTAATCCACCAGTCTTACGATTACCCAACATAAATTTACCCTTTATTTTGACCACAGATGCGAGTGCTATCGCAATAGGAGGATGTTTAATGCAGGAAGTGGATGGAGTGAGACACCCGATTCTCTACGTAAGCCGCAAACGAAAGAAGGCAGAGACCCGGTATGCTACAGTGGAATTGGAGGCTTTAAGCCTACTGTTTTGTATATTGAGATTATCTAAGTTCCTCTTGGGTAGTCACTTTGTCGTGCTCACTGACAGTTCGCCATTATTGGTCCTTAACCATGGGTCACCTAACAACCATCGTTTGAAAAGATGGTGTCTTCTTCTTCAAGATTTCGACTTCGAAATCCGCCATATCAAAGGCCCGGACAACATTATGGCTGACCTATTATCACGGCAAACGAATGCGCCAGTAGAATGACTCTTAGCACATCGACCATTCGCCATACTAGAAACTGTGATACTTTTAGTCTGTTGCATATAACAGTGTAACTCTACACCTGCTAGAGAACTCTCAGTGAATAGGTTACTTACGACACCCATGAACATGAAACTTTAAGAGCTATACTTTAAAAGCTATACTATCAAGTGCCCAAGCTCTAGAACGATCCCAGCAAGAAACGTTAACTGTGTTTCAACCAATAATATCAACCAGTCAACTGACTCTGAATACTGTAAGAACACTTTATACGGGACATTGAGAACAATCCATACTTGCTGTTGCTACGAAACTTTGCAAACAGCCGAAACAGAACGACGTCGACTACAACACTCAAGAGACAGCCATACTAACTTTAACATTCATGGCATAACACGCTAACAACAGGAGGATAACGCGCACATCATCGTTGGATTTAGTTACTTAATTAATTAATTACTTTAGTATTAAATATGTATTATATTTGCATTAATGATGTATATAAAATGTGTTAACCTGTAATTTGTACATATTCTACGTTAATATTACAGGCGGTTCCATTCATAGGCTAAAGGACCGTCCTATACAATTGTCTCTATGTAAATTATAACCCATTTTTGAGTCATCGTACAAAAAGTACGTATTTTCTTAAAGGGCAAATATCGCCTACTCCATTTTTTTCTAAGGGCAATAACACTTACCTCAACTTTAATTATATATTTTAACCAAATACTATTTTGAATGAAAGGTGAGTGAATGACTGCGTGAAAGGATTACATGAGAGAACGATATACCTAGCGGACAAATTGTACGCAAAACGTATTTATTTTAATTTGTCTGCGTCTTTCATGTAAAATTGCATGACTTGTCTAAATTGTTAATACATGTTTAGTAGTTAGTTTAATTTAGTAGTTAGTTTAATATACTTAGTTTAGGAGTTAGGATACATCTAAGCACCACTACTTGGAATGCCTGATCATGTATTGCACACAGTGCAGTAATTCATGATTGAGGTTATCCCAACTCGTGACGCTTGGAAATACGCCACACACTCAGCACACACGTTACACAAACCTTAAAACTCAACACTATCAATTTAAAATACAGTCACTTTATTAGAAACAGCAACTTATTAGTCAACACACTAACAAGCCAACAGGGACACATGTAGTCTGAGGGGATAAAATAACAACGTAACTACATATTTAGCATTATACAACATACGAGAGTAAAAGTGTATTGAAATGCACACACAGATCAAGATTTGAAGGTGTACTTAATTAGCCAGGACTTCGGTCTTGTTAATCCTCTTTAATACAGAGGTTAATTGTCTTGGTACTATGAGAAGGGCGGGTTGTAAATACAACTACTAAAACGTCACGTAACTTCGGTCAGATAAGCATTGTTAAGGACACAGGAGACAGAGTGATCTCTTCACCAAATCAGAGAAGTGGTGTATGGGAGAATACATGAGTTTTGATGCCAGTATGTAGGTTACCAGGTTACTGTCCATCAAACTACAAACACCGACTTTATGTGATTCGGTGATAGAATTAGAACAGATCTAATTACCCTATAACAAACCATCATATCAGGGGAGAGGGGGGAATCCTGTCACCGCCTCACCTTTAGAGATATTAATTAAAGGGCTGCAACTCCAGCCCAAGGGATAGAAGTGAGACACTCGAGGCCCGAGTAATCTAGAGCCTTCTCGAAGGACTGGTCATTGAGTCCAGGGTTCCGTGGACACTGATGTGGCCCGCCTATTGCGGGGTCCACGAGGAACTCGGACAGAGTTACCACCCGTGTCGGATTGGGACACGTGTGGACCGGCAGAGGACAGACGGACTTCAGAGAGGCAACAGGGCCTGCCTTAGAGGGACTCAATAGATATCAATAGATATATATATATATACATAGGCTAGATAGTTTGCTAGACTGTTGTATGATAACTATGTGTTTGATGTTAACTATCTGTGATATGTAATATAGCGCGGGATTGTTAACCCACTGCGCCAACGCACTGTATATTGAAATACAATAAATGTTCGATATCATAGCGAACGGAGTTATTGTTGCCTGTGTGAACCCGAGCTCAGATACCTAGGCATGAGCAAGACGATGACAGAGACAGACAAGCTGAGAGACAAGAGATACGGAGATATATCGAGGCCTAGGGAACAAGTGCAACTGACATGCTTTATATAAAACCAGATCTTCTAACTGTTTAGCGTTCTATGAAATAGTAAGCTACGCGTATTTTATTGGCAATCAACAAATATGCGATAAGCACTAAACGTTCGCCATATAAAACATGACGGAAACCTAGCTGGTTGGATGGTTGTTTGGTTAGTTGGTTGTTTTATGTGTTGGTTGATTGGTTGACTCGTTGATAAGTAGGTGCACTGAATGGTTCATTGATTAGCTGGTTGGGCGCTTCGTCCTTTCATTCCATCACCCAGCCTTTGGTCTATTCGTTCGTCTATTCATTCTTTCGTTGGTGTGAATGTTGTGGAAGTCTAATATCCAGCTGTTAGTTCATATGTGCCGGCTTCCTGGCCTAGAGGTTAGCGACTTTTCTCCGTAATCTCGTATACTCTCGTAAGTAACGTGACGACGGTGACAATCAGCAGTGGCTCGAATCGCGTCGGTATCTTACGGGGTATGTGAGCCGGCCGCTCAGAAATCAATGGCAAACTACTGAGCGTAATCTTGCCAAGAAATCAACATTCAGCTGAAAGATGCTGATATTGACAGCGATGTCCTGTAAAGGATATGCAAAACATTTAGTTCATATGTACCGGTGTTCATACGTAAGGGTCCAGACAAGGACGGTAACTCCCGAAGTGAAGGTGAGCCGACTGTTCTTCCTATCCGATACACACCTGGCAAAACAACATGGCTTGTGTTACAGATTTTTAATTCTCTTCACCAAGCCCACAACCTGCGGGGTGTGCACACTCCACAATTGGCAGTGAGACCAGATGTAGTCAGTTCGTGATCTAGCACAACACACTCGGGCCGGCCCGGATGTAGCTCAGTGTTGTATTTTACCAGATGTGACGTATTTCATCGTCCACAGACTCTAGCCCAGTGTTGTTGTATTTCACCGGATTTTAGAAATTGCATTGTCAACAGACTTCAGCCTAATGTGGTCGTATTTCCCCAGATTTTAGGTGTTTCATTGTCAACAGACCGCAGCCCAGTGTGGTCATATCTTTTCAGATGTTAGGTGTTTCATTGTCAGCAGACCGCAGCCCAGTGTGGTCATATCTTTCCAGATGTTAGGTGTTTCATTGTCAACAGACCGCAGCCCAGTGTGGTCATATCTTTCCAGATGTTAGGTGTTTCATTGTCATCAGACCGCAGCCCGGTGTGGTCATATCTTTCCAGATGTTAGGTGTTTCTTTGTCATCAGACCGCAGCCCAGTGTTGTCATATCGTTCCAGATGTTAGGTGTTTCATTGTCAGCAGACCCCAGCCCAGTGTACAGAGGCAAAAAGATACATACATACACTAACTTACGCGGTTTCATTATAACAATATGGTAGTCGCTACTGTTCCCCTCAGTCTGCTCGCAGGAGTAAGTTCTGCAGTCTATTTCTTCAATGTCTCCCTTGCCAATACAGTTGTTAAATAACACGCATCCTGTAACACGAGCACGGTTTCGAGTCATTTCTTCACAATCAAAAATAATAATTAAGACTACTATTATACTGATGCCTATCGTCTTTACAGTTTGTTACATTGCGATTCGAAGAGGCATAATAACTACATCTCATCGCGGTAGCGAATGAGATTGGGACAGACAGTTTCCGCGTACTATGTTCGTCCACAATTGGTGCATGTGATCACATGAATATTTCCACATCACACACCATCTGACGTCTCACAATGGCTGTAGATGAGCTCAGTGTAGAATGGAGGACACGTTATCGCTGTGTGGAAATGACGAACGCTTACCAATGCCCAAGATGGTAGTTAGAGATAAATAATTTTCAAAATGCATGTATATATGGAAGTAAGTATGTCCAGCCCATTTCATGGCCCATTCATCACTGGTAAAAGCCTGAAATTCAGCCTATCTCTGTGGCTGAAAGTAGTTTTCTGCATGCTACAGCGGCCACCCACCGGGCAACGACTATGACAGGCCGGCAAAACTAAGCGAGGGTCAAACCAATCGGTGAACTAGGGTATGCCAACCTAGAATGTAAAGACAGGATTCGACAGGCTGCGCGGAAGAAATCATTGATGATTCAACGGACAAAATGGCGTTTACCTGCAAGGTGTTGTGTAACGAAGTGAGCACGGTAAGACTTATCACTTGCGTTTTGAATGGACTCACATAACTTGATCCAATAGTCATTTGCACAGTGCCTGGCAGCCTTTTGCACATCCTTCATAGCCTGCTTCAGATCACTGAGAGTGTCACACGTTGTTCATTCCTTGTTTCTTAAGAGAGCTATCTTCTTTTTATCAATCAAAGGCTGCAGTGTCTGGCTGTTTGCCGCAAACCAGTCCTGCCTCTTATGATCAACAGCGTCGTAAACCCCTACCGCAGTTTTATAAAGAGTTTCCTTAATTTACCCAACTTTTCACTTGTTGTACAATTGTGTTATGTATCAGTGAATGCGTCTTCAAGTTGCTGTTGAAAATCAAAGCACTTTTTAGGATCGTGAGTGTTAATAATATTAATTCTGGAGCTAGATTTATGTTTAGCTGTGTAGATTCTCTTTGATTACAGTCTAACTCTTGCAGCAACCAAAGAATGATCCATATCGCCGCCAGCACTGTGGCAACTTCGAGTTAATGATGTATGATTCAGATGTTGTCTCTGTGTGATGATGAAGTCCAGTTAAAGCCAATGGCCGGATCTTGAATGTTCCATGTGATCTTATGCAGCTCTTTTTTTTTTTTTAAAGGAGTTTGTAATACATAGGTCAAATCTGGTGCAATGCTCCAGCAGCCTTTGCCCAATTTCATTCATGCGACCGATGTTGTATTTTCCAAGGCACACTGGCCATGAACTTGAGTCCTTGCCCACACAAGCATTGAAATCACCGAGCATATAAACGTAGTCGGATTTTGGAACTGCCCTTATCAAAGAGTGAAACTCATCACAGAACGAATCCTTCATATAATCAGGAAAGCGAGTGTCGGTGCATATGCAGTTGTAATGGTTGCAAAACCACAAGAGGTTGCCAAGCGCATGGATAATAGTCTTTCATTACCTTCATCTGAGATTTCAATCATTCCTACTAGCGAATTCTTCACTGCAAAGCCTACACCATGTTGCTTTTTTTTCTGCCTGCCCTCTACCCTCCAAAAAAGGTGTAATTGTTTTCCGTGAGTGACCCTTGTCTAGCGAGACGAGCCTCCTACAGGCCAGCATTATCAATTTTTAAGGCAATTGAGTTCAGCATCAATTACAACCGTTTATCCCACATCATCAAAATTCGTCAAGTCGGTGGAATATCCGATGTTTGAGGTGTCTAATTTTCGTTTTAATAGTACCTGGTGCATTGGTTTTACAGCCTGAGTTTCAGATTTTGTCCTAGTCCCAAGCACCCATTGAAGCAGGCAGGCTTTGTCGGATCAGCACCCAATTAGCCGGGGGCTGCCCAGCTTGAGGCGGGCGGTAGCTGATCAGTGACACCTGTAGGCGTCTCCCATCGTCAGAGGCAACCCGTGGCGCTAAATGTCTACGCCAATTGACAAGGACTTATAACTCGTAAATGTTACCTCTTGATTTGAGTCCGAGACCAGTTCAGATCCGGGATGGAGTTATTGCATCTCCACAGCACACAGCCTGGGCTAAAATATAGGGATCATGTTTTGTCCATGCAGCATGATTCATAACACCTATACATCTGGAACAAGACAAGCTACAGAAGCTGCCGGATTAGCAAAGCAATGCTCTAACTGCCCGCCTGTCGGAGCTTCGATCCTAGACCAGCTGGCAACCAAGACTTAGGACCTGGTCTGCCCAGCCATGACATGTTGTCTTTAGGTTGCATTTCCTCGAACCAGGATAAGACTTGTACCCTCCCTATTGCACTCCTTCGCCCGAAGCCGTTGGCACATGTGGGGTGTCGGGTTTGGTAAGCTCCGCCCAATATTCGGCGCTGACAGAAATCAGGTAGTACCGTCTACTGTCATACGGTAGCTCAGTCATATCTGACAAATTGCAAGTGTGCTTATATATCGACTACCACCTTTACTGAAGCATCCAAATCTATGTTTGCAAAATAACATATTCTAAGTGGATTGGCGATATTAAAGACGTTGTACGATTACACAAAATTACATAATCCAGTGCCACACATCGTGTTTTTATACGTCAACTATTTCTCTCCCACGATGCTTGGCGGCAAACGTAGAAGATGAACATGATGATGATGATGATGATGATGATGATGATGATGATGATGATGATGATGATGATGATGATGATGATGATGATGATGATGATGATGATGATGATTATGATGATGATGATGATGATGATACTGACGTTGCTGATAATGAAGGAAAGGAAAGGTTAAAAGAACAATCAATTTACCCTCTTCTATTAAGGTCACATTTCCCTGATCACATCTGTACTTGGAACAATGTTGTTGTCCATAAATGGTGAAGACGTGGCCATGTTCATATCTATCCCCAAGATAACAGCAAATAACTGGTGAGTAAAGTATTATGTGGTTGTAATGGGCGAATGGATAAGAGAGACTTCCTCTTAAACTGCCGGCTCGCTGATGGTGAAGTAGCGGATTCAACCTTACACTGGTCAGTTGGACTATCATGTTGTCTTCATGTTCTTGACTTAGCGACGTAAATTACAAGCACCTCAGAAGTTGAAGTGGATTCAGCTGATGGTGACTGACCCTGGTAATGGGGAAAGCTGGCCCGCATGCAGACATAGGTCCAGTGTTGACCACGCTCGAGGTTAAAGCACGCGAGTAAAAATGCACGCATGTATTAATGTGTTTCAGTCCACTTTGGACTATTTTACCACGGCAGTGGCGCAGAAAGTAATAACAAAGGTGTCATAAATAAAGCCACCGCAGTAAAGGAAACAAAAACTTCTATGATTGTTGACTCTGAGGTATATTGGGTATAATGTGCTAGCCTCATATGTTTACAGACCACTGATCAGTCAATAAGTCACGTGTTTAACGTCAACATATCTCCGGGTGTCTGTTGTTCCCCTATTGCTATTATTGTTATTATACAGATAAGCTTCTATTAACCGTCACCGTTAGGGCCTTGGTTGTGACGGATAACCGAATAGATGGATAATATAAATCTCTTAACGCATATGCACAGTAACGTAATTTCACTGCGGGCGTGGTACGAAAATGAAAATCAAATCCTTGAAAAGTGAATAATACATACATATTGTATTTTATTATACAAAACGGTCAATATAATCTTCAATATAAGAGTTAGTTAGTTTAGTTTAGTTAAGTTTAGTTAAGTTAGTTAAATTTAGTTAAGTTTGGTTAAGTTTAGTTACGTTTAGTTAAGTTAAGTTAAGTGTAGTGCAGTGTAGTGTAGTGTAGTGTAGTATACTTTAGTTTAGTTAGTTAGGTAGGTAGTTAGTTAGTTAGTTAGTTAGTTAATTAGTTAGTTAGTTAGTTAGTTAGTTAGTTAGTCAGTCAGTCAGTCAGTCCGTCCGTCCGTCCGTCCGTCCGTCCGTCCGTCCGTCCGTCCGTCCGTCAGTCAGTCAGTCAGTCAGTCAGTCAGTCAGTCAGTTAGTTAGTTAGTTAGTTAGTTAGTTAGTTAGTTAGTTAGTTAGTTAGTTAGTTAGTTAGTTAGTTAGTTAGTTAGTTAGTTAGTTAGTTAGTCGAGGTTCCAACTTCACGGCAACGGGTAGTCCCCATTATGCTCCATTCCCGTGTCAGCGAATATCCCACAAAATGCTCCCCACTGCCCAATGTGAAAAGTGGAAAAGACAGGAGTCTCGGCAATCCAACAGCCCGCACAGGTACACTGTGCATAATGCCGCCGTCAGAATGTCAACACAAAATTCATCCACGAATATCACAGTTCATCGTCGATGGACTCGGCAGTCACCAGAAAGACCTCATTGACCCGGGTTTTCTCACATGGCTCGGTCTCATACTGCAGGGCGACCCACCGAAAGCGTCGCACAAAGCACGAACTCCGCAGCTTCAGCGCCGAGTCCCAAAAGTCTCCCGAAAAAAATGCACTCGTGAATCGAAAGGGCAAAACAGTCAATTCAGCAACCGCCGCTAGCCATTGTTCCGAACATGCAGTTCACTGTACAGGAAAGATGTAAAAGCATTCCACGCGAATTTCACAACTCACGGTGTCGCCCACGCACTCACTCAGTAGCAGAACGACGGAACCATGTACTACCAATCCAACATGAGGAAAATGTGATTGCAAACCGTAGCCACAAGCATCAAATCGCCACAGGCTTTAACAGCTCAACGCCTAACCGCCATGTTGGCGACCGGAGATATAAGAGTAGAAATGTACTGAAATGTATTGCAATACTATAAACCTACGTGACTTTGAAATAATATGGCACCTCCTTTTGCGTCTTTGAGGCTCAAGCTTTCTGCGCGGAGATGTTCCGTATCTTACGCCGAAGTTGTATCTGAGTTGCATTTTCCTCCTCTTGCATTTCAAACCAGTCGGTTCAATTTGATAACATTGTTTCTGCTTCTGAGTAGCTAATTGTAGGTTTTTGGTAAAGAACTTATACTTGATCGTCATCAATTTCTCCTTCTTCAACGGTTGTCACACTAGAAACAATTTCATAATCGTTCAAAATTTCAAAACCTTCATCCATTTAGTCACATTCTAACCAATCTGTTGCTACTTCTGGCGTAATGTTTTAACTATTTAGTCCTACATTGTTGCACAATTTCGTCGACACTAACAGTCTCATTTCCCCCAGTTTCGTCGATAGGTCCAAACAAGAGTGTATCCCACCTATTCTTTAGATTAGACAGTTTAAGGCCAGCCCAGGGAGTGGTGACATTCAAAATAGCGTTCTTTATGTTGTATCACGCATTTAATTTTTAAAGATGATGACGGATAACATTAGCTGGTGGTTAAACGAGTGACGGTTAATTGAAGTTTTACTGTTCTATTATTGTTATTAGAAGATGTTTGCATATCCTTTGCAGGACATCGCTGTCAACATCAGCATTTTTCAGCTGTATGTTGATTTTTTGGTAAGATTAGGCTCAGTAGTTTGCCATTGCTTTCTGAGCGGCCGGCTCACATACCCCGTAACTTACCGACGTGATTCGAATCACTGCTGATTCTCATCGTCGTCACGTTACTTACGAGAGTATACGAGATTACGGAGAAAAGTTGCTAATCTTTAGGCCAGGAAGCCGGCTTTATTGTTATTATACTATTATTATAATTACACTGGTTCACACACGTTTTGGTACCTTGCATGCTATAGCTGTTCTTGGGTAATTGTGAGTTGCTGATTACCAAAAAAAAATGTAATCCGATTTTATTCTATCAGCCCTAGATTTTGAGATATTTAAAATTGAACTTTTTAGCATGGCAATTGCAATCTACAAGCCAAAAAACTGTGTGCCGCCAGTGACAATTTTGACTGTGATGCGTATGTCATTAATATACATTTATTACGTTCATATAAAACGCCAAACATGTGTTAAAACGTTATCACTAACATGTTATTTTATCTACAGTCAACACACAAAAAGGTTCTTTTCGAGGACTTTCTGGAATATGACATACCTGGACAGTCACGCTTAATTGTCCATCATTAATCTGTCATCATGTCAACGTACCTGGTAGTATCGTTTCTCCTTTGTTTTTATATCTTATTGAAATCTTTCATCTTTCTCTTAACTGAAGTCGCTTCGATTTTCGGAACGCAAATATAAATGGTTATGGAGGTATTGTAATGCTATGCTAGTTAGTTAGTCGACAGATCATCCTCATTGCGCATCGAACCATTCAGTCCATAAGTGCTCGGATCCCCTCCTCAGCAAATCCCGCGGCGTGTAGGGGCTAACGACATAACTTCTGTGCTGGTTTATCAACCTTCTTTGGCTTCCTGCGTAATGTTCTTGTTTGGTTACACCTCTTTTAATTTGCTGTTCTCGCAGTCTGACCATGGGTGTAGATTCGCAGTCATCACTTAGTTCTCGCAAAAGTCTTACATCTCGTAGTGCATTCAGAATGTCAGCCTGGTCCATGGCGCGTCCGCCTTCCACATTAGCCATACCTGCGAGCTTGTCAGCCCGCTCATTTCTTTGTACTCCCACACGCCCTGGCACGAAGATGAAACTAATTTTTGCCAGTCGAGACCGCTCCAGAGACAGCAACCACTTTCTTCGGATCCACCCCGTCTTTATCCTCTTGAGCATTCTCATTGAGTCGCTATAGACACATGCCCTAGTAAATGTCTGTGTCTCGAACCATGTTATTGTATTACTTACTGCCATGACTTGCATAGTCAGGCTACTTGTGGTCTCAACAAAAGCACCAGCGTCCTCCTTCACAATTCTCCCTCCGGCCCGCTCTGTAAAGGCCCATGAGCTTCTCACAAGTCGGACGACCGACCCATTTGTGTAAATGACATCATCAACGTCTAACGAATTCTCGAAAATCAACGCTTGTACTTCCGCCTCCACAGCATCCGGATTTTCTTGTCTGCATTTTCTGTCTAGTTGGATGCAAACTGAAACAGGCGTACATAAATATGTTGGCACATGTACCCACTCCTCGCCAGGTTCTAAGTCCTCCAGTTAACACAACTGTTGACGAATGTCTTCCGTTGACCCATCCACGACCTTCCTCTTTTTAACCTGCTGCCCTTCAACTTCATAATTTCACTATGCAGTGGATGTTGTGTGTTTGCATTGACTCTGAGGTAGGCACGTGCTTTGCAAATTTGTAGTCTGTCTTCATTGGCTGGAGAATCAAGAAAGTAGCTCATAGCCCTGCATGATGTATCTCTTGTACATCCAAGAATAATGCGCTTAGCTTCGTTTTGTATCCTTTCCATCCTTTCTATCTGCTTAAGGCTTAGAGTCAGGACCGCTGTCGCATACTCAAAAACAGACATAACCAGCCCCTAGAATAGCTCACAGTTTTCTGTCGCCATCACCCGCATCGCAGCCAAACCCCGCTTGGTCTTTGTTGTCACCTGGTCTATGTGCTCATTATAAGCAAGGCTTCGGTCAAAACGTATCCTCAGGTTATTCATTGCCTGCGTTCTTCCCATAGTCTCTGAACACAGATTAACAATTGGTGTTGGCGTGTTTACAATATGAATATTCAAAGAGAACCATGTCACTGTTGCCTTTGATGGGTTGACCATTGGGGCAGATTCAACACACCAAGTACTTATGCGATTGAGTTCGGTTTGTAGTTCTACAGCAACCCGATCTCTATCCTTACCCTGATGATACACTAAAACATCGTCGCATATCTCAATGTCCTCCCCGGTCCAGTCATCTGCTCGCTGGTGATTCTAGGTGTAGGCATTGAACAGCACCGGAGATATTGGTGATCTTTTCCGTCCGTCCGCCCGTCCGTCCTGCGAAAAAACACAGATTTCCACCTACTCTCAGCCAGCCCCTGTGGCATTGGTTATAATACTGGTGGTTCCTTGTGCGGGATGAGTTTTTTTAGTTCTCTGTGTGCCAGTGTTAGCTGGCTTCTCCGTTGAAGACTTTATGCCTGTGACGTCAGCGGGGGGATTGGTTGGCCGGCTACTTTTTCTTGAGTCCTTCTCTCCTGGTGGATTCGTTTGTCAGTGTTGGCTTCTGGCTTATAAGTTTTAGCTATTGATTATTGGTTAGCTATCCTGCTCTGGTTTTGTGTTATCTTCTTGGAGTTTTCGTATATATTATTCTTGCTGTTTTTCTTCTTCTTCTCCGAGGCGGTTCATTTCCATTTCATATTTTATTCGCCCATGGTCATGTCATCGTCGTACTCCTCGCATAGCAGTCGAGCTTGTCTGTCCTTCTCATCGTATTTAGATTTCCTTATTGCCGTCCTCTCTTCGAATGTTAAGGTGGATTCATCTTCCTTGTCTGATCTCCGGGCTGGGCTTACGTCGACTTCGGCATGCTTGGTTGTCGCTTCTTGGCTGACTAGGCTTGCGTCATGTTTCCAATTGGGAACTAGTTTCCCCTTGAACTTATTCGTTAGAGCGAATGGGTTGCTGGCTTCTTCTTGAGGTTTCCACTGGTCTTTGGCTTGGCTCCATCATGCGTCTTCTTGCTTCCATTTTTGTGTAGTGTCCTTATACGCTTTTCGATGTTTTCTTTTTGGGCTATATCTTGCGGCTTTTCTGTGATCTTTTTATTGGCTTCCGCTGGTTTGGCTTAAGTTGGCTCCCTTTCAGTTAACATTTCTCTTTCAACTTTTATTGCTTCCAAGATGTCCTCGTTCTTCTTTGTTGTTTGGATCATGAGCTCAACCTCTTGTTTAATGTCGTACTGGATCTTCTTTACTTCGGAAAGCAGCTTTTCATTTTCGCTGGTCGGGAAACGAAGTTGCCTGACTTAGTTTGTATAGTTCGTCAATCTGGCTTTGTAGTTTTGCTCTTTCACCTTGTGAGATGCACGTGGCTGTCTCGCACCTCCTCATTGCTTCCTTAAATGGTGTCTTAGTTACAATGGCGATCTTTAGCACGTCTCCGTGTCTTTGGGGGTACGGACAGCCCAAGTATCTTGCCCCATGCTTTCCCAAGTAGTTGGCTCACTTTTTTTTTGTGCTGTTGGGTGCTCTAAAGTCCGTGTCCAGCTTGGCCAGCGGACACGCTTTGAAGGCGTGGTGATCGGCGCAGTACCGGCAGATGTCCGTCTTGCTGCGACATATAGCTCTGCTGTGGCCAGCCCTCTGGCATCTGGAGTGTTGAGTAATCCTTGGTGGTGATCCCTGTGGTAAGCTAGGTTTTATTGTTGTTGGTTCCGTAGTCCAACTGCCACATCTAAAAGCTACTTTCCGTTGGAAGAGGGCTGCAGCGATCTAAATACGGATGAAAGGACTTATCTTCAGTTCTAGAAGCTGACGCATTAAAAAATCCAATGGTACTCTGTTGTAAGCGTCCTCAAGATCAATCTCTGCAGCAAAGGCTTCAATGCCTGAGTGTATACATTCATAGACGTCATGGGCAAAAACTGCTGCATTGGTCCGGGTTTCTATTTTTGAACGGTACCCTCCTAGGGTAGGTGGGAAAACACCTTGTCTCTCTAGCTGGCTTGATACTGTTCTAGCAATTAACTTCTCCAGCAGTTTGCCTATTGTATTATGCATGGTTATTACTCGATATCCCTGAATTTTTGTTTGGTTATTTGCCAGGATTTGGCAAGAGAATCAGATAGATGTGTAACCACTCCTCCTTGATGCTAGCACTCCCTATACTGTTATTGTACATGGTTGCTAGTTTCTCTAGCTCGTTGTCGGTACACCTATTGATGTCGTCATATCTTATGCCATCTGGCCCTGCAGCGCTGTTTTTTGATCGTCGAAGCACAGCCTTGATTTCATTCACTGTCAATGTGTCTTCATCCGAAATGTTCTGGGCCTTGCCCCTGTCTGAGGTAATCTCCTTGGCAAGATTTCGGCCTCTCGTGTCTATCTAGTTGCTCTGCTCTAGATAGCGTTCAAAGAGGGCTTTGCCCTTGTTCTCGTCAGTCCTCTGCCAGATAAGGTCAGCACCTTGGAAGTCAGAAATTCTCTTATTCTTGACTAGCCCACACATGTTTTTATGTAGTCGCCAGAACAAGTTCATTGACTTGTCTGTGCTTACTATTTGACATACCTCTGCCCATTTTGCCACTCTTAACCACCTTAACCAATTCTTTTTTCTTTTTTTTTAAATAGCTTACTTTTGTGTGCATCTCTCTTTCTAAGTGCATGCAGGGACCGGGATGGGCAACTCTGTTCTTCTTGACTTTTTGCCATTTCCTTACAGCACTGCTCTTATCCATCCAGGCCTTCTCCACCATAAAATTCCACCAAGGTGGCTGTTCTCAGCTTTTTTTTTCCTGCCGTGAATCGTACTGCGCTTGCCACACCTTATTTTACTCACGACATCTTGCCCTGTACTGTCATACTGGAAATTCTTGACCATTGACTTGTGCTTCCTGGTTCTGTTTTTCTCCCCAATATGCTACAAGGGTGGTGGTCGCCGCCGTAGTACCCTAGGATACCCCATCTACACACTGTAGTGAGTGAAGGAGAAACCAGCACTAGATCAATATCACTGTCCCCATCACCTCGAAGGCTTGCTGTGCTGGTGACACAGCCACTGTTCATACAAACCAGGTTAATGGTTTCAAGTGCAGAGTCGAGCTCTTCGCCCTGTGTGTTGGAGGAAATGTTCCCCCATGATCTACCTTTAGCGTTGAAATCGCCTCAGAAAATAGCATTTCTCTCATGACCTAATATGTCACTTAAGCACTGCAACTTCTGGGAACCCACATTTGCGTTACGGGCATAAACATTAACCAACACGAATGGTAGACCGGACTGAACTCTAACAGTCTGTATTTGTATGTCATCATTGTAACAACTGGACATGTCTACCTCTGAAGCCACCACACTGTCGCAAATGAGAATCGCCGTTCCCAAATATCGCCTGTTGTAGAAGCATTTGAAGCCGGCAATTGGGGGTATTTGATCCCCCAGTCCTGTCTCCTGGAGCACTACAATGTCATTCCTGTATACCAAGTTTTCCTGAATAGGGCCTCGGTGTTTTACGCTGGCACAGTTCTAAAATAGAATACGAGTATTCATGAGGCTCAAACGGTCACATTTGAGTCTAAAACGCCTTACTCCACCTCGTTTGTGCTGTTTTTCGGCCACCCCGCTGCCCCTGTCGCCTTGCTGGGTTGAATGCCCTCCACACGGAGCACAAACGTTGTGTGAACCCATGTTGAAAAACAGAACAACACATAAACAGACACGCATGCCAAATTTCCACTCAAGGATCATTTCGCTTAATGCACGAACTCCGTAGCATCGGCGCAGATCTTGAGCAGAAACTCCTGGTATTACATAATGACACACAAATTACACGCAAGAGATGAAAATATCCATCTCCTACGCAAAAAAGGGAACGGTCACAAAACAACACAATCGACCGCCGCCATCTTGACCGGGGAAAACTTCCGAGATCTTAAGGCAGCTAGCGGGCAGCCCAACACCTTGCAGCCCTTGAGACTGACATCAACAGCCGTTTAGTCGGCGCAGGGTTTAAGACAATTAGAGTTAAATGGCATTGATATGGTTGCTACGCAATCGGCCTCATGTAGGAATTTCACCATATTGGAGATTCTGGGTATTGGAAAGCCGGAGTTTTGTGATAACAAGTACCTAGATAACTTCATTATTGATAAATGTATTACAGAAGAGACAAACAACAACATATGGCACTCACAATATGCATTCTTATAGAAGATAATATAATACTATATAAGATGAAGAATATCTTATATAATTAATAGTTTTCACTGAATTTTATATCACACACACACACACACACACACGCGCGCGCGCGCGCACACACACACACACACACAGAAAGACACACACACACACACAGAAAGACAGAAGAAACACAATTGGTATGGAAGGTATAATCTGATGCACTGATATATTCTATTGGGGAAACTGTACCGTCAATGTACCGTCACATCTTCATGTGATGATGATGATGATGTTTTTGATGTTGTACCATACAATCTGACATACTTTCGTTCTGTAAAACTGGAGTCACTGTGTTTTCAGGTGTCCTGGTACAGACATGGCGTTGGCAACCATTCTTATAGTGGGCGGAGCCCTCGTGAATACATGCGTCTCCAATGTGGCAACCTAAATAACAAAAATACAGCTGAAGTAACTTAGTTTATAAGTTAATTATCATCATCTTCATCATCACCATCATCAAATGTCAAATATGCAGCTAAATCAGCTTAGTTTTTAAATTATTC
>JACEFZ010004145.1:312500-380000 GCA_014155875.1 Cepaea nemoralis
AATAAACATCATAATAGGGGACTTCAATGCAAAAGTAGGAAATCAAGGGGATAGATACACAGTAGGAAACTATGGTTTAGGAGAGAGAAATGAAAGAGGATACAGACTCGTAGAGTGGGCAAAAGAACAGGAAATGATTGTAGGAAACACCTGGTTCAAGCAACACCCTAGAAGATTATGGACATGGTGGAGTCCTGATAGCAGGATTAGAAACCAGATTGACTACATTCTGATTAGCAGAAGATTTAGAAACGCATTAACGCTAGCAAAAACAGTTCCCAGTGCTGATTGTTATAGTGACCACAGATTACTCACAGGAACATTGAGGATAAAGTTGAAGAAAGTCAAGTATATAACAGGAAACACTAAATATGATTTGTGTACATTGAGTAATGACAAGGAAATACAAAACAAATTCAACATAGAAGTACAGAACAGATTTCAAAATTTTGTCTGATCTAGAGATCCTATTCCAGGATGTGGATGATCAATTGGAAACGTTGAAGAATGCTATCAATGTGGCTGCAGAAACAACTACTCCAAAATTAAAGAAAGTGTGTCGTAAGAAATGGATGACTGAAGACATTTTACACCTCATGAAAACAAGAAGACTCAACAAAAATAATTCTGTCAAATATGAAGAAATTCACAGACAAGTCAGAATATTATGTAAGGAGGCAAAAGAAGCATGGTTTGAGGAAAAGTGCTTAGAAATTGACAACCAACACAACAGTCAAAATACCAAATTAGTGCACAAAAGAATTCAGGAACTTACTAATAAAAGAACAAGTACATCAACAGGGTGTCTAAAAACTGAAGATGGCAAAATCATAATAGAAAAAGACCAGATTCTACATGTATGGACAGATTATGTGAAACACCTTTATGATGATAACAGAGACGAACAGTATGCTATTAGATTTAATAATGAAGGACCAGCAATTTTAAAGATGGAGGTTCGAAATGTTCTTAAGCATATGAAAGCTGACAAAGCCCTCGGTGCAGATAACATCACAACAGAAATGATTAAAGCTTTAGAAGAATTTGGACTAGAGCAAGTTACCAGACTGCTGAACACATTATATGATACAGGAGATATACCTCCTGAATTATGTAACTCTGTATTTATTGCAATCCTAAAGAAATCAGGAACCTTGGAATGTGATCAACATAGAACAATTAGTATAATGAGTCACATCACAAAGATTTTGCTAAGAATTATCATGCAAAGAGTGAGGAAGAAGATACAATCTGAAATAGGGGAAGAACAATGCGGGTTTGTAGAAGGAAAGGGTACAGTAAATGCTGTGTATATGCTGCGAACAGTTATTGAACGTGCTATAGAAGTAAACAAGGATATACATCTTTGCTTTATTGACTATACAAAGGCTTTTGATAGAGTTAGACATGTCAGCATGGTGGATATGCTTGCAGATCTACAAATTGATGGGGAAAAAATTAGACTTATAAAAAACATATATTGGAAACAACAAGCTGCAATAAGGATTGATAATGAAGTGGGACAGTATCAGCCAATTAAGAGAGGTGTTAGGCAAGGATGTGTGATGTCTCCAGATCTTTTTTCCCTATACAGTGAAAATATTTTCAGAAATGTAGAAGATATAAATGGAATCAGCATTGGAGGACGAAACATCAATAACATTAGATATGCAGATGATACAGTATTAATTGCAGACAATGCGCAGGACCTGCAACAATTAGTAGATGCGGTTGTTGTACACAGTGAGCAACTGGGGTTAGAATTAAATTGTAAAAAGACTCAGTTTATGGTCGTCAGTAGGAAGGAAGAAGTGCCACAATATAATATACAAGTAATGGAAATATTCTTCAACAAGTGAATCGGTACAATTATCTTGGAATAGTCATAACATCTGATGGCAGATGCCTTGAAGAGATTAGAACAAGAATGGCCATGGAGAAAGTAGCCTTTAGCAAGATGAAAAACATTCTGACCAATAAAAAGATGCCAATTGAAACGAGAAAAAGAGTGTTGAGGGGATACATAGAGCCTGTTCTTTTTTATGGATGTGAAACTTGGACAATGAGCAGTCAAGCTGAAAAGCATCTGATGGCTGCAGAAATGTTGTTTCTTAGGAAAATGCAAAGAATACCACGGACAGACAGAAAAACCAATGACCAAGTACTACAGGAGACAAATGAACATCGTAAACTGATTAGAGAAATTAGACGTTGACAGTCAAATTTTTTGGACATGTTATGGGAAGAAATGGATAGGAGAACTTAGTGACAACTGGCAAGATCGAAGGGAACAGATCAAGAGGAAGACCGAGAGGAAAATACCTGGATGGCTTGGCCACATGGCATGGACGAGACAGGAACACTGAGCTGATCCACGACACTGGTGATCGAGTGAAATGGCGAGTCATGACCGCCCTCGCTTTCCGGCATGGCACATGATTGATTGATTGAATGGGCACATCAGGTTGTTCTTCTTTTGCTCTTTCCTTAGACAATTGATCAGCTCTTTAGTTTCCGACGACTCCACAGTGGATGGTATCCACTGTATGGTGACCTTATGCTGACTGCTAAGTTCAGAAAGTAGTGTCCTTAGAACTGGCAATGTCCCAGACAGGAGCGCCTCTAGTACTGATTTTGTATCTGTCAATAGAACCACAGGTTGTGTACCATGGCTGGTATTTAGTAATTTCTCTGTTTCTATCTTGACTTCCTCGATTTCAGCATCATGGTTATGGCAGTAGTTTCCTTTTAGAACTCTGGCCGTGTCCCTAGTATTATTTGGGTATTCTATTTACACTCCCGCTCCTCCATTTCGAACAGCATTGTGCTGACCCATCTGTGTAGACTCGGATCCAGAGATCCTGTGGGTACTCGTCATCAAGGAAGCTGAGAGTGGCTGTACTGCGCTGTACACTGTTCTGTTCCTACTTGTCAAATATTCCTCTCACTTTTGTCTGGATTTGTAGCGATAGTCTATGTTCATCTTTCCACGGGTTCGCTCTAGAATAGTTGTCAGGGGCATACCATCTGAGGGAAGATCGGTGGTTTATCTGCAGTGTCGTTTGGCCTGGTGGATGAAACTACAGTGGAGAACACAGTGACGCAAGTCTTTTCTTGCTCTTGAGACCGTCTATCTGTACTGGGGCTCTTCGGGGGTGCAAGTATGCTTTCACCCATTTGTACATTCTTCCATTGACTTTACATTTTCTCAGTTTCTTCATCAGATCTTCTTTCCAGACTTTGTCAAAGGTTTTCTTTAGATCTATCCAAGCCGCAAGTACCAGCTTCTTCTCTTGGAATGCATCCTCAATATCTTGAGAGAGCTAGGTTGTCTGATCTTCCATAGAGTAGCACTGCCTAAAGCCAGCCTGTTGTGGCACAACGATGGTTTCACTTTCAATATACCACTGTAGTCTGTGATTGATGACGCATACCATTGTTTTGCAGAGACAGCTGGTGAGGCTAATGGGTCTGTAGCTGGAGGCAATTTAACTGTCTTTCCCAGATTTTAGGATGAGTATCATGGTTGCTTATCTCCAGCCTTGTGGAACACTGCCTAAGGTCCATATCTTATTAAAGATCTGTAGCAGCTTTGCTTTGGCCTCTGTTCCTAGGTACCTAATCATTTCATTGCAGATACTATCAACTCCTAGTGACTTTCTCATTTTAAGTTCTGATATGGCTAGCTCCAGTTCACTGATTGTGATAGGTGCCTCCATAACCTCATGTACTATTTGCTTCTGTCCTGTATGTTGCAATTTCTTTCGAATCTCTTGTTGTTTCTCTGGACTAATTTTGATATTGTTATCTTGTGCGAATGAGTCCGCAAAATGGTCAGCTGCTTGCTTTCCTGTTAAGATGTTTCCGTCTTTATGTAGTGCAATTTTTGAGTTTCTCTCTGTTCCCTACTCGTTAAGCTGTTTTATTAGCTTCCACAATTTCCTTGTCTCTTTCAAAGTTCAGTGACTCTGTTTTTTCCTGCCAGCTTTTCCGTCTAGCCTGCAGCTGGGCCCTTTGAAATTTGGCTTTTGCGTGCTGGTATTTATTGTGGTGCTGAGACTTGCCTCAGCTTGCCTTCTACACACCTCCACATCATTATGCAACTGTTCCAGTTCACTACTCCAGTAGGGTTTATAATGTTTACGGGCTCCACTTGGTACTGTTTCTCGTGCTGCCTGCAGTATGCATTTCCCAAACTCTTCAAGTACTTTATTTATGTCCTTCTCAGTGTTCAGGTTTCTAACCAGTATGCTGGTGCGATGCTTGTACATTGCCCAGTCTGCTTTCTTGCAGTTCCACATTGAAAGAGTGCTGCTTTCAGTTACAAGCTCATTTTCTACAGTTAGAAAGCCTGGCCGATGGTCAGTGCCAACTAGCTATTTCCCAACAATT
Source organism: Cepaea nemoralis (assembly GCA_014155875.1). NCBI lineage: Eukaryota > Metazoa > Mollusca > Gastropoda > Stylommatophora > Helicidae > Cepaea > Cepaea nemoralis. The sequence continues at coordinate 316,893 of JACEFZ010004145.1, forward strand.
CGTTTAATGTTCCACTCCAGGTCTGGTGAATGAAAAGCCAGGTCAGGTGAAGTTGTAGTGTGCCATGATCTCAAGCAGAAGGTATGTGGGTCAGACGGCTTGTTAATCAGGATAAATCTATTCTCATCCTGCCAGTCTTCCAGTCTCTCTCCTCTCTGGCCCATGTGATCATAGCCCCAGCTCTGCGAATGATTGTTGAAATCGCCACACACAATCATGTTTCATTTTAATGGTATTGCTTGTGGGCGGTCGTTTGGACAGTAATAGTTAGTTAGTTAGTCGAGGTCATCCTCATTGCACATCGAACCATTCAGTCCAAAAGTGCTCGGATCCCCTCCTCAGCAAATCCCGCAGTGTGTGGCGGCTAACGACACCATTTCTGTGCTGGTTTATCAATCTTCTTTGGCTTCCTGCGTAGTGTTCTTGTTTGGCTACGACTCTTTTAATTCGATGTTCTCGCAGTCTGACCATGGTTGTAGATTCGCAGTCATCACTTGGTTCTCACAAGAGTCTTACTTCTCGTAGCGCATTAAGAAAGTCAGCCTGGTCAATGGAGCGTCCGCCTCCACATTAGCCATACCTGCGAGCTTGTCAGCCCGCTCATTTCCTTGTACTCCGGCGTGCCCTGGCACGAAGATGAAGCTAATCTTTGCCAGTCGAGACCGCTCCAGAGACAGCAACCACTCTGTTCGGATCCACACCGTCTCTATCCTCTTGAGCATGCTCATTGTTGAGTCGCTAAGGACACATGTCCTAGTTAATGTCTGTGGCTCGAGCTATGTTATTGCTTTACTTACTGCCATGACTTCCATAGTCAGGCTACTTGTGGTCTCAACAAAAGCACCACAGTCCTCCTTCACAATTCTCCCTCCGGCCCGCGCCGTAAAGGCCCATGAGTTCGCACATGTCGGACGACCGACCCATCTGTGTAAATGTCAGCATCACGGTCTAACGAATTCTCGAAGATAAACGCTTGTACTTCCGCCTCCACAGCAGCCGGATTTTCTTGTCTGCATTTTCTGTCTAGTTGGATGCAAACTGAAAGGGACGTATATTAATGGGTTGGTACTTGCACCCACTCTTCGCCAGGTTCTAAGTCCTCCAGTGAACACGCCTTTTGAATAATGTCTTCCGCTTGACCCATCTACGACCTTCCTCATTTTAACCTGCTGCCCTTCTCCTTCAATTTCCCTATGCAGTGGAATTTGTGTATTTCCGTTGCCTCTGAGGTAGGCACGTGCTCTGCAAAATTGTAGGTCTTCAATTTTTTGAAAAATCAAGAAGGTAGCGCATCGCCCTGCATGATGTATCTCTAGTACATCCAAAAATAATGCGTATAGCTTCGTTTTGTATCCTTTCAATCCTTTCTATCTGCTTACGGCTGGGAGTCAGAATCGCCATCGCATACTCAAAAACAGACATGACCAGCCCCTCGTAGAGGAGACATAGATGACGCTGCTCACAGTTTGCTGCCGCAATCACCCGCATCGCAGCCAACCCTCGCTTGGCCTTTGTTATCACCTGGTCTATGTGCACGTTATAAGCAAGGCTTCGATCAAAACGTATCCCCAGGTAATTCATTGTCTGCGTTTTTCCCTCAGTCTCTGAACACAGATTAACAGTTGGTGTTGGAGTGTTGACAATATGATTATTGAAAGAGAACTATGTCACTGACGCCTTTGTTTTGTTGACCAATGCCCCAGCCTCAGCACACCAAGAACGTGTGCATTTGAGTTCGGTTTGTAGTTCCACAGCAACTTTATCTCTATCCTTACCCTGACGATACACTAAAACATCTTCGGCATATGACAATGTCCACCCCGGACCTGCGATCTGCTCACTGGTGATTCTCACAGTGTAGGCGTTGAACAGAACCGGAGATAATGGTCCAACTGCCACATCTAAAAACTACTTTCAGTTGGAAGAAGGCTGCAGCGATCCAATTAAGGAGGAACGGACGTATCTTGAGTACAAGAAGCTGACGCATTAGAAAATCCAATGTTGTACGCGTCCTCCAGATCAATCGCTGCGGCAAAGGTTTCAATGCCTGAGTGGAAACCTTCATAAACATCATGGGCAAAAACTGCTGCATTGGTCTAGGTTTATCTTTTGGGACGGAACCCTCTCAGGGTAGGTGGGAAAACACCTTGCTTCTCTAGCTGTCTTGATATTATTCTGGCAATTAACTTCTCCAGCATTTTGCCTATTGTATACTGCGTGGTTATTACTCGATATACCTGAATTTTTGTGTGGTCTTTGCCACGCTTCGGCAAGGGGATCAGATAGCTGTGTAACCAGTCCTCCTTGATGCCAGCACTCCCTATACTGTTGTTGTCCATGTGTGCTAGTTTCTCTAGCTCGTTGTCGGTACACTTATTGATGTCGTCATATCTTATGCCATCTGGCCCTGGAGCGCTGTTTTTTTTTATCGTCGAAGCAAAGCCTTGACTTCTTTCACTGTCACTGTGTGTTCAGCCGAAATGTTTTGGGTCTTACACCTTTCTGAGGTAACCTCCTTGGCAAGATTCCGGTCTCTCATTCCTGTCTGGTTACTCTTCTCTAGATAGCGTTCGAAGAGGGCTTTGCCCTAGTTCTTGTCAGTCCTCTGCCAGATGACGTCAGCTCCTTGGAAGTCAGAAATTCTCTTATTGATTACCCCACTCATGCTTTTATGTAGTCGCCAGAACAATTTCAGTGCTTGTCTGTGCTTACTCTTGTACATACCTCTGGCCATTCATATGGAAGATGTAGTATTGCAGTTCAATAAGAAAATAGCCCAAGCAATAGCACAGTTCCCAAGATGATGAACATGTCCTGGAATATACCTATTTCAAACGAGGTTAGACAAATCAAACTTAAGAGCTGCATTGAGCAAATCCTGATTAATAGAAAGAATTGTAGGTTTATAAGACTCAAGAGGAATGGTGTAGAGGCGGCCGAGATGTGTTTTAATAGAATAGTGACGAGAACACCGTTGACGACTGAAGAGAGTAGTAAAGATGTTTAAAGGCGTTATCTTACAAGGAAGACTGGTTACTCGCATCATAAAAAGACAGTCCACATACATTTGGCAGGTCACGAGAAGGGAAAGCTGTAGTAAATCGCGACAACGCGTAATTTGAAGGAGAGGCAGGAGGAGAATGACAGAGAAGATCTTCGGTATTTGGCATCGGGGCAAGGAGAAACAACATTATTAGAGATCATTGGCAGCATACACGACACAAGGTTGTGGACAGATATGATCACCAACGCTACACGCATGAAATGTGAGAAGAAGAAGAAATGGGCATGAAATTTTTAAGTAAAGGACAATGTGGATATATGATTGAAATTTTGTCGATGCTACTCTGGGCATGCGTGTGCATGAATAGTCCTCCGCGTGGCAAGTCTAGAGCTAATACACCCGTCTCACTGTGAAACCGCGAATAGTTCATTAAATGAGACGAGGTTCCTTAGATGACACGATCATACTTAGATAACTGTGACAATTCTAGTGCTAAGCATACATGAGCAAATTGTCTGGTTTATCATAAGACGGGCCGGTGCTACGGTAGAGAGGAGCAGCAGGTCCAGACACTTGGTCTGTGGCTCTCATCTGACGGATGTAGCTGATCGCCTCTAAATCCAACTCCACCTGATGTGAGGGCCTGACCGTCATTCACCCCCTGCTATACGAAGGAGTCATGCTGATTAGGCATCATCTGTAGCTTATCTTGTTTCAGACGTATTTGTCATGTCTTTAATCTGAAGAAAACAAGGCAGACCAAGAGATGGATCACGCTGAGTTGGCTACACATTTTCTCTCAATACAACCCATTTATTGTGTGATGGAGGGTTTGATCCAGTCCACATACTTTCGTCTGTAAAGACGGCAAAGTGCCACAACATTTCAAATTTAAAAAAAACAAAACAACATATTTCATAGAACCAGTTTTACTATATAACTGTGAATCCAGTAACATTATTTAACAAGCAAATGACCTATTGCAGCTTATCAATCTGATTTTAAAGAAGGAAATAACTTGGACAGCCATAATGCGAAATCTAAATAATTTGAACGATGCTAAGACAAGTAAGATTTCACACACACACACACACACACACACACACACACACACACACACAATCAATATCACACACACACACACACACACACACACACACACACACACACACACACAAAAGAGGAGGCCAATATTTTTTCTTCATTATAAGAATATAAAAACAAAAAGACATTGTAACAATAGGGAAATGTATGGCGAATAATACAAATGTTAAGGGAAAAAAAATAACCCGAAAGAGGATCCATGATAATATCGAAGATATAAGCAGACAAACTGAAGTATTATGTAAGGGAAACACCATCATCAACGGCAAGTTGGTTTATCGTGCGATGATGAAGATGATATTGTGGATGAATTAGTATAAAAGAATATAATGACATACTTTCGCTGTGAGACTCAAAACGCACTGCGTATTTCCATATTATGGTACAGACTTTTCGTCGGCAGCCATCATAATAGTAGACGGTACCCCCGGGAAGACATGCATCCCCAGCGCGACAATCTAAATGTCAGATATACAGCTGAATTAACTCTATTTGTACGTTATTCTTTATCATCATCATCATCATCATCATCGTCACCATCATCATCATCATCATCATCATCATCATCATCATCATCATCATCAAGTATCAAATACATTATTGAATGGTACAGAAACAAGATATATATAAATGTACGTATTAAGTTGCTTTAATAACAACATAAGGAAGATGTATTAAGGAAATTATATAAAGAATAGTATAACGCCTAACGAAGTAACGAAAAGCGTTCTTAAGAGTTGTACTGAGCCGTTCCTGGTGTGTGGACGGAATCGCGGATTTATTAGATTCGAAATGAATAATGTAGAGGCTGTCGATATGTGGATAATATAATAATGATGAGAACACCATGGACGAGTGAAAAGAGTAGTGAAGAGATCTTTATGGACGTTATCTCACAAGGAGAACTGGTTACTAGCATCAGGAAAAGACAGTCAACGTTCTTTTGGCACGTCACGAGAAGGGACAAGTGAAGTAAATCGTGACGACCTGTAATATGCTGGAAAGGCAGGAGGAGAACAACATATAAGATATTGGGTACTTTGACATCGTGGCTTGAAGAAACAATTTATGTCAGAGGTAATGGGCGGCACCCGAGACAGAAGGTTGTGGGCAGGCATTATAACCAACGCCACACGCATGAACTATAAGAAGAAGAACCAGAGTGCAGAAAATATTAAAGTAATAAACAATGCGGAAATATGATTGCATACTTCTTGGGAGACAATAGGGCATTTTATCCGTGTTTCAGATGTGCGACAAATTTACTAATTGATTCACACACAAGAGTACAAGGGATAATGCCATCAAGTCCGGATACAACATGACACCGGTTACAAGAAGTGTTGTAGTCGTGTAGCACAGTTGAAAATAAGACAATGTCTTGCACTTCTTCGTTCATTATTGTAGAGTAACGCGTCGCATACAGTTATGCAGATCACAGATCAGTGTGTCCCACTTCGGCTTTCATTTTTGTAAACCTTACTTCCTATAGACAGCTTCCATCCAGGTTAACCAGCCTTAGCTTCCTGTGGTTAGGTTGTCTTATTTAACAAATTTGCCATAGCAGCAGCTTAAAGGCCTGCTGTTTGTGGTGTCCTATTGCCGTCGTATTTTTCACGTGCGTAACTTGCACGAGGAACTTCTGTAATTCACTCTTATCTGAGAATGCTAAGTATTTTATATCACTACCCAAGAGATCGCCGATCTAACTGGCCGAGGGGTTAGCAGTTTTCTCCGTAGCCCCGAATACTCTCGTGGGTGACGTGAGCGCAAGAGAATTGGAAGCGGTTCGTGTCGCTCCAGTGACTTATGAGAGTATGGAGCCGGTAGCTCAAAAAGCAATGACAAACTACTGAGCGTAATCTTGCCAAGAAATTCAACAATCAGCTGAAAGATGCTGATGTTGACAATGATGTCCTGTAAAGGATATGCAAAACATAACCCAAGAGAACGGGAGAACGTGCAATATTATTAGATATACATGGCTCTTGGAAAAACAAGGGCGTTGATAAACGATAGTTTTATATAGTGTGATGCATTAGTACGAGAGAAAAGCATTAAGTGATATTATAACATGCAAGAAAGAGTGTGGGGTATGTATGTATGTATGTATGTATGTATGTATGTATGTATGTATGTATGTATGTATGTATGTATGTATGTATGTAGGTAGGTAGGTAGGTAGGTAGGTAGGTAGGTAGGTAGGTATGTATGTATGTATGTATGTATGTATGTATGTATGTATGTATGTATGTATGTATGTATGTAGGGAGGTAGGTAGGTAGGTAGGTAGGTAGGTATGTATGTATGTATGTGTGTGTAGGTAGGTAGGTAGGTAGGTAGGTAGGTAGGTAGGTAGGTATTTTATAAAATGGAGAATATCTTATATAACTAATCTGTTTCATTTAATTTTATTTCAAATTAAAACAACAATGTTTTATATGACACCAGATTTAGGATATATCTGTGCATCTGTGACAGTTATTTAACAAACCAAATAACCTATTGAAGTCTGGTATTAAAGAAGAATATAACTTGGGCTGTCACTATGCGAAATCTATATAATTTGAAAGAGGCATAGACACAAGTAAGACGTTACACACATATAACACAAAAGATGTGAAAAGTTTGGATTCATCATGAAAAGATAAAAACGGGAACATAAAGTAACAAAAGGATAATTCATGGCGAATAATGCAGAAGTAAACAATGAAAAACGATACATTATGGTATAAAAGTTATAAGCAGATAGACTAATATATTACGTCGGGGAAACATCATCATCAAGGCAAGTTGGTTCTTTATGTAATGATATTTTTGATGTTGTAATAAAAAACACACAGAGACATACATTCTCTGTTAGCCCATTCAGGCACTCTGTTGTCAGGTGTTCTGGGACAGACATATCGTTCGCAGTCACTCGTATTGTGGACTGAACCCTCAGGACGACATATGCTCCCATCGTGGCAACCTAAGTATCACATATACAGCTGAGACAAATCATCATCATCATCATCATCATCATCATCGTCATCATCATCATCACCATCATCATCATCATCATCATCATCATCATCATCATCATCATCATCATCATCATCACTACCATCATCATCATCATCATCATCATCATCATCATCATCATCATCATCGTCATCATCATCATCATCATCATCATCATCAAGTACCAAATACATTACTGTATGGTACAGAAACAAGTCATGCATTATAGTACATATTTTTTCCCCGCATTTTTCCTTACATCGCAGTCAACACCATCATTTCTACCACTATGACCTCTTGGGAAGTTTACGTTCAGTAGTTTGCGATTGCTTTCTGAACGACCGGCACCAATACCACCGCAAAACCAATGCACGCTGTCTGCTGCCAAATCTTCTTTAAACTTGCCTACATTATAATAATTCGCCTAATTACAGCTCACCACAAGAAAAAGGCAGGAACATTGAAATAAGCAACATGGAATGTTCGGACGTTAAGCGACGACGGAAATTTAGATAGCATCAAACATGAAATATAAAGACAGAATATTAATGTATTAGGAATGTGCGAAACCAGATGAGCGAAACGAAAGGAGGAGAGGTTAAGTGTAGATTAAGATAGACGCAAATTTTACGATCGTTTATTCTGGGGGAGAAGTACGACAAAGAGGTGTAGCTATTTTCTTGGACAAACTTCAAAATCTGTTCAAGGATTCTGGGCTGTATCAGACGTAGTTCTACAAGTTAAATTAATCAGCAGACATTTTCACCTAACTGTCGTTCAAATATATGCTCCAACAGGAGAATCCAGTGAAGATAGCATAGAGGGATTGCATTATGACTTAGAGTCTGCTTTGAAGAAATGTAACAATTCAGAAATAAATAGTATAATGGATTACTTCAATGTGAATTTAGGAAATCAAGGTGATAGATGCACAGTATTAAACCATGGTTTGGGAGAGAGAAACGAAAGAGGATACAGACTCGTTGAATGAGCAAAAGAGTAGGGAATAATTGTATGAAACACCTGGTTTAAATAACACCCTAGACGATTATGGACAAGAAGGTGTCTTGATAGCAGTATTAGAAACCATATTGAGTACATTCTGATTAGCAGAATTTTTCGAAATGTGTTAACAATTGCAAAACCGATTCCCAAAGCTGATTATTACAGTGATCACTGATTAATTACAGGCACGTAGAGGGTAAAGTTAAAGAAAGTCAAGTATTTAACAGGAAAAACTAAATATGATTTGTATACATTGAAAAAATTACAAGGAAATACAAAACGAATTCAACATAGAAGTAAACAACACATGTGATATATTGTCTGATCAAGAGATCCTATTTCAAGATGTGGATGATCAATCTAAAATGTTGAAGAATTCAATCAGTTTGGCTGCAGAAACAATGTCATGAACCCAATAATTAACTAACCTAATATATAACTCCTGCAAGACAGGAGTTAACGAAGGACAGCTCACGGCAGGCGATCAGGACAGGCAGCCTGGTGTTACCGAGTACAGGGCAACTACGCATTAGTTGAAGCCCTGTGGTCATGGTGTCACGTTAAACGGCACGGGCAACACGAGATGTGAGAAGTGAAGGACTGACCAAACATACCTGTGTCAGGCAGACGGGTCTAGGACTTCGAGACGGACGGACAGAGAGGGTTAGGCTTGTGTTTCATGATCGTTGTGAGATGACTGTAATGAGGAATGGCATGACTGACTGGTAGATTGAGATGTGCTTGTGACAGTGAGAGAGCTATTTTGTATTATTCCATTATTTGATGCATGTATATACTGCTGTGATAATTGTACGAGCTGCGCATAGTTATGAGCGCAACTATTCACGAATGTACTCGCTGTAAATAGAGAACGTGAATAAACGGGTTTTCTTCACGGTACTGTGTGTGAGAGCGTAATCATTTAGTGTGTGTTATTGTTTTGCCCTGTTCTGGAGAGAGAGCCGAATTTTACTATAATTGAGTCCATGACAAACAACTATTTCGAAATTAAAGAAGGTGAGTCTTAGAAAATGGATGACTGAATAAATTGTACGACTAATAGAAACAAACAGACTCAACAAAAATAATCCTGCTAAATATGAAGTAATTCACAGACAAGTAAGAACATTAGGTTAGGAGGCAAAAGAAAATTGCTTGAGAAAAAGTGCATGGCAATTGAAAAACAACAACAATAAAAATGCCAAGTCATTGCACAAAAGAATTCAGGAACTTACTAATATAAAAGAACATGTACATCAATCAGAAGGCTGTCTTAAAAGAACAAAAAAAGGCAAAATCGTATAGATAACATCACAACAGAAATGATTAATGCTTGAGAAGAATATGGCCTAGATCAAGACACCAATTTGCTGAACACAATATATTATACTGGAGATATACCTTCTGCAGTATGTCGTTATGTCATCTTATCTTAGCTCATCATTTTCCTCTTGTAAATTGCGGTGTCGAGGTGAATTATAAACATCTGGAGAGTGCCCGCTTATGGGCTTCATGTGTCGATATTCCCATGGACTATGCTATTACATCCGCCCGTCTTTTACGTGGTCGGACTCTTCGTCTGCTTCCATTTGGTCTGTACATCATTGTTTGTTGTGGTATACTGTTAGTTGGTAATCTACTTGCATGGCCAAACCATGTTACTTGCTGCCTCATATAAAATCTAGCGCTGTTATAACCCCCACTTGAATCCTGATTTCTTCATTTCTGATTTTCTGTCTTCTTGATACATTGAGTATTCTTCTTAGAAATCGCATTTCTGAAGTTTGTGATTTTTCTTTTCTCTTTTTCTGTCATTGTCCAGGTATGGAATTGGTAGCATAGAGTTGGTATGAAGAGTATGTTGTAAAGTGCTTTCTTCGTAACAATTGATACATGTTTGTTCTTTAGTATTCATGCCATGTGTACCATAAGTTACTTTGCCTTATTGCATCTATTTTTGATCTCGTCTTCTGATTTGCCATTTGATGATATTATACTACCTAAGTACCTGAAATTCTTTACTTGTTTCAGGGGATTCTCGTTTAGGTGAATTGTTGTTGTTTTTGTTTTTTTTAATTCTTTAGTTATAATAATTACCTCTGTTTTACTTATGCTAATGTCCATGTTATGTTCCCTACACATTTCGTTTAGACTGTTCATGTGGTTTTGCAATTCACCTTCTGATTTTTCTATTAGTGCTTGGTCACCTGCAAAGAGGAGTTAACTAATCGTGTAGTTTGCAGATGGTTCTTCTTCTGTGTTCTAGCCATGCGGTGTTCTTGCGGTTTCTGTTTGAATGGTTTCCTTGCTTATGTTGTCTATGTAGGTTATGAACAAGAGAGGGGACAAGGCACAATCTTGTCGTACTTTGGATCTTTTGGTGAAGGGTTCTGAGTGTCCTACAGTTTCTCTCACTATGCATGAAATGTTTCTGTATAAGCTTTTACATAGGTTTGCAAGATGTTTACTCACTCCATATTGTTTACGAATTTCCCACAGTTTGTTTCTATCTACTCTATCAAATGCCTTTTCTTCGTCGACAAAAGCTAAGTAGAGTGTTTCGTTAAATTCAATGGAATTTTCTATTAGTTGTCTGAGAGCAAAAGTGGCATATGTGCATCCATTGTTTTTTTCTAAATAAAATTTATGTTTCGCTTCTATAGTAGCTCATAATCTTTTCGCAAGAATTGTGCAAAATATTTTCCCAGTATGACTCAAAAAGAAAATGCATCTGTATTGTTTGCAGTCTCTTTTGCTGCCTTTTTTTCAAATTGGGATAATTATGGCGTTTCCCCAGTCTTGTGGTCTCTGTTGTTCTACTCAAACATTGTTGAATAGTCTATGTACTCATTCAATTCCTACTTCTCTAGCTGATTTAATTATTTCATTCGGTATTCCATCTTGTCCCGGTGATTTGTTTGATGGTGCTAATCTGGCGGCTTCTATAATTTCTTCTTTCAGTATGTCTAGTTCTAGTTCTTCGGTGGCATCTGTGTCGGTTTCTTGAATTCCTATGACATCTGATAGTATGTCGAGAAGTTGTTCGAAATACTGCATTAATCTTATTAGGATTTCTTTTTGTTCAATTATTGACTCTCCATTTTCGCTGTTAATTATTTCAGTTGGGTCAAAGGGTTCTCCTCTGGTTCTCATTGCGCTTATCTTTTTGTAGAAGTTTCTAGTTGCTTCCTTGTAGTTTTTATTGAGGATTTAACCATACCCCTCCCAGTCATTTAATTTTTCTCTCCGTACTATTCTTTTCACAAGTTTTCTCGCTATTCTATATTCTATGTAATTACGACCCTGTTTGCTCTTCAACCATTATTTTATATTTTCCCCCTTTTTTCTTTTACAGCTTTTTTTTACCTTTGCGTTCCACCGCCTTCTTATTTTCTGTACCCGTGTTTTGGGTTGTTTTTTTTTTTTTTGTTTCACATTTTATTTTGCAGTTTTTAGAATACTTGATTTGAACATCTTTCATTCTTCTTACATTGTTGTTCTTTCTATAGTTAATTTTACAAAGAATTCAGTTAGTTATTTCTCATAATTTTAACTCGTCCCTCGTCGTTTAGATGTTTTTTTTTTAAAGTTTACTGATTCGCATGGCATGCCTTTTCCTGTTCTTTGCTTTATTTTTCTGCTGGATCTTATTGTGACAACAACTGTTTTGTGGTCGTTGGTTATACCTAAGTTGGGCAATGCCCTTGATTCTAATATATTTCTCTTTCTGTTATTTCTTGTTAATATAAATCAATTTGGCTTTTGGAATCTAGATCGTTCCATTTATACCAGGTTTATATCTGTGAGTCTTTGTATTTATAGAATGTGTTTGTTATTTAGAGGTCGTGTTGGCTGCAGAACACTATAAGTCTAACTCCCTTATCATTTATTTAATTATGTTGGCCTCCAAATGCTCCAAGATGTTTTCTATGCCAACTCTGCTATGTCCTAGACTTGCATTGAAATCTCCTTTAACTATGATGTTGTCCTCTTTTATTTAGCACGTAATGTATGTCTTCGTAGAATTCCTCGCATTCTTGCTCATGTTTGTTTGTATTACATGGTGTGTATATTTGTACACATGTTGTAATTGGTTGTTCTTTTATTCTCACTGTTATGATTCTTTATGATATCTGTCTGTCTGTCTGCTTGCCTGCCTGCCTGCCTGCCTGCCTGCCTACCTGCCCGCCTGCCTGCGTGCCTGTCTGTCTGTCTGTCTGTCTGGGTGTGGAGGATAAGTGTGTGTGTAAGGGGGGGGGGGGGTGTCTGTGAATAGGATATGTCTGTGTGGGTGGGATTGTGTGAGTGTGGATGGGGTAAATGTGAGTGGGTGGAGGACGTATGTGTGGGTGGTGAGGATGTTTGTAGGTGGGGGGATGTGTATGTGGGTGGGGAGATGTGTGTGGGTGAGGGATGTGTGGGCGGGGATGTGTATGAGTAATGCAAGTGGGGGATGTGTGCTTATAAGGGGAATGCGTTTATGGGAGGAGTTTTGTATGGGAGGGGAAATGTGTGAGAGGTAAAGGAGGTGTGGGATGTGCAGGTAGATGACGGATGTATGTGAGGATGGGGGATGTGTGTTTGGCTGGGTGGTTGGGGTGTGTGTGGGTGGGAGGGTAGATGAGAGATGCATGTGTTGATGGGCGGGTGGGTGATGTGTGGGTGTGAGTGGTTGATGGATAAGTACGTGAGTGGGTGGATGTGTGTGAGAGATGAGTGTATAGTTGGGGGATGTATGTGTTTGTGGGAAGATGTGCGTGAGCGGCGGATGTGTGTGGGTGGGGTATATGTAGGGTGTGTGTGTGGGTGGGAGGTGTGTGTTTTTTGAGTGTTTATGGGTGGGGGTATGTGTGGGCAGGTGGGGAGATGTGTTTGTGGGTGAGGATGTGTGTATAGGTGGGGGATGTGTAGTTGAGAGGTGGCGGATATTGGGTGGGTGAGTGGATGTAGGTTGGCTGATGTGTGTGTGTGTGTGTGTGTGTGTGTGTGTGTGTGTGTGTGTGTGTGGGTGGGTGGGTGAGGAAAATTGTGAGGGTGCGGGATGTATATGTGGATAGGTGCGGGATGTGTGGGTTGGCGGGGGTATGTGTGTGTGGTTTTGTGATGTGTGTTTTGCTGGGTGGTTGCGGGTGTGTGGGTGGGTGGTGGAGAATATGTAGGTGGGTGTGTGCGTGTCGGTTATGGGATGGGTGCGGGATGTATGTGTGGTTTGGGAAATGTGTGTGGGTGGGGGATCAGTGGGTTTGTAGCGGCATGTATGTTTGTCTGAGTCTGTGTAACTGCGTGGAGGTATGTGTGGGTGGGTGGGGTGTTGTGGGTGGAGGATGTGTGGGTGGCTGAGGGATGTGTGGGTGGCTGCAGGGTATGAGGGTGGATAGGGGATGTGTCTCACAACATTGCAATATGCACTGCTTATGTTTACACCTTTCATTTGACAATTTTTTTCCCCATGTGAATGTACCATGCGTAATATGCATTGTCTATGCTTACAAAATCCATTTGACAATGTTTTTTTTTTTCCCTACGTAAATGTAACATGCACATTTGATGAATGAAAGATGAGTGATCAAAATGGCCGAATGTAAGACGGGCCTGCGTGCCCAATTTGTTACCCTTTTAAAATAAAGTTTGTTCGTCCGTTTGTTCGTTCGTTTTGTCTGTCTGTCTGTCTGTCTGTCTATCTATCTGTCTGTCTGTCTGTCTGTCTGTCTCTGTCTCTCTCTCTCAATATATATATATATATATATATATATATATATATATATATATATATATATATATCATCATCATCAAGTGCCGTGCCGGCTGGCGTAGGCGTTCATGGCTCTCCATAGATCTCGGTCTTTGGTTTTCTGGATCAACTCTGCTGCTGATATTCCTCCATGCCACCGTCTCAATCCATCCAGCATCACTTCTCTTGGTCTACCTCTGCCTCTCTTCCCCTCGATCTTTCCAGTTGTTACAATGTTCTCCAATGCCTCTCTTCTCATCACATGACCGAGGAAAGCTGTTTGTCTCTGTCTTATTGTTGTATATAATGTTCTAGTTTCATTAGCCTGTTTCAGGCAGTCGTCGTTAGTTACTCTGGCAGTCCAAGGAATTCGCAACATTCGTCTCAGGAACCACATCTCTGTTGCTTCTAATTTCTTCTTAATTTGTTCATTTACATTCCAAGATTCACTGCCATACAGCAAAACTGGTTCTACATAGCATTTCAGCACTCTCTTTCTTACATTCAGTGACAGTGACTTATTGCATAAGATACTCTTCATTTTATGAAATGCGGCTTTTGCCTGCCCTATTCTGCTCCTAATCTCTGTTGTACATCTTCCATCTGATGTTATAAATGCCCCTAGGTATCTAAAATTATCAACTTGGTTAAGGATTTTCCCTTCTATTTCTATGTCACATTTTGGTGTCACCATTTTCTTTGATATTACCATTGTTACTGTTTTCTTGATATTCAAGTTGAGTCCTTTCCTTGCACTCTCTGTTACTACAACGTCTAATAATTGTTGTAGGTCTGTTGAATTATCCGCCACCAATACTGTGTCATCTGCATAGCGTATATTATTTATATTATAACCTCCAACTAGTATTCCTGGCATCTCTTTGATCTCTCTCATTATTACTTCGCTATACAGGGAGAAAAGATCTGGTGACAAGACACACCCTTGTCGTACTCCTAGCTTTATCTGTTCGTAACTACCCTCTTTATTTCCCATTTTAATTGCTGCTACTTGGTTCCAGTAAATATTCTTTATTATTCTTAAATCTTTTCCATCAGTGTTGATATCTTCCAACATTTTAATCAGTTCATCATGTTTCACTTTATCAAATGCCTTAGTATAATCTATGAAGCACAAATATATGTCCCTCTGTTTCTCTATTGACCTTTCTATTAGTGTCCGCAATGTATAAATTGCATTGTTTGTGCCCTTTCCTTCCACAAATCCATACTGTTCTTCACTAATTTCCATTTTTATTTTCTTTTTGGTTCTTCTCATTATGATTCTGAGTAGAAGCTTAGTGATATGGTTTATAAGGTTAATTGTACGAAAATCTTCACAATCAATTGCTCCTGGTCTTTTTGGTATAGCTATAAATACAGATTTCAGCATATCACTGGGTAAATATCCACTGCTGTAAATATCATTCAACATTTTGGTTAATATATCTACTCCAAATTCTCCCAATACTTCTAATTCTTCTATTGTGATTTCATCTGGCCCAGCTGTTTTTCCTTTCTTCATACGTTTCATAGCGTCAGCGACTTCTTCTTTCAGAATAGGTGGACCTTCTAAGTTACTATCTTCTGTTAATTCTGCCCTTTCTCCTTCATATAATTCTCTTATATACTCATTCCACCTCTTCATTATAGCATCTTCCTCTAATATTATCTTTCCTGTTTTTGATTTCAAACACCCTGTATTTATTCTTATTTTTTTTCCTGTAAGCTCACTGATTTGTCTGTGCATATTTTTTGTATCTTTAATGGAATTTAATTCAATTTTTTTGCATTGCTCGTTTAACCAACTTTCTTTAGCCTTCCCACATTTATCTTTTATTTCTTTATTTATCTTAGCGAATTCTTGTTTGTTATTTTTATACTGTTTTCTTTTGTCCATCAGGTTTAAGATATCTTCATTCATCCATTTTTTCTTAGCTATTTTGCCTCTCTCTGGTAATACTTCTTTGCTAGTTTGATGAATGGAGTCCCTTAACATTTCCCATTGTTCATCTATACTCTGTATTTTAGTTATTGCATTGTACCTATTTTTCACAGTCACTCTGTATTGTTCTTGCATTTCTTTATCTATTTTTAGAACCTCTTTATTAAGTCTCATGTTCTTAACCATTTTTTTCCCTCTTTTTAATCTTACTTTTATTTGTCCACATAGTGGTACATGATCACTATTACAGTCAGCACCAGGCATTGTCTTTACATTAATTAAAGCATTTCTAAATCTTTTATTAATTAGTATGTAGTCAATTTGGTTGCGTATATTCTTATCAGGGCTTATCCATGTGTACAGTCGTCTTTTATGGTGTTTAAACCATGTGTTTCCAATTATCATATCATTGATATTTGCCCATTCTATTAGCTTTTCCCCTCTTTCATTTCTTGTACCTAAACCATAATTCCCCACTACATCCTCCATTTTTCCCTTTCCTACTTTTGCATTAAAATCACCAAGTATTATCTTTATTTCTTGTGATCCAATTTGAGCCATCGCCATTTCTATTTCGTCGTAAAAGTGTTGTATTTCTTCATCACTACTGCTTGCTGTTGGTGCATATACTTGTATAATATTTATGTCTATTGGTTTGCCTTTGATTTTTACCATAATAACTCTATCTGAAATACACCAGTATCCATTAATTGACTTGGCTGTTTTTTCATCTAATATTATTCCTACCCCTTTCTCCTGTGTCTCCCCTCCAGAATAAATTATTGTGTGATTGTCAGCTATAATTTTGCCCGATCCCTTCCATCTCATCTCACTAACGCCTAGTATATTCATTTTCATGCTATCCATCTCACTTAGAACATTGGTCAACTTTCCTAGCTCATTTAATGTCCTAACATTCCATGTTCCTACTCTAAATTTATTTATTTTAGTTAAGATTTTGCCATCAGTAGCTGGATGACGGTCTGGTGTCACCTGTGGCTCATGACTGTCCCTACCGGACGAGGATGCCCTAAGACAGCCATTAACGTCCTTCACTAACTTTGATTTATGTTTTGCCATGAAGTCTTGGGAAGATAATGTGGTGGTTTCCCCTTGCCTTCCACATTCACATGGTGGTCTTTTTACCTCTGCTTTTGACAGCCATTTCCGACTGTAAGGACAAGTGAGTGCCCTGCTCTGCTCAGCTGCAGAGTTGTCCACTTATTCCGGTGGATACTCGGTCCCCAGAGCTGTGTTAGCCACACCGTAGTGTGTTTCCATCCTCTACCGCGTGGAGGTGCAGTTGGGATTTTCCCTTCATAAAGTTATGGTCTCTGACCAAAACTCTCCAGTACTTTTATATATTTTTTTTTTTTTTTTTTTTTTTTTTTTCGCGTTTCCATCCTGTTTCAGGTTATTGCGGTCAACATCAGCATCGTTTAGCTGTATGATTGAATCCTAGGCTAGATTACGCTCTTCAGCTCGCCACGACTTTCTGAGTGACCGGCTCCATAGTCTCATAAGTCACTGGCGCAACTCGAACCGCTTCCAATGCTCGTGCGCTCACGTCAACCACGATAGTATTCGGGGTTACGGATAAAGCTGCTAACGCCTCGAATAGGGAGACCGTTATATATATATATATATATATATATATATATATATATATATATATATATATATATATATATATATATATATATATTCATATTCATATAAATGCTCAGAGATTGAAGGCCAAGACCAAAATTAGCAGGGTACTAATCAGAGAGTTGCTTTTTGCGGATGATGCTGCGATTACGACCCACTCTGAGGAAGAATTACAACATCTACTATCTGCATTCTCCAATGCTTGTTCTGAATTTGGTTTAGCAATTAACAAAAAGAAGACACAGATTATGTCACAAGGTGCACATGGTGTACCATCAATCTTTATTGACGACGCCGAACTGGAGATAGTAGACAATTTTACATATCTTGGATCAGAGGTAAATAGCAAATTATCCCTCGATCAGGAAATCAACATCAGGATTGGCAAGGCAGCAACAACAATGAACATGTTAGCAAAAAGAGTCTGGGAAAACAGGAAGCTTACTGCCAAAACAAATGTCCTCGTCTACCAAGCCTGTGTCCTTAGTACTCTTCTTAATGGCAGTGAAACCTGGACAACTTACTCACGCCAAGAGAAACGTTTAAACAGCTTTCATATGCGGTGTCTGCGAAGAATACTTGGTATTAAGTGGCAAGACAAAATCACAAATACTGAAATATTGGAAAGATCAGGTTGTGTGACGGTGTATTCCATGCTCAGTCTTCGTAGACTTAGATGGATAGGACACGTTAGGAGGATGGATGATGGTAGAATACCAAAGGACATCTTTTTTGGTGAATTACAGACGGGTAGGAGATCTCAGGGTCGGCCTCTACTACGATACAAAGATGTGTGTAAGCGGGACATGATTGATACAGGCATTGATAATGCACAATGGGAGCACGTCGCCGCTGAACGTGTTGCATGGAGGGCAACTATCAGAAATGGAATAAAGACAAAGTAGAAAATGATTGCAGATAAAGCACACACAGAGCGTGAGAGACGAAAGATGGTGCAAAATGGTGGAAATGACCATATTTTCACATGCACCTACTGTGGGCAAACATTTGCAGCAAGAATTGGCCTTACCAGCCACACTCGCCACCGCCATGGATCGTAGTTATTGCCATATGACAGTTATTAAGCCTTTTCTAAGCACAATGTACCAAACTATCGTCTGTCAAGACGGAAAGGTGCCAATGTGATGTGATATATATATATATATATATATATATATATATATATATATATATATATATATATATATATATATATATATATATATATATATATATATATATACAATAATTTTCTCCTTTTTCTCTTTATTCTGTTTCTGATGTTTGCCCTCTATGCAACACGTTCAGCGCCGACTTGCTCCCAATGTGCATTATCAATGCCTGTATCAATCATGTCTCGCTTACACACATCTTTATATATATATATATATATATATATATATATATATATATATATATATATATATATATATATATATATATATATATATATATATATATATATACACACACTAGCTGACCCGGCCCGGCTTCGCCCAGGCCCTGGAGGGGATCTATCTATCTATCAGTCTGTCTGTCTGCTTGTTTGTCTGTCTGTCTGTCTGTCTGTCTGGCTGACCCGGCCCGGCTTCACCCAGTCCCTGGTGGGGAGCATCTCATTTAATTAATATAAGTAGTCATATAAGCTCTCCCGTTCCCGACTATATGTCTGTCTGTCTGTCTGTCTGTCTGTCTGTCTGTCTGTCTGACCCTGCCCGGCATCGCCTGGCTCCTGGTGTGGAGCATCTCATTTAATTCATATAAGTAGTCATATAAGCTCCCGTTACCGTCCGTCCGTCCGTCCGCCCGCCCGCCCGCCCGCCCGTCCGTCCGTCCGTCCGTCCGTCTGTCTGTCTGTCCGTCCCGGCCCGGCTTCACCCAGTCCCTGGTGGGGAGCATGTCATTTAATTCATATAAGTAGTCATATAAGCTCTCCCGTTCCCGACTGTCTGTCTGTCTATCTGTCTGACCGGCGTGGTTTCGAACAGCTCCTGGCGCACAGTAACTTAAAAGAATGTCCTTCCACACACCATTCAATGAAAACTGTAGAAAAAGATGGGTTAAAATGTTATGCATAATGCATTATTTTTATGCCAACTGTAAAAATACCTTAAAGATTATATCATTATTTAATATAACTCATATGCCTAAAAATAACTATAGACAAAGAGTGTAACAATAGTGCAGGAAAGTCCAACAATATGACTATAAAGTATTTAGAAATGTTATTAAAAGTTATGCCCCTTGAAATAACTTTTCTAGAGTGAAGTGCCCCTGCTATACAGACATTATATAATGAAAATGGAAAAGTAAATGTTATTAAATAAGTCGAAGATTTTACATTAAGAAATTATTATAGTCGGTTGCAAATGAATGAAAGGAAGACGTGTAGAAAATTTCATCTCAATCGGATGTACCGTTATCGAACGCATCCAATACCCACAAACCCACAAACCCACAAACATACAGTCTCTTTTATATATATATATATATATATATATATATATATATATATATATATATATATATATATATATATATATTTGTGTGTGTGTGTGTGTGTGTGTGTGTGTGTGTGTGTGTGTGTGTGTGTGTGTGTGTGTAAGTTCTCCTTCTCTACTATTAAAACCGCACACGTTCATTGTGCCTATGTAAAAATGACTATTTAAAGCGTTTACACGCTAACGAATTCTAGGACAGTCCTAAATTGTGGTATACTCTTCTAGATAAGATATGTATGTCTCCCTTTGTTAGTAACTTGTGATTTTACTAATTAGCCATATCTGTATCAGAGATGATCGCTAATTATGCAGCAAGTCTCCGAGGTGCACAATGTAGGTTAGGGAAGTCGGCAAATTGGATCAGTAACTTTGGGAAAAGGATTGGCTCTGAGGGCTAGGGCAGTCGGGCCGGGATACGAAGCGGGACTAGTGAGGTCTCCGCCGCTAGTCGGCGAGCCAGGCTAGTTCGGAACGTGGCTGCAACCTTCTCGTGGGGCGCCCCAGCTATGCGGCGGTGTCTCCACGACGTCGTCCGCGTTGACTGACATTCAACAGCCAGAACTGGTACGGACCAGAGGAATCCGATATCTAATTAAAACAAAGCATTGCGACGGCCGTCACCCGGTGTTGACGCAATAGGTTTTCTGCCCAGTGCTCTGAATGTCAAAGTGAAGAAATTCAACCAAGAGCGGGTAAACGGCGGGAGTACCTATGACTCAGGTAGCGGGGTAGGGGTATCACCTATTACAGGAGATGTAAGGTGCCTCCTTCCCTCCGCTAGCCTACAGGACACCCTTGGGCAAGGTGGAGTACCCGTTCAACCCCCCCCCCCCCTCCCACCCCGATCAGGGTTACGTGAAGCCATGTTTGCAGGTGGTGGATGAAGATGAAAAGCAGCCGACAGATAATTGTAGGTTATGGTCTCCATCTTCATAACGGTAGGCAGAGGATCTCTTTTTTGAGGAGACAATGGCTACGGTCATTGACCAGTAGGGTCTGCTAGGAAGGAATGCAATGGCAAACTACCTTCTTTACAGAAGCCAAGAAAATCATGTTGTGTGGACTCATCGATAATCAGAGTGAACAACTAGGGTTAGAATTAAATTATTTAAAAAAAACACAGATTATGGTCGTCACTAGGAAGAACGAAATACCACAATGTAATATACAATTAAATGGGAATATTCTTCAACAAGTGAATAGGTACAATTATTTCGGAACAGTAATCACACCTCATAGAAGATGCCTTGGAGAGATTAGAACAAGAATCGCCATGGCAAAAGTAGCCTTTAGCAAGATGGAAAACATACTAACCAATAAAAAGATGTCAATTGAAACGACAAAAATAGTGTTGAGGTGCTACATAGAACCTGTACTTTTGTATGGGTGTAAAGCTTGGACAGTGAGCAGTCAAGCTGAAAAACATATGATGGCTGTGGAAATGTGCTTTCTGAGGAAAATGCAAAGGATACCATGGACAGCCAGAAAAACCAATGAACAAGTCTTTCAAGAAACAAATGAAGAGCGTAAACTCTTTAGAGACACTAGACGCAGACAGTCAAAATATTTTGGACATGTTATGAGAAGAAATGAATTGGAGAACTTGGTGACAACTGGCAAGATCGAAGGGAAGAGACCAAGGGGAAGACCGAGAAGCAAATACATGGATGGCTTGGCCTCATGGCATGGTCGAGACAGAAACACGGAGCTGATCCACGGTTCTGGTGATCGAGTGAGATGGCAAAACATAACAGCCCACGCTTACCGGCATGGCACATGATGGATGATGGATGAAACTATGACAATTGGTAGCCAATTGCCTCGTCATCTAATTAGTGACGTGCATGAATGGATTACCGAAATGCTCACTGTCCCTATCTACTATCTAGCGAAACAAAAGCCAAGGGAACGGGCTTCGTAGAATCAGCGGGGAATGAAGACCCTGTTGAGTTAGTTAGTTAGTCGACAGATCATCCTCGTTGCACATCGGACCATTCAGTCCATAAGTGCTCGGATCCCCTCCTCAGCAAATCCCGCAGCGTGTAGCGGCTAACGACGCCAGTTCTGTGTTGGTTTATCAATCTTCTTTGGCTTCCTGCGTAGTGTTCTTGTTTGGCCACCCCTCTTTTAATTTGCTGCTCTCGCAGTCTGGCCATTGTTGTAGATTCACAGTCATCACTTGGTACTTGCAAAAGTCTCACTTCTCGTAGAGCATTCAGAATGTCAGCCTGGTCCATGGCGCGTCCGCCCTCAACAGTAGCCTCACCTGCGAGCTTGTCAGCCCGCTCATTTCCTTGTACTCCCGCATGCCCTGGCACGAAGATGAAACTAATCTTTGCCAGCCGAGACCGCTTCAGAGGCAGCAACCATTCTCTTCGGATCGACCCCTCCTCTATCCTCTTGATCATGTTCATTGAGTCGCTAAGGAAACAAGCCCTAGTGAATGTCTGTGTCTCGAGCCATGTTATTGCTTTACTTACTGCCATGACTTCCATGGTCAGGCTACTTGTGGTTTCAGTGAAAGCACCAGAGTCCTCCTTCACAATTCTCCCTCCGGCCCGAGCTGTAAAGGCCCATGAGCTTCTCACATGTCGGACGACCGACCCATCTGTGTAGATGACCGCGTCACTGTCTAGCGAATTCTCGAAAATCAACGCTTGTACTTCAGCCTCAACAGCAGCCGGATTTTCTTGTCTGCATTTTCTATCTAGTTGGATGCAAACTGAAAAGGATGTGCAGAAGTCTGTTGGCACTTGCACCCACTCCTCGCCAGGTTCTAAGTCCTCAAGTGAATACACCTGTTGAAGAATGTCCTCGGCTTGACCCATCCACGACCGTCCTCTTTTTAACCTGCTGCCCTTCACCTTCCTAATTTCACTATGCAGTGGATGCTGTGTGTTTGCGTTAATTCTGAGGTAGGCACGTGCCCTGCAAACTTGCATTCTCTCTTCAATGGTTGGAAAATCAAGAAGGTAGCGCATCGCCCTGCATGCTGTATCTCTTGTACATCCAAGAATAATGCGCATAGCTTCATTCTGTATCCTTTCCATCCTTTCTATCTGCTTATGGCTGACAGTCAGGATTGCCATTGCATACTCCAAAACAGACATGACCAGCCCATCGTACAGAAGACATAGATGGCGCTGCTCACAGTTTGCTGCCGCCATCACCCGCATCGCTGCCAAACCCCGCTTGGCCTTTGTTATCACCTGGTCTATGTGCACATTATAAGCAAGGCTTCGATCAAACCGTATCCCCAGGTAATTCATTGCCTGCGTTCTTTCCACCGTCTCTGAACACAGCATTACAGTTGGTGTTGGATTGTTGACAATATGATTATTCAACGAGAACCAAGTCACTGTTGCCTTTGTTGGGTTGACCATTGCCCCAGCTTCATCACACCAAGTACTTATGCGATTGAGTTCGGTTTGTAGTTCCACAGCAACCTCCTCTCTATCCTTACCCTGACGATACACTAAAACATCATCGGCATATGACAATGTCCTGCCAGGTCCAGTGATCTGCTCACTGGTGATTCTCACTGTGTAGGCGTTGAACAGTACCGGAGATAATGGTGATCCCTGTGGTAGGCCAGGATATATTGTTGTTGGTTCCGAAGTCCAACTGCCACATCTAAAAACTACTTTCCGTTGGAAGAGAGCTGCAGCGATCCAACTAAGGAGGAATGGACTTACGTTTAGTTCAAGAAGCTGAAACATTAAAAAATCCAGTGGTACTCTGTTGTATGCGTCCTCAAGATCAATCGCTGCAGCAACGGTTTCAGTGCCTGAGTGGAAACCTTCATAGACATCGTGGGCAAAGACTGCTGCATTGGTCCAGGTTTCTCTTTTTGGACGGTACCCACCCAGGGTAGGTGGGAAAACACCTTGCCTCTCTAGTTGGCTTGATATTTTCCTGGCAATTACCTTCTCCAGCAGCTTGCCTATTGTATTCTGCATGGTTATAATTCGATATCCCTGAATTTTCTTGTGGTCTTTGTCAGGCTTCGGCAAGGGAATCAGATAGCTGTGTAACCATTCCTCCTTGATGCTAGCACTCCCTATACTGTTGTTGTACATGTCTGCTAGTTTCTCTAGCTCATTGTCGGTACACCTCTTTATGTCGTCGTATCTTATGCCATCAGGACCTGGAGCACTGTTTTTTGATCGTCGAAGCACAGCCTTGATTTCTTGCACTGTCACTGTGTCTTCATCCGAAGTGTTCTGGGCCTTGCATCTGTCTGAGGTGACCTCCTTGGCCAGATTCCGGCCTCCCATGTCTGTCTGGTTGCTCTGCTCAAGGTAGCGTTCAAAGAGGGCTTTGCCCTTGTCCTCGTCAGTCCTCTGCCAGATGAGGTCAGCACCTTGGAAGTCAGAAATGCTCTTATTCTTGACTACACCACTCATGCTTTTATGTAGTCGCCAGAACAATTTCAGTGACTTGTCTGTGCTTACTCTTTGACACACCTCTGCCCATTTTTCGCTTTTAACCACCGTGACCAGTTTTTTGAAATAGCTTACTTTTGTGTGCATCTCTCTTTCTAAGTGCAAGCAGGGACTAGGATGACCAGCTCTGTTCTTCTTGGCATTTTGCCATCTCCTTACAGCACTACGCTTATCCACCCAAGCCTTCTCCACCTCGAAACTCCACCACGGTGGCTGCTCCCAGCTTTTTTTCCTTTTCTTCCTGCCCTGAAACGTTCTGCGCTTGTCCCGTCTTATTTTACTCACCACATCTTGCCCTGTACTGTCATACTGGAACGTCTTTACCTTTAGCTTGTGCTGCCTGGTTCTGCCTTTCTCCACCAATATGCTGCATGGGTGGTGGTCGCTGCCATGGTGTCCTAGGACACCCCATCTACACACTGTAGTGAGTGAAGGTGAAACTAGCGCCAGATCAATAGCACTGTCCTCATCGCCTGGACGGCTTGCTGTCCTGGTGACACAACCACTGTTGATACAAACCAGGTCGATGGTTTCCAGTGCAGTCTCGAGCTCCTCCCCTTGTGTATTGGAGGAAGTGTTTCCCCATGATCTGCCTTTAGCGTTGAAGTCACCACAGAAAATAACATTTCTCTCGTGGCCTAATATGCCACTTAAGCACTGCCACTTCTGGGCGTCCACACTCGCATTGCGGGCATAAACATTAACCAACACGAATGGTATACTGGAATGAACTCTCAACGCCTGTATTTGTATATCGTCACTGTTCCAACTGGACATGTCTAGCTCTGACGCCACCATGCTGTCGCGAACGAGAATCGCCGTTCCCAGATGTCGTCTGTTATAGAAACATTTGAAGCCGGCAATTCGGAGTAGCTGATCGCCCAGTCTCGTCTCCTGTAGTGCTACAATGTCGTTCCTGTAAACTAGGGTTTCTAAAATAGAGCCCCGTTGTTTTACACTGGCACAGTTCCAATATAGAATACGGATGTTCCTGAGTCCTAGACGGTGACACTTGAGTCTAAAACGCCTCAAGCCACCGCGCTTACCTGGCTTCTTTTTCCCTGCGCGGCTACCACGCCGCTTCGGTATGTTGACTGCTGATCGTTCGGAAAACACACGTTGTTCCGCCATGTTGAAAAAACGTAAACACAGACTTTTGATTGAGAACCACACACGCTGCTGAAAATTCACTCAAGGATGGCTTCGCTCGATGCACGAACTCCGTAGCACCCGCGCAGATCTTGAGTAGAAACTCCTGGTTTTACATCCTGGCACACCAATTACACGCAAGAAATGAATAAATCCATCCCTTACGCGAAAAAGTTAACGAACACAAAACAACACGACCGTCCGTCGCCATCTTGAAACCGGAAGGCCCTAGCCCCTGTTGAGCTTGGCTCTAGTCCGACTTTGTGAAGACGCATGAAGGGTGTAGCATAGGTAGGAGCGCAAGCGCAATTAAAACACCACTACTTTTATCGTTTCTTTACTTATTCAGTCAAGAAAATATGCTCGAAACAGACGAGCAGTATCTCCGATGCACCTTTTCTTGCTGGACACAGGATCCACAAAGTGACAGGTGGAGAGATTTGCTTGCAACAGACGAGCAATATCTCAGGCGGGCTTATTCTCGCTGGTCGCTAGATCCGCAACACTTGGCGGGAAGTATGACGGTAGTCCACGCTTACACTGGTCCAGGCACTTGAAAGTCACAGGTGAGCACGCTCATATAGGTCCAGACACCCAATTTAATGCCCTCAACTGTGGTATATGTCAAATCCCACAGATTGAGGGTCTAGACGCCACTCACCCCCTCCTATCGATAGTGAGAATTACCTCCCTGCTGTTGGAGGTCTGATGCTGAGCCGCCGGCGTTTGCAGCCTACCTTGTTCCAGACTTACTGGTTATCCTTTCCTCTGGAGTTAACAAGGCAAGGCTGAGAGAGGGAACTGCTGCGTGGGTAACACATGTTCCCTGAAGCGCTGCCCAGGCATTGTGAGATGGAATTTTGGCCAAGTTCCAATCCACATACTTTAGTCTGTAAAGACTGCAAGGTGCCACTCACTAACCATGCAAACTTAAAGTTTATTGTCAGTTACATCCTACGGGTTTTGCCTGTGAGTTAATTTGAGGGAGGACGACAGTTGTTTTAAAGTGTGTATCTCTATTGCCGTGTAGAACGAGTAATTCGCCGAGGGTTCATTTTTTATGCAGTAGTAGAATGGAGGGGCTAATTAAGCATGTTGTCTAGTATCTTGTTTACAGCTTCCAGAATTTACCTTCCTGTTTCCTGCAACACTGTAAGGAGAGTAGATTTGTATTGGGACGGGCATTTCCATCACCTAGAAACAAACGAGCTGACTTTGTTTTCGCTTCCTTCAGTAGGTAGACTTTCCCAAATGTCAGTCTCTGTGTCTTCAACTTTGTACTCTCTACATTCGAAGACCACGCTATACAGCCACAATGCGAAATCTAAATAATTTGACAGAGACTTAGACACAAGTAAGACTTTACGCTCATATGAAAATAAGAAGGTCAACGTTTTGGCTTCATTATAAGAAGATAAAAATAGGAACACAATGTACCAACAGGAAAATGTATTATGAATGATACAGAAGTAAACAACGAGAAAAGATACATGATGATATATAAGATATAAACAGATAAATTGATATATTATGTGTGAAATTGTCATCGTTGGTTCATCGTGTGTTGATGAATATGATGTTTAGAATGTTGTTGCATAAAAACACTCTGACATACTTTCCTTCTGAATTACAAGGGCGAATGTGTGTTCAGATGTTCTGGTACAGACATATCGTTTGCAGCTGTTCATAAAATGGACGGATCTCTCCGGAAGACATGAGTTCCCAACCTGGCAACCTAAGTGTCACATATACAGCTGAATTAACTCAGTTTATAAGCTAGTCTTCATCTTCACCATCATAATCTTCATCATCATCATCATCAAGTTCAAATACATTATTGCATATTATAGAAACAAGTCATGCTTTATTTTATTTCGTTGCTTTTAAAACAGCAGATGGAAGATTTGTTAAGGAAGTTAAATAAGGCATAACCCAAGCACTAGCACACTTCACAAGAATAAGAACATTTCCTGGAATATACCTGTGTCAAACGAGGTGTGGCAAAGTTGTATTCAGCCAGCCCAGATGTATCGAAGAAGTCGTGGTTTTATAAGGATCTAGAGGAATGTTGTCGTGGCTTCTGAGATGTGGTGTAATAGAATAATGATGAGAACACTGTGGAAGTGTGAAAAGTGTAGTGAATAAAACTTGATGAGGTTATCATACAAGGAGAACTGGTTACTGGCTTCAGAGAAGGACAATTAATTTTCTTTTTATCCGTCACGATAAGGGAAATGTGAACTAAATCGTAACAATAGGTAATTTTGTGGAAAGGCAGGAGGAGAACGACAGAGAATATGCTGGACATTTTGTCAGCGTGGCATGAAGAAATCACTTTTATTTGAGTTAATTGGCAGTACATGAGACAGAATGTTGTGGACATGCATGACGCAGCGCGCATGAACTATAAGAAGGAGGAGGAGAGTGCAGAAAATGGAAAAATGGGATATAATGTGGGAATATGATTGAATTCTTTTTGGGAGCCAATCATGCAAGTTATTCGTGTTGCAGATGTGACGTACTTTCAGGAATTGATTACACACTTGACTAAAGAGCACATTGCCATCAAGTCTGTCTACAACACGACACAGAATACAAGCAGTGTTGCAGGCGTGTAGCACATTTGAAAGTAAGGCAGCGTCTTCTCTTCTTTGTATATTTTGGGAGGATATTATGTCACACCTAGTTAGCAGGTAAACGTTCAGTATTTCCGACTTCTGCTTGCATTTGTGTAAACGATGCTTCCTCTAGACAGCTTCCATCCACGGTAACCAGCTTTATCTACATTGGTTATGTGTTTTTTCTTATCAATTTTGCCAGGGCAGCAGTCTAAAGGCCTGCTGTTTTCGTTGTCTGATTGCTGTGGGATTGTTCACGTGCTTGACTTGTACACAGTAACTTCTGTTTTTCGCTCGTATCTGGCAAAGCTATGCATTTGCATTTGATCTTACAACACAAGAGATCGAGGGGTCTTGTAACTTTATTAGATACTAGCTGACCAGGCCTGGCTTCGCCCAGTCCCTGGAGGGGATCTATCTATCTATCAGTCTGTCTGTCTGTCTGCTTGTTTGTCTGTCTGTCTGTCTGTCTGGCTGACCCGGTCCGGCTTCACCCAGTCCCTGGTGGGGAGCATCTCATTTAATTCATATACGTACTCATATAAGCTCCCGTTCCCGACTATCTGTCTGTCTGTCTGTCTGTCTATCTTTCTGTCTGTCTGAGCCGGCCCGGCTTCACCCAGTCCCTGGTGGGGAGCATCTCATTTAATTCATATACGTAGTCATATAAGCTCCCGTTCCCGACTATCTGTCTGTCTGTCTGTCTATCTGTCTGTCTGAGCCGGCCCGGCTTCACCCAGTCCCTGGTGGGGAGCATCTCATTTAATTCATATAAGTAGTCATATAAGCTCCCGTTCCTGACTATCTGTCTGTCTGTCTGTCTGTCTGTCTATCTATCTGACCCGGCGTGACTTCTCCCAGCTCCTGGCGGGGAGGGTCTCATTAAATTCACACAGTAACTTAAAAGAATGTCATTCCACGCACCATAAATTATTTTTAATGAAAACTGTTTTTAATCACCTACATGACTGTAGATAACTTCTTTAAGCATAAAAAGATGAGTTACAATGTTATGCATTATGCATTATTTTTATGAAAACTTTGAAAATGCCTTAAAGATTATATCATTATTTATTATAACTCATGTGCATGTAAATAACTATAGACAAAGAGTTTATAAATCTTTGAAAACGATACAACAATATGACTATAAAGTATATAGAAATGTTATTAAAAGTTATGCCCCTTGAAATAACTTTTCTAGAGTTAAGTCCCCTTGCTATATAGAAATTATAATGAAAAATGAAATAGTAAATTTTAGTAAGTAAGTAGCCGATAAAAAACACTAAAAAACTATGACAGAAAGTTGCACAGGAATGAAAAGAAAACGTGTAGAAAATTTCATCTCAATCGGATGGACCGTTCGCGAACGCATAAAGAACGGACATACATATAGTCTCTTTTATAGATATAGACACATGGTCCTTGGAAGGATGAGGCCGCTGATAAATGATAATTGTGTGTAGAATGATGTATTGGTACGAGGTAAAGCCATTACGTGATAGCACTTATAACATGCAGGGAAGAGTGTGAACACTGTCAAATCTTACTTCAGCTTTTTAAGCAATACAGGCGTTTAGGGTTCTTGAAGAGCGGGTACTTTACGAATGGGCAAAAGCGTTTACAAAATGGCTGCCCTACTATTGACTTGCACCATGGCAGAACTTTTTAAAAAATGGTTGTGTGTGTGTGTGTTTGTGTGTGTGTGTGTGTGTGTGTTTGTGTTTGTGTGTTTGTGTGTGTGTTTGTGTGTGTGTGTGTGTGTTTGTGTGTGTGTGTGTGTGTGTGGGTGGGAGGTCAGAGGGTGTGCCACCTTGAACAATCTAGAGACGAAGTATGGTCCATTATGGAGCCAATTATTTGACTCGTGGATGTGTGTGAATGATTAGAAAGATTTCATGTATTAAGAGCATGCATCTTTCCTATTGCAACATACGCCTGTGAGACCTGGACAATTACTAAACAAACTGTACAGCGCATAAATTTCCTTTGAATACAAATATAGACGGGTTCTAAGAATATCTTGGATAAAGAAAAAAAACACATGTATCCATACTTCAAGAGCTGAATATTGAAGAATGTTGGCTAATACGATAAAACAAAGGAAATTGCAATAGTTTGGTTACTTGAAACGTCACGAAAGTTTGGAGAGAACAATAATGTAGGTGTATATGACTGGAAAGAGGGGATGAACCGCGTTATGGATGATCTTAAAGTGTGGCAACAGAAACAGTGAAACGGCAGATCGACCAGCTAGTCCATGACGACAGGCGACTACTCACTAATAATAATATAGCCGTGAATGTCAATATAATCACAGTGCTGCGTGATAAGTACATAATTGTCCACATTGATCTCTACTTTGGTAAAGTGTTCCAGTGACAGCTTGCCAATGATCACACAAGTGTGTGGCTGATGATTTTGCCAGGAGCAATGGGCTTTCATTCTCGAGAAGGAGATACATTTCTCCATGAAATTATGACAGGAGATGATTCATGAATGCGTTATTACGGGTCAGCGAGTAAGACACAGTCGATGCAGCGTAAACACCTGTGGTCTCCAGTTTTAAAATTAATCAACACGCAGGAATTCGCTGGGAATATCATGATGATGATGTCTTGTTATATCAATGGCTCTATATTGATACATTCACATGAAAGGGGCGGCACTGTGACTGTTGTGCAGTGATATGCCAGTGAACAAACTGAAGCCAGCGATTTGATCCAAACATACTTCTCTCAAAACGTGTCCTGCTGCTTTTCAACAACGCCAGCCCTCATACCACTGCACATGCAATGCATATAATACCTACACTAAAATGTGAGGTCTTGAAACATCCATCAAATAGTCCAGACTTTGCGACATAACACTTGCACTTGTTTAGACGCTTGAATTAATATTTGGGAAGTTAGACGGTTTGCAGATGACAGCGAGTTTATTAAAACGTTGCATAATTGCATTAATATCAAATGCGAATATGCGAAGGACCAGCAATTTTGAAGATGGAGGTTCAGAATGCTCTTAACCATATGAAATCTGGCAAGACCTCCGGTTCAGACAGCGTCACAACAGAAATGATTAATGTTTTAGAAGAATATGGAATAGATAAAGTTACCAGTCTGCTTAATACAATATATGATACTGGAAATATACCTCAGGAGTTATGTAATTCTGTATTTATTGCAATCCCAAAGAAATCCGGAGCCGTGGAATGTGATCAACATCGAACAATTAGTATAATGAGTCACATCACAAAGATTTTGCTAATAATTATCATGCAAAGAGTTAGGAGGAGAGTACAACCTGAAATAGGAGAAGAACAATGTGGGTTTGTAGAAGGCAAGGGTACAGTAAATGCTGTTTATATACTTAGAACCGAAATCGAACGTTCTATAGAAGTAAACAAAGACCTACACCTCTGCTTTATTGACTACACAAAGGCTTTCGATAAAGTGAGACATGTCAACATGATAAGGATGCTTGAGGATCTACAGATTGATGGAAAAGACATTAGACTTGTAAAAATCATATATTGGAAACAACAAGCTGCCATAAGAATTGAGAATGAAGTAAGCCAATATCAGCCTATTAAGAGAGGTGTGAGACAGGGATGTGTAATGTCTCCAGATCTGTTTTTCCTGTACAGTGAAAGTATTTTCAGAAATATTGAAGATATGGAAGGAATCAACATTGGGGGACGATGCATCAATAACAATTGATATGCAGATGATACAGTCTTGATTGCAGACAATGAGCAGGACCTGCAAAATTTAGTAGATGCGGTTGTTACACACGGTGAACAACAAGGGTTAGAATTAAATTGTAAAAAGACACAGATTATGGAAGACCTAGGAAGAACGAAATACCACAATGTAATATACAAGTAAATGGGAATATTCTTCAACAAGTGAATAAGTACAATTATCTCGGAACAGTAATAACATCTGTTGGGAGATGCCTTTAAGAGATTAGAACAAGAATCGCCATGGCAAAAGTAGCCTTTAGCAAGATGAAAAACATACTGACCAATAAAAAGATGTCAATTGAAACGAGAAAAAGAGTGTTGAGATGCTACATAGAATCTGTACTTTTATATGGATGTGAAGCGTGGACAATGAGCAGTCAGGCTGGAAAACATATGCTGGCTGTAGAAATGTGGTTTCTGTGGAAAATGCAAAGAATACCATGGACAGCCAGAAAGACCAATGAACAAGTTCTTCTAGAAACAAATGAAGATCGTAAACTGATTAGAGACATCAGATGTAGACAGTCACAATTTTTTGGGCATGTTATGAGAAGAAATGATCTGGAAAACTTGGTGACAACTGGTAAGATCGAGGGGAACAGACCAAGGGGAAGATCTAGAAGCAAGTACCTGGATGGCTTGGCCTTATGGCATGGTCGCGACAGAAACACGGAGCTGATCCACGACTCTGGTGATCGAGTGAGATGGCAGAACATGACCGCCCACGCTTACCGGCATGGCACACGATGGATGGATGGAATATGTTTTAATAATAGACACCTTCTTCTTCGGTCTCTTCTTCTTCTTCTTTGTCTTCTTCTAATCTCCCCCACCTTCTCCCCCTTTTCCTCCCATTTATCCTCTTTCTTTTTCTTCTTCTTCTTCTTCTTCTTCTTCTTCTTCTTCTTCTTCTTCTTCTTCTTCTTCTTCTTCTTCTTCTTCTTCTTCTTCTTCTTCTTCTTCTTCTTCTTCTTCTTTTTCTTCTTCTTCTTCTTCTTCTTCTTCTTCTTCTTCTTCTTCTTCTTCTTCTTCTTCTTCTTCTTCTTCTTCTTCTTCTTCTTCTTCTTCTTCTCTCTCTACTTCAAACTTCTATATGAGTGAATGTAAAGAGAATTGCAATCAAATTAAGTCTGAGTTTGCCTGAAATTGATCGCATATTGACCAAAGAATTTTTATTTATGCAATTTATGCATATGTCGGAAACCCCCGTAACACATGTTTAGATATCATTTTACGAATTCCAGTTACATTAATCAGTATCTCCCATCTTTAGAATTGGAAGCGTTTAGCTGTGTCTGAACATTTGATGAACGCACATGAAACTTACCCGTTGTTTTCATAATAGCTCGATAGCCAAATATGTCTCCCTTCGGAAACTTCTGACAGGACAACACTGAACAGTTTGTCAAGAGGGTTTCTCCCGGCGGGTAACATGTCCCATTTACATCACATCCTGCGAACATAGAACCGTTATGTGACGATACTATTATGTATGTGTGTATGTGTGTATGTATGTATGTGTGTATGTATGTATGTATGTATGTATGTATGTATGTATGTATGTATGTATGTATGTATGTATGTATGTATGTATGTATGTATGTATGTATGTATGTATGTATGTATGTATGTATGTATGTATGTATGTATGTGAGTGTCTGTGTGTGTGTTTGTGTTCGCGCGTGTGTGCCTGGGTACATGCGTGCGTGCGTGTATGTATGTGAGTATGTGTGTATGTATCTAAGTATGTTTGTATGTATCTATGTATGTATGAATGCATGTGCTATTGTTTTTATGTGCGTGCGTGTAAGTGTGTGTTTGTGTTGGTCTAGATGGTTTGGTGAATGAATGAATTGATGATGTGATTTATGTATAGATGGATGGATGGATGGATGTGTGAGCATTCTTGCCTGTCTGCTTGCTTCTTTTCGTGCGTATGTGTTTTTCCTGTGTATTTGTGTGTGTATGTGTGTGTATGTGTGTGTGTGTGTGTGTGTGTGTGTGTGTGTGAAGTTACATGTGCATATATGTGTATCGACAATGCAAATAACTGTAATGCAGGTCTCTTGGTCCACAAAATGTACATATACACTGTACACCTGAGAAGCAAGTTAAAGAATTTTAACAGTTGTGTATTATGATCAATAATCCGCAAAATGACATATAACAATGTATTGATGACACAAAAGACAATGTACAATTTCACGGAATACATTATCCATTGCCACACATCGGGCACTGCAACTTCAATTAGTTTTCCCCCACAACGCTTGAATGCAAACATGGAAGATGATTATGGTATTTCTGACGTTTCTGATGATGAACAAAAGCAACAGTTAAGAAATAAGCATTTTACCCTCAGCGTGTAATTCCAACATTCTATGAGAACATCTGTACTTGACACATCTTTGTTCCCCAGAAGGGGTGAAGATTTGTTCCTTGTCATATCTGTCCCCAAGAACACAACAACGACCTGGTGAGTACAGTATTATGTGATTGTAATGACCGAATGGATATGAGCGCCTCCTCTTAAACTTCTTGTGGGCTGATGGTGATGTAGCGGCTTTAACCCTACACCGGTCAATTGGACTACCATGTTGTCTTCCTGTCCTTGATTTGGGGAAGTAAATTATAATATCTCAGATCTTTGATTAATAGACACTGGTTTAACTGTTAGTTTATATCATATGTCATTGTCCCCCCACTCTCTCCACACACAAAAAAAACATTGCCTGAAGAATACAAAAGACCACTTTAAAATTGTCCGTAGATTACTTGTACACCATACTGTATAAAGCTGGATGTGACTGTACTGTATGATGGCGGAAGTGACTAATCGTCGGTGGCAAGGGGGTTGAGCTTACATCTGATAATGCAATGACTGTCAACGTTTGATGGAAGAGATACAACATAAAGGACTCTATCGCCACTGTCTGGGCTGACCTTACAGTGTTTAACCTAAAAGAAAGGGTGAAATAAACTGGTGCCTGAACATTTTTATTTATTTTTTTTTTTCACATGCTTGCTGGCTTTGAGCTCAAGCGTAGTCAGTTCACACTACTTCTAGTAGTGTTGGACTGAATTTTGCTTGTAGATTAGCTTTCCATATTAACAGTGTCCCTCGCCATCAGGCGTACCCGCTTCGACTTCAGCGGTACATGTAATGTACGTCCCTAAGTTAAGGACGATAGGTCAACATTTTAGTCCAACTGTTAGGTGTAGGGGCTGAACCCCTACCTCGGCATCATCACACCGGATGTTTAAGATTACACGTTGTGATCTATTCGGCCATGCTGACCTTCCGTGAACCTATTAACTGAGCTGAAGGAACTGTTAGAAGACTGTTAGTGTTGACGAAATTGCGCAACTGTGCAACAATGTATGACAAAACAGTGGAAACATTACGCCAGAAGAAGTAACATATTGGATGCAGTGTGACAAATTGGATGGAGGCTTAGAAATTTGGTATGATGATGAAATTGTTTATAGTGTGGCAACCAATGAAGAAGAAATTGATGGCAATGATTGATCAGTTCTTAATCAAAAACCTGTAACTAGCCACTCAGTAGCAGAAACGATGTTATCATAGTGCATCGACTAGTTAGAAATGCAAGAGGAAGCAAATGGAACACAGATCCAGCTTCTGCATAAGAAACGGAACATCGCCGCACAGAAAGCTCATGCCTCAAAGACACAGAAGGAGATGACAGATTATTTTTAAGCAACGTGGGTTTATAGTATTACAATACAGTTCTGTACAGTACTACTCTTATGTTGAAGTTTATATTAATCGTTTTGTAAATTTAAATACAATGTTTATTCATTATGCACTTTTACAGGCTTTCATTATTATTTTCGCCCCAAGACCGCAGAGTAATCACGTTACTGTGCATATATATTAAGATATTCCAGTTATCTATCTATTAGGTTATTCATCACAGCCATGGTCTAGTCTAGACGGTGGCGGTAAATGTACCTCAGAAGTTTAAGTGAATTCAAATGATGGGGAGGGACCCTGGTATTAGGAAAGATGTCCCACATGAAAAATAAGAAGTGCAGTGTTGACTGCACTCGGTTTTAAAGCAAGTGTGTGTGTGTGGTGTGTGTGTGTGTGTGGGGGGGGGGGGAGGGGAGGAATTCGAGCATGCATGCATGCGTTTCAGTCCACATCGATCATATTCAAGGACTATTTTACCACAGCGGTTGCTCGGAAAGTAATCATAGGAGCGGTACGGTAGATTAAGCCACTACAGTAAAAGAAACCAATGACCGGTGGTCACACTCTGTGGTGTATTGGGTTTATGGTGCTAGCCTCATATGTTTACAGACCACTCGTCAGTCAGTCAGTCACGTGTTCAACATCAACATCTATCCCGGCGCCTGTTGTTGCCCTGTTATCATTCATTCATTCATTCATCAGGTGCCATGCCGATAAGCGTGGGAGGTCATGTTTCGACATCTCAGACTATCACTAAAGTTGTGGACCAGCTCAGTACGCTTGTCTCGGCCATACCACGTGCCCAAGACATCACAGTGTTTACTTCTATGTTTTTCCTTTTTTATCTGCCACTCGATCTTGCCAGCTGTCACCAATTTATATAATTTATTCCTTCTCATAACATGACCAACACATGTTGACTGTCTACGTCTAATTTATCTAACCAGTTTACAATGTTATTTGTTTCTTGTATGACGTGGTCGGTGGTTGTTAAGTCTGTCCATAATATTCTTTGCATTTGTCTCAGAAACCACATTTCTATGGCTATCAGATATTTTTTTCATCTTGCCTGCTCATTGCCCAAATGACATCTTTACATTGGTCTGTATGGTTTCTAAATTGACGTTCTGTGATTTGACAAGTCATGATAAACTAGGCATCTTTAAGGAAGGTAGATTCCCTTTCCAACTGCCAAGGGATTTTTTTCCGTGCACAACAATACACACGGGCGTCCGATCTCACTACCCAAAGACCAGGGGAAATTTATTACTAGAAGTCCACGAGAAAAAATCCCGGCATCACCGGGGCTTGAACCCGGGACCTCCAGCCCTCGGGACACCACACCTCGAGACCACGCAGCCCCCCGTAGCCTGCCTGGGCAAAATTTCGAGTTAAAAATCTACCCAAAGTATTTCAGGATCCTCGCCGGTGTTACGGAGTTCGTGCACTGAGCTGAGTTTCTCCATATTCAGGTTTGTGTTAGGAGGAGAACGGAGCACTTATGGGTTGCACCCGTGTGCCGTGATGTTGATCCATCGACTAAACTAAACTAAACTAAAGAAGGTAGATTGCGTTGCTTTCCTTCATGGCAATGATCATTCTGCACAGTGACCAGCACACCCTAGCTAGAAAAACACAAAAGAGCGTCTCTCTGCGAAATAATAAACACCGTTATTATAATTGCTATTTTTGTTATTATTATTATTATTATTATTATTATTATTATTATATTAATCATTCATTGGCAACTTCCCGTCTTGGCAGTCGATAGTTTGGGGTTTCAAAAAGGCATAATAACTTTTACCCATGGCGGTAGCCAATATGACTGATAAGGCCAATTCGCGCTGTAAATGTCAGTTCACAGTGGGTGCATGCGAACACATGGTCATTTCCACCATCATGCACCATCTTACGTCTCACACGCTCGGTGTGTGACTTATCTGCAATAATTTTCTCCTTTGTCTTTATTCCATTTCTGATGTTTGCCCTCCACGCATCACGCTCAGCTGGTACTTGCTCCCAATGTGCATTATCAATGCCTGTATCAGTCATGTCCCGCTTACACACATCTTTGTATCGCAGTAGAGGCCGACCCTGAGATCTCTTACCCATCTGTAATTCACCAAAAAAGATGTCCTTTGGTATTCTACCATCATCCATCCTCCTAAGATGTCCTATCCATCTAAGTCTACGAAGACTGAGCATTGAATACACCGTCACACAACCTGATCTTTCCAATACTTCAGTATTTGTGATTTTGTCTTGCCACTTAATACCAAGAATTCTTCGCAGACACCGCATGTGAAGGCTGTTTAAATGTTTCTCTTGGTGTGGGTAGGTTGTCCAGGTTTCACTGCCATAAAAATGAGTACTAAGGATACAGGCTTGAAAGACAAGGCCTTTTGTTTTGGAAGTAAGCTTCCTGTTCTCCCGGACATTTTTTCTTAACCTGTTCATTGTTGTTGCTGCCTTACCAATCCGGATGTTGATTTCCTGATCTAGGGATAATTTGCTATTTACCACTGATCCTAGATATGTAAAATGGTCAACTATATCTAATTCGGCGTCGTCAATAAAGATTGATGGTACCCCAGGTGCACCTTGTGACATAATCTGTGTCTTCTTTTTGCTAATTGTTAAACCAATTTCAGGACAAGCATTGGAGAATGCAGATAGTAGACTTTGCAATTCTTCCTCAGAGTGGGTCGTAACTGCAGCATCATCTGCAAAAAGCAACTCTCTGATCAGTACCCTCCTAATTTGGGTCTTGGCTTTCAATCTCTGACCATTTTAGAGGCCGCCATCTGAGCGTGAGTGAATGTATATACCACCATCCTGATCACGAAAGGCATATTTCAGCAGAAGTAAAAAGTATATTCCAAAGAGAGTGGGAGATAGTACACAACCTTGCTTAACTCCACTCTTGATTTCAAACTCTTCAGAAGTTGCACCATCAAACTTGATTATACCCTTTATGCCTGTGTGGAACGACTCCATAATGGACAGAAGAGTTGGTGGGCAGCCAAACTTCTTTAGTGCCTTGAACAGACAGTCACGACTGATCACATCAAATGCCTTTGTGAGGTCGATGAAGACAATAAACAGTGGTTGATTCTGTTCACGGCATTTTTCTTGCATTTGTTGCAATGAGAATATTATATCAATGGTAGACCAGTTCTGTCGAACGCAACACTGTGATTCGGGGTAGACTTGATCTCCTAGGATTTGAAGTCTGCGCAGAACAATTCTGACAAATAATTTTCCAACAATACACAGAAGTGAGAT
Organism: Cepaea nemoralis; assembly: GCA_014155875.1. Taxonomy (NCBI): domain Eukaryota; kingdom Metazoa; phylum Mollusca; class Gastropoda; order Stylommatophora; family Helicidae; genus Cepaea; species Cepaea nemoralis. The sequence goes on from JACEFZ010004145.1 coordinate 355,793, forward strand.
ACCCCTATTGTCAGAGTCCGACAGGGGACAGCGATGCAGGGACATCGTTACGACCGCCAGGCGACTTAGCTCCCAGTAAGGGATGCAACAACTTCGTTGCGCCGCCAGGCAAATAGGAGTTACCGGCCTGCGAGATCGCTTGCTGACCAGCGGTCAGGCCGCCAACGCAAGACGCACGCCTGCCACGTGACGCCACGTCAGGCAGGAGGCAAGTTGCGAACCAGGTCCAGACAGCTCTGGGACACGGAACATGACGGACGTGTGATTGAGAGAAAGGCGTTGTATGGTTTGTGTATTGAAAGGCGAGTGTCTGGACATCTTGCGAGTCAGACTTGTGAACTGTATTGTGGATGTAAGTTGTAAAGTATCCATTATATATATTTGTGATCATCGTTCTGTATTTGATATGTTAATAAATCCATCGAACGATGTGTCGTTGAGTCTTACGTCAAATCACGTTGTATTTGTACTGTCTCACACTTGTTAGGAAAGCGAGCCAAGTTTAAGACCCTGACATGTGTGAACGTGGAGGGCTCGTCCCGCTTTAATTTACTTATATTTGAACGTGAATAGCTCGTCCTTGTTGAACGTGAAGGTCTCAGTCCAGCTTTAATTTAGTTAGATTTAAACTTAGATGTGAACGTAATTTACTTGGATTAGAGTTAAATGTGTTAATGTGATCATGGAAGGCTCATTTTGATTGTTACTACATTATTTAAACAGGTGTAAGATCATTTGTAAACGTACAATGCATACATTTTGTTTGATCCTGTAAGCGTGTAAAACATTTGTGATTTGTGAAACTTGTCACCGTTTTGACCTTGTTGACATTGTGATCTTGTCGCCATTTTGACCTTGTCGCCATCTTGTAAACTTGATGTCTATGTCCTTACTGAATGTCATCTTGATGTAAGTGATGTGTCATCAATGTTGTAGAGTGTTAAGATACTTGTAGATTGTCTTTGTGCATTGAGTTTGTGGAACGCGAAAAGTGTTTGGAAAGAAAGTAACGTGTATTGTAAAAAAAACTGTTGACGGACAAACTTACGACATACAATTACACTCAACGCCATACAAACCTAATCAACACTTAGTGACAAGCAGGCACACACCAACAAATAGACGCTAATTTATCTTCTTCCAAAATAAAAGCAGGTTTTTCCGTACCATCCGAAACCTTGCCGTAGAGGTCATTTGATAGTCTGAAGTAGCGACCCTACAGTTCCTAGCCCGATTTCCAACCAGTCTTCACCGCATCCAGGGCACTTGAGTATATTTGTCTTTTCGTATACTTTAAAAATGCATTTTTAGGCACATATCGTCCATATAAACAGATTGTAAATTGTTGATTACTAACCACTTATAACATATTGTGTGTGGCTGGTATTTCATTGACATTTTTCCATCATGTCTTCATTATTTGATTTCATTGATATGGGGCATAAAGTTACAGTTACATGGTGATGAACTAACACAGTGGAGTGAGCAGAAATACGCAGAATACCTACTAGTACAGGAGAAAGTTAGCAGAACGCGATGAAAGAGCAGCTGAAAGAGCTCTTAAAGCAAGCAGAATTAGTCTGAGAAAGACAAAGCAAGCCGAATTAGAACTGACTGCAAAGACAAAGCAAGCTGAGATAGATAGTGAACTTAAGAAGGCAGAAATAGCAGCTCAGAGTAAGAGAGAAGAACTGGAGTTACAGTTGAAGATGAAACAACTTGACACTGAGACTGCCATTAACAAAGAGTCTAAGAAATCTGAAAGACTGGAGAAAGAAAACCAGTATAAGAAATATCAAGGTATTGTACGTAATTATACCTCGGGTGACTGCATCGCAGCCTTTACCCAAAATTTTGAAACTTTAATGGAACATTATCAAGTTCCACTGTCTGAATGGAATATTGTGTACATGAGGAGTTTGTCAGGGGAACCTCTTAAAGTTATTGAAACCATCCCCAAAGACCTCAGAAAAGATTACCATTATCTGAAATCTAAGATTATGGCACATTTTATGTTAGATGAGGCAGGTTACAGAGAACAATTCAGTAAATTGAGCCCAAAACCGACTCAAACGTTCTCTGACTACCTCTGCTTAGTCCGAGATATTTTCACCAAATGGACGTCAGCCGCTAAAATTGAGAAAAGTTATCAGAGATTGGAAGATCTAATCATTAGAGACAAAATTGTATCATCTATTCCTTCAGCCTTTGCTAAATTTTTGTTAGAAAATGAATGCTCCAGTGTGGATGAGATTGAAAGACGTGGTTCGGCTTACTACACAGCCAACAAACATTGCTTTGCTACTGAAGATACTAACATTAACTTTGTAGCAGCGGCTAACTATGACAAACAACCCTATAGTAGGCAGAAACCTCGTAGGCCTACCTCTGAGAAGTTATATCATTGCAATTATTGTAAATATTCTCATCATCAGAGTGAGATGTGTGATAAAAACCCTCGCTACCAGACTTACCTACTACACAGGGTAAATCAACAAGATAAGGAGCGTAAATCCTTCAAAAGTTTGAGTAAATGTTTCCTCTGTAAGGCGTACGGACACCATCGGAAAGATTGTGAGGGCAGGCATATGACCAACAAAGCAAATGCCGCCTTGTTTGATAGTTCCGCGTCTGAAGAAGAAGAGCCAGAGAAACATCCTGTGAACTCAGCACAGGCTTTTGACATATTCAGCGCAAACAAATGCTCTGTTTGTAACACTTTCTATGAAGATGGTATTTTAACATGCGGTCATACCATCCCTATTGCCAATGAAGAAGCTAATTTGGTAGTAGATTCTAAAGGCAGAATAATCATCCATCACGGATATGTGAATGGCGAACCGGCTACAGTCCTTCGCGATACAGGCAGTTCACTCATTGGTCTGAAAAGAACATTCATAATGCCTACAGACTATACAGGCAAGCACGTAACATGCAGAACATTCTCAGGCAATATTGAGAAATACCCATTAGCATGGGCATATATTGAAACACCTTTCCTCACTGGGAAAGTAAAGTGCGCCGCACTAACCAACCCAGTTTGCGATATAATTATTGGTAATTTACCTGAGGTAAATGATAAACCTCATGACATAACATCTGTATGTATTGATGATACCATAACATCACCATCAAATGTCATCATTGAAAATGTCACACCACCTATTGATTGTAAAGTAGCTAATGTAGCACTAAGTTCTCATGACATCATTGAAACTATTGTTCCATCATCATCATCTGATATCATTGAGTGTGTGAACGCAGTAACAAGAGCTACTGCTAGAGTGCAAGATGAAATAAATCAAACTGAGGCGATACAATTACTCAGCCCAGTTTCACTACCTACTAACACCATGAAGGAAGCATTTGTAACAGCCCAAAAAGCTGATCCTTCATTGTCAAAATACTTTGACCTGATAGGCCGAAAGCCAAAAGTAACCAAGAATGCAAAATGGCATTTTGCTATGAAAAATGATATACTCACCAGGTATTACACCAGAGGTGACAATACCACAGAGCAAACTGTTTTGCCAACAAGTTATCGCAAGCAAGCCTTACATCTTGCACACGATATACCTCTTGCAGGACATATGGCATACGTTAAGACCAGATCAAGGTTATTGACTCAATTTCACTGGCCAAAATTTTGCAATGACATTAAAGAATATTGCAGAAGTTGTGACACCTGCCAGAAACTGGTTAAAAAAGGTAAACACCCACAGGCAAAGTTACAAGTTACCGACTTAGCCAGTCGACCTTTTGAAAAGCTATCGGTTGACATAGTGGGCCCTCTTAGTCATACAACAACTAGAGGGAATAAATTTATTCTAACTGTCATTGATCAATGTAGTCGCTGGCCAGAAGCTATTCCGTTAAAGAACATAACTGCCAATGACATAATGGAAGTGTTCTTCCATATTTTTTCTAGGATAGGTTTTCCAGATACTATCCAATCTGATAGGGGCACTCAGTTTATTGCCGCATCCACCCAAGCTTTCACCAAAATGCTGGGAGTGAAGCAGTGTTTCAATTCCCCCTACCATCCTCACAGTAGCGGAGTAATAGAAAAGTTTAACGGGGATCTTAAGCACATGCTTGCAAAAGTAACGCAAGAACACCCCAACAACTGGGATGTATATCTACCAGCTATTCTTTTTGCTTATCGCGAGGTACCACATGCTAGTACCGGTTTCTCTCCTTTTGAACTTATCTATGGTGCCAAACCACGTGGCCCATTGACCATTTACCACCAAATGTTAACTGACTCTACACCAGTACTTAAACCCATATCATCATACTTATATGTGACATCATTGCGTGAAAGAATCATCAAATCTTGTGTTATTGCAAAGAATGCACTAAAACTATCTGGTGCTACTTATAGACAGTATGCTGACAAAGGTAACAGGACAATAACATTGACACCTGGACAGGACATTCTTCTTCTGCTACCTAGTGACAGACACCTTCTGACTGATTCTTGGCAGGGACCTTTTAAAGTGACAAGACAGATTTCACCTGTAGACTACGAGATCCTTATAAAAGACAAACACAAAATATTTCACATAAATATGCTAAGACCATACCACAACAGAGACGACGAACAAGACGATACAACAGCTTGTACAGTGATAATAGATCACGAAGACGACGATGCTAGTGACGAGATTCCAACACCTGCATTAGACACGACAGACTGCTTGAAGGATATCAAAATCAATCCAAAGTTAACTCAAGCAGAGACAGACAGGTGCAAACAACTTATACAACAGTACAACACCATCTTTTCCAACAACCCAGGACAAACAGAATTAGTACAGCATCACATCACACTCACATCAAACACACCCATTAGATGCAGACCATACACCATCCCATTACATTACAAAGAACATTTACATCAAGAAATCATCAACTTAGAGAAAAATAACATCATAAGACGATCCCAATCAGACTACTCATCTCCCATGGTCATAGTACGCAAAAAGGACAATACAATAAGACTGTGCATCGACTACCGAAAACTGAATAAAATAACTGTTCTAGATCTTGAGCCAATGGCAAACACTGACGATCTTTTGACAGAACTGACAGACGCTAGGTTCTTTACGACTGTAGACATGACGAAAGGTTATTGGCAGATTGCTGTAGACGAACAGAGCAGACATCTGACAGCATTTGCCACACCTTGGGGACTGTACGAATGGTGCAAACTTCCATTTGGGCTGGTTAACGCCCCAGCCACATTCGTACGTATGACACGACTACTTCTAATAGACATTCCTAACATAATCTGCTATATTGACGACATATGCATTCACACAGAGACAATGACGGAGCACATTAAGACATTAGACCAAACATTTGAACGGATCAGACAGCACGGACTGACAGTGAAGCCTGCAAAAGTAGACATAGCCTACCAGGAAATATCATTCTTGGGTTACAAAATATCCAATGGCTTTGTCACGACAGACGATAAAATTGTGTCCAAGATACTAAAACTCTCACTTCCGACTACTAAAAAACAAGTCAGAAGTTTGTTGGGCTTAATAAATTACTATCGGCAGTTTATTCCTGATTTTTCTGAACTGACCGAGGTATTTACTAATCTACTAACAAAAGATAAACCAGAGAAAATTGTACACGATCAATGCCTAAAAATCGCATTTCATAAAGTGCTATCATGTTTTTCTGATAAGAATGAACATAATCTTATCCTTAAATTGCCCGATATCCGTTTACCTTTCAGATTACGCACAGATGCTAGCTCCGTGGCGATTGGAGCAGTCCTGTTGCAGGAGTATAACAACATTCTCCACCCCGTTTATTTTGTATCCAGGAAGCTGAAGGCCCGAGAGCGGGCATGGTCCATTCCTCAATTGGAAGCCCTAGCTTTAGTAGTAGGTATTACAAAGTTATCTAGATTTCTTCTAGGACGCCATTTCATCGTAGAATCGGACAGCAGCCCCTTACGATGGATGAATTCAGGTGTGCCATCGAACCATATGGTAGCGCGTTGGTCTTTAAAACTTCAAGATTATAGCTTTGAGGTTCGACATATCCCAGGCAGAACCAATTCAATTGCCGATCTTTTGTCACGTTGTCCGACCGACCCAGTGAGCACCAATGTCTGAGTGCAGTATGTAGAAATACACTCAGACCGACACAGCCATTTAGCAGTGAATAGTGGTTTTTCATTCACAAAAAGCTGTGTAATGTCTACAATATTGTGATAGGGATTACTCCCATTATATATAGTGTTCTTATTTTACTAGTTCATGTAGTGATTGTCGTGTATAAATGTGCAGTATGTGGTAGAAAGCGAACTTTATTAACTGTATATATTACGTACAAGAACAGTGTCACATTCGCACTTACCTGAAGCGATTTATCCAACGTGACAGTGACAACTTCGTGTTGAATCTTCCAGGAACATTTTAATTACGAGTGTGAAAGTAAAAACTGAACAGTGACGACTTTTCTACACCTCTGCAGTGAACCGAAATCTTTAATGTTCGACTGAAACATCTAACACATGAACATTCGATCGTAATCCAGAAGATTGTGTAGCAACATCCAACACGAACTTTGAGAACAGTGTTCCTTCCTTAAACTACATCAAACCGGAACAGGTGTGTTCTACAAGCTTTACCATCAGCTGATTTTAGTGCTCGTGTGTACTTCCGGATTAATTAGAAATTTAGAACAAAAATAGCAGACAACATATAAAAGGTTAAAAAGTTTTGACGATTCTAAAATGTTTAGGATTCTATAAAATTGAATACACGAATTGTGTGTTTATTTATTTCTCTAATGTAATCTTAGAATCATATCTTGATTAACGTATTCATATTACCGACTTTTTCTCGTTAATATGAAGAAACGTCAAGCAATGACACTAAGAAATTAAATAGTTATTGTAAATTATTGTGTTTCACTAATGTTAAAATTATTTCCCTTTCATTTATTGTTATTACATTTTCACACAAAGGGCCATAATTTGAAATGTATATGCTAATGTGTTGTGTGTAATATAACATGTTGTTGTTAAAATGTTGACACCACAGGCAGGCATCTACTGGGCATGGCAGAGGGTTGCCAACATTGTATACCAACACAATAACTCCTGGCCAAGTAGGGACAGGGTTTGAGTGTTTTATACGACTTATATAAAGTCGTATTTCAGTCTGGCTAGATGGTTTTTGTTTCAAGAACCATATTATTATTTTTTTTTCAAATTGCTGCGACGTAGATGCGTGAAGCTGGTACTACTGATCTGACTGGGTGATAATACAATTGAGGTAACCAGCCATCGAGAGGGTGAAGCCTGATATGTGTTAAACATGAAGCACCACATGTCTTTGTACCCAACTCCCAGTTCTTATATATTTCTATGCCATGTGTGTATTTTTGATAACGTTGTGTATAACAATGGAAAGGTAGACTCTGACAAGGGTATACTATTAACCCAACAGGTACAGACATTATACATGAAAGACGACATCTTTCATGGATTTTACCGGGGGAGCGTGTCAGAGTCCGACAGGGGACAGCGATGCAGGGACATCGTTACGACCGCCAGGCGACTTAGCTCCCAGTAAGGGATGCAACAACTTCGTTGCGCCGCCAGGCAAATAGGAGTTACCGGCCTGCGAGATCGCTGGCTGACCAGCGGTCAGGCCGCCAACGCAAGACGCACGCCTGCCACGTGACGCCACGTCAGGCAGGAGGCAAGTTGCGAACCAGGTCCAGACAGCTCTGGGACACGGAACATGACGGACGTGTGATTGAGAGAAAGGCGTTGTATGGTTTCTGTATTGAAAGGCGAGTGTCTGGACATCTTGCGAGTCAGACTTGTGAACTGTATTGTGGATGTAAGTTGTAAAGTATCCATTATATATATTTGTGATCATCGTTCTGTATTTGATATGTTAATAAATCCATCGAACGATGTGTCGTTGAGTCTTACGTCAAATCACGTTATATTTGTACTGTCTCACACTTGTTAGGAAAGCGAGCCAAGTTTAAGACCCTGACACCTATAGTTGTTGCAGTGGCTCCGATCGCTCTTGTTCTTGTACAGTGTTATGATGCTTGAATCTTTGAAATCTTGTGGGACTTGTCCTTCTCGCCAGCATAGCTCTTTTAGATGCTGGATCTGTATAGTGAGTGTGTCTTGCCCACTCCATATAACCTCTATTGGAATCCCATCCTTACCCGGAGCCTTACCAGATGAAAGTTCATTTATAGCACACTTAACTTCTGTTATGGTGGGAAGTGTGTCGAGGTGGTCAAGAGTTGGTAGAGCATCTATGGCGTTGAGTCCATCATCCGCTAGTTTGGTCTCACTTGAGTAAAGCTCCGAATAGTGCTCTACCCATCTGTCCATCTGCTGTTTCTTAACAATTATGATTTCTCCCGTCAAGGTTTTCAATGGTGCACTTCTTTTGATCATTGGACCACAGGCTTTCTTTATTCCTTCATACATGCTTCTGATGTTTCCCTTATCACTTGCGATTTGAATGGACTCACATAACTAGATCCAATAATCATTTGCACACTGCCTGGCAGCCTTTTGCACATCCTTCCTAGCTTGCTTTAGCTCACTCAGAGTGTTACGCGTTGGTCTTTCCTTGTTTCTTAAGAGAGCTATCCTCTTCTTATCAATCAAGGGTTGCAGAGTCTGTCTGTTTGCCGCAAACCAGTCCTGCCTCTTATGATCCACAGTGCCGTAAACCCCTACGGCAGTTTTATAAAGAGTTTCCTTAAGTTGACCCCACTTTTCATTTACTGTGTACAATTTTCTTGTGTATCAGTGAAAGCTTCTTCAAGTTGCTGTTGAAACTCAAAGCACTTTTCAGGATCGTGAGTGTTAATCATATTAATCCTGGGGCTAGATTTGTGTTTAGCTGTGTAGGTTCTCTTTGGTCTCAGTCTAATCCTTGCAACAACCAAAGAATGATCCGTATCACAGTCAGCACTGTGATAACTTCGAGTCAACGATATATGGTTCAGATGTTGTCTCCGTGTGATGATGAAGTCCAGCTGGTGCCAATGGCTGGATCTTAAATGTTTCCATGTGACCTTATGCAGCTCTTTTGTTTTAGAGAAGGAATTTGTAATGCATAGGCTATTTCTGGTGCAATGCTCCAGCAGCCTTTGCCCATTTTCGTTCATGCGACGGATGTTGTATTTTCCAAGGCACACTGGCCATAAACTCGAGTCCTTGCCCACACGAGCATTGAAATAACCGAGCATATAAATGTAGTCAGATTTTGGAGCTGCCTTAATCACGGAGATGAATCCTTCACATCATCAATGGAATCGAGTGTCGGTGCACATGCAGTAATAATGGTGGCAAAACCACAAGACGTTGCCAAGAGCAGAGATAATAGTCTTTCATTACCTCCTGCTGAAGTTTCAGTCATTCCCAGTAGCAAATTCTTCACTGCAAAGCCCACACCATGTTGCCTTTTTTCTGCCTGCCCTCTACCCTTCCAAAAATGGTGTAATTGTCAGCAACTCACTTGCGACAGGCATACAAGGATTCCCTACTTTTGCACCACACGAAAGTGACAACTCGTATTGTTTGCAAAAGGATATATTTTATTCGGAGCTGATCGTACATTAGCTCCCCGAGCAGAATACCACATCGGTATTCAACATCATAGTATGTTATGAAGATAAGATGGAATGAGGAGATTATATTAATATTATAACTACTGAAGCTAAGCTGGAGTCCTAACTATTATACTGTCCTTAACAACAACAAAGTATCCCCAGCGGGTATACGTCTGTTCCTAACGCCGTCCAGTCTCTGTCTGAACCTGCTGTCCGTGGCGTGCTCAGCCACGAGCAATTAGCTCAGCGTGCGTTCGCTAGTTTACGTGCTGGGCCCTTGGTTGTAATGACCAGCATTACTTGGTCCCTTCTCATGGAGTGGGTTTCCCAGTCTCTTGGGTAACCCCAGCTGACCTGTACTTGTTGCCCTCCTTGTTGACACAAGAGTGTCCCGTTGTAGCTATTTATAGCGTGTGTGTCTCTTCTGTCTGGTCTCCTATACCGTTATGTTACTTGCCCTTTTCCTCAGCTCTATTTAGCTCTCCTTAGCTTTGAGCTCTCTCCTAAGTCTTTGACAGTAATTGTTTTCCCTGAGTGACCCTTCCTCAGCGAGGCGAGTCTGCTGCGGGTCAGCAATATCTTTAGCAGACGGTTTTAAGACAGTTGAGTTCGGCATCAATCACAGCCGTTTTTCTCACATCGTCAATATTGGTCAAGTCAGTGGAAAATCCTGGACACATGGTTCTCACGTTCCAGGTTGCAAAGCGGTAGCTTGAGGTTTCTATTTTTCTTTTTATTAGTACCTGGTGCATTGGTTTTACAACCTGCTATTCAGACTTTGTCCAACCCGATGCGCCCATTGAAGCAGGCAGACTGTGGCTGATCAGCACAAAATTGGCCAGGGGCTGCTCAGCGGTAGCTGATCAGTGACACCTATAGGTGTCTCCCACCGTCAGAGACAACGCGTGGCGCCCCATGTCTACACCAGTTGACAAGGACTTATAACCCGTAACAGTTGCCTCTCGCTTTGATTCTGAGACCGGTTAAGACCAGGGATGGAGTTATTGCTTTTCCATAGCACAAAGCCTGGGCTAAAATATAGAGTTCATGTGTTGCCCATGCAGCGTGATCCCTCTCTCGGCCTGCCTAGTTCACTCCAGAGGAAAGGTAACATATATACTTCTCGAAAAAGACAAGCTGCAGAAGCTGCTGGATCAGCAAAGCAATGCCCTAACTGTCCGCCTGTCGGAGCTTCGATCCTAGACCAGCTGCCAACCAAGGCTAAGGGCCTGGTCTGCCCTGCCATGACATATTGTGCTTAGGTTGCATTTCCTCACACCAGGGAAAGGCTTGTACCCTCCCAATTGTGCTCTTCCACCCGAAGCTGTTGGCATAATGTGGGGTGTCGGGTTTGGTAAACGCCGCCCAACGTTCTTCGCTAACAGAGATCAGGTAGTACCGTCTACTGTTATACGGTAGCTCATTCATATCTGACTAAGACCTGACACATCATATTATTATTATTATTATTATTATTATTATTATTATTATTATTATTATTATTATTATATGGCCAAGTCAAGAACATTTAAACCTTCCTGGAAAAGGTTTCAACAGGCAAATGGCTATTTAGTGCATTACCATGGCACCCCGAATTTTTGTCTTCTTGCTATATTGCCTTTTGTTTATTTGCATTGTATTTATTTGTTTCAACAAGTCTTTTACGGGTGTCTGGTGTCAATTTGTGGGAGTATTTTCCATTCTGTATCATTGGTGTTTGTTTTCAGTCTATTGGCTCCGTTTATGTCGGTTTTGTATTTATTGTAAATGTCCTCTGTCCTCGTTCTTCTGTATTGTTGTAGCGTCTTCTTTCCATGTTCCAGTGCTTCTGTGCAGCTCTATTTCCACCAGCCCACTGGTTGTTTGTTCCACTGATTTGCGTTTGCTCGCGTCCGCTGTGTGTTCGTGGTAATGTGTGCTGTCATATTGCTATTGAGGATGTGTGTTATCTCCGTATGACGTAAGTTGTTGGCAGTTCTTTCGGTGCATTATTCTATGTCTTCGTCTTCTGTCAGTCCCATACCCACCCTATCCGGCTCTTCCCTGTCGAAAGGGGAGAATTAACAGAAGAAAGTAACTTAGAAGGTCCACCTACACTGATGTGGTCATCTATCCAACATATGATAAAAGGAAAAACAGTTGGGTCAGATGAATCAAAATAGAAGAATTAGAAATACTGAAATAATTTAAAGCGTACATTTTAACCAAACTGTTGAATGATACTTCAATCAATCAATCATGTGCCATGCCGGAAAGCGTGGGCGGTCATGACTCGCCATTTCACTCGATCACCAGTGTCGTGGATCAGCTCAGTGTTCCTGTCTCGTCCATGCCATGTGGCCAAGCCATCCAGGTATTTTCCTCTGGGTCTTCCCTTTGGTCTGTTTCCCTTCGATCTTGCCAGTTGTCACTAAGTTCTCCAATCCATTTCTTCCCATAGCATATCCAAAAAATGTTGACTGTCTACGTCTAATTTCTCTAATCAATTTACGAGTTTCATTTGTCTCCTGTAGTACATGGTCATTGGTTTTTCTGTCTGTCCATGGTATTCTTTGCATTTTCCTCAAAAACCACATTTCTGCAGCCATCAGATGTTTTTCAGCTTGACTGCTCATTGTCCAAGTTTCACATCCATACATAAGAACAGGCTCTTTGTATCCCCTCAACACTCTTTTTCTCGTTTCAATTGACATCTTTTTATTGGTCAGAATGTTTTTCATCTTGCTAAAGGCTACCGTCGCCATGGCGATTCTTTTTCTAATCTCTTCAAGGCATCTCCCACCAGATGTTATGACTGTTCCAAGATAATTGTACCGATTTACTTGTTGAAGAATATTTCCATTTACTTGTATATTACATTGTGGCACTTCTTCCTTCCTAGTGACGACCATAACCTGAGTCTTTTTACAATTTAATTCTAAAGAAAAAGATAAAAGAATGATACTTACAGCAGTGGATATTTAAAAAGTGATATGCTGAAATCTGTATTTATAGCTATACCCAAAAGACCAGGAACAATTGAATGGAACGATTTTCGCACAATTAACCAGATAAACCATGTCACTATCTCCTACTTAGAATTATAATGAGAAGAACAAAAAATATGGAAATTGGTGAAAGAGAGTATGGATTTGTCGGAGGAATGGATACAAACAATGCATTGTATACATTACGGACACTAATAGGAAGATCAATAGAGACATAGAAAGACTTATTTGTGCTTCATATATTATAATAATGCATCATGAACCATTTACATTGTCGGAAAATATTAACATTGATGGGAAAGATCGCATCATAACAAAAACTATTTACTGGAATCATGTAGCAACAATTAAAATGGGGAATACAGAGAGCAATTATGAAAACATAAAGCTGGGAGTAAAAAAGTGATTTGTCTTGTCACCGGATCTCTTCTCTCTCTATAGCTAATTAATAATGAGACAGATCAAAGAGAAACTTTAATACTAATCGGATTAAACAATGTAAACAATAATCGCTATGCAGATGAGAAATTATTGGCGGCGGATAATGCAAAAGATCTACGGCAATTGTTGACATTGCTGTAACAGAGAGTGCAAAGAAAGGACTCTCCTTTAATATCAATGTTGCAGCAGGAAATTAATAGTGTAGTTAATTGGAGACATGCAAACCACATGCAAATTAACATTTATAAAACATAGTCTATGTTGATAGGAACCAGGCAAAGACTTCACACGCTGTAATAATAGAACATTGTTCTATACAGCTGCACATTGGTAGCATGCCTATAGAAAGTGTAACCGACCACAAGGCACTGGGTCTTATCATAGATCACAATCTAACCTTTATCTCACATGTTCATGATCTCGTTAAACAAATAGCCAAAAAAAAAGTATACCAACTTGCCAAAATTAGAAAATTCCTTGACGAAAACTCAAGAAAGATATTCTATATTTCACATATACAAACACATATTGATTATTGCTCCACAATCTGGGGTGGATGCTCCAAATCAATAACAAAACGTCTATATTCACTCCAGAAAAGGGCAGTGCGTTAAACTAATGATGAAAAGCTTACCGACAATTCTAACCCACATAAACGTCTTCGGTTACTGCCATTCCACAAACGCCTACATTTTAATAAGGCCAAACTAATTCACAAAATCATATTTCAAAATGCTCCAAGCTACCTTTGACCATTGTTTAAATATAACGCAAGACATAGCGAAGACTAAATATACTTCATGTCCCTAAACTTAGGATAGACTTACATAATACAAGCTTACCATACTTTGCTGCTCAGTTGTAGAACAATCTTATACAAGATATCAAAGACACCACCAATCATTATACGTACATTCGCAACCTGTTTGAACACTACCTCAGTACAGACTCCATTCCCCATAAACAAAAACAAAAAAAAGGCAATAATAATGGTAACTTATCTCAAACGATAACTAGCCAAAAAACATTCCCATATGTATGGCACGTTACATCCTCCTTGGGTATTTATAATGCCCATGTTAATCATTGCCTCAGTGAGTCATTTGTTATTGATTATTTTTCATGCGTTTTAATGCTATTGTTCTTTTGCTGTCAAAATTTGCTTCATAAGTGATGTTGAATGAAAGAATGTATGAGAGGAAATAGAGAAGAAGAGCAGAATGTCAGACGGGCCTGCGTGTCCAATTCTTAACCCTTTGAAAATAAAGATTTTCGTTCGTTCATTCGTTCGTTCAAGACATTAGTAACAATTTTGGTTTCAAAGAAAATGATGACATCAACATGTGAAATTGAAATATAAGGGAATATTCTTAATCAAGTGGACAATTTTAATTACTTAGGGGCACTTAAAGCATTAGATGGAAGATGCACAACAGAGTTTAAGAGCAGAATAGAGCAAGCACAAGCTGCTTTCAGAAAATGAAGTGTACCTTATGTTATAAGTCACCATCATTCAATGCAGGAAAGAGAGGTCTGAAACGAACCTCGTTTGTTGTATGGCAGTCATTCTTGGAATATATATTAACAAATTATGAACAATTTGGAAGCAGCAACGATGTGTTTCCTGAGACGAATGTTGCGATTGCATTGGTCTGCCAGAGTAATTACCAAGGATTGTCCAAAAGAGGCAAAAGAAACTAGAACATTGCATACAATAAGACTCCTGTCTTTTCCACTTTTCACATTTGGCAGTGGGGAGCGTTTTATGTGATATTCACTGGCACAGGAACGGAGCATAATGGGGACGACCCGTTGCTGTGAAGTTGGAACCGTGACTAACTAACTAACTAACTATACAATAATAACAAAGATTCATTGGTCATGTAATGAGAAGAGAGGCATTGGAGAACATCGTGACACCATGCAATATGAAGGGAAAGAGTCAGAGGCAGACTAATGACATAATACTGGGTGGATTGAGAGGTGGCATTGAGGAATATCATCAGCAGAGTTGACTTCAGGTCCCCAGCATGGCGGTTAGGCATTGAACCGCTACGGCCTCCGGAGTATTTATCTTTGTGGTTGCGGTTTGCATTTCGCATTTTCCTCATGTGATGTTGATCCATCGACTAAAGGAAACAACACTAATAATGTTGGTGTATATAACTTAAAAGAGGGGAAGAGGAATGTCACATAGACGATGGATTCAGGATGTGGCGGATGATATCCAGATGGGTGTATCGTAGGCGGGACATATTGCTCATGATAGAGAGGTGTTCCGGAAGGTTGATATGGGAGTGAAGTTCTGCAAAGGACATGCTACTAAATGAATTAATGAATAAATGTAGTAGTCTCCGCCCGTATTGTACAACCTGTCCATTTAATGACACCCCGCCCATGTAGTTGTCCCCGCCCATGTAGTAGCCCCCGCCCATGTAGTAACCCCCGCCTATATTGTATTCCCAGCACCTGAAGTAAACCTCGCCTGCGTTGTACTTCCCGCCTCCGCAATAGACCACTAAAAAAAACCGCTCGTATTACAAACAGTAAGGTGACTTAAATTCTCGGTGGCGGCTACAGACCTGTCCCTTTAGTGACCAAATCCCATGTAGCAGTCTCCGCCCATGTAGTAGTCCCCGCCCATGAAGTAGCCCCCGCCCATGTAGTAGTCCCCGCCTATGTTGTATCCCCTATACCTGAATTAATCCTTGTCTGCGTTGTACTGTGTGAGTGGCACCTTGCAGACTGTGTGAGTGGCACCTTGCAGTCTTGACATACTAAAGTATGTGAGTTGGAATGTGGCCAATATTCCATCACAATGCCTGGGCAGAGCTTCAGAGAAACATGTGATGCCCAAACGACATGATCTCTCTCTCTCTCTCTCTCTCTCGGCCTAGTCTTGTGTATTCCAGAGGAATGAGTAACCTGGCACAAGGTAGGCTGCAGACGCTGGCGGCAGAGCGTCGAATTCTCCGAGACCTCGCCACCACGAGCAGGTGGCGAGTGATGGCCAGATCCTGACACCCACGGGACCCGGCTTAGAGGCGTTCAGCCAAGTCCCGTAGTTGAGGGCCTCGTACGAGACCGGACCATAGGGGCGCGCACTACTATCAATCACAAGTGTCCGGACCTGTGTAAAGCGTGCACTATCGTCAGACTCTCCACCTGACTTTTAGCGGCCCCCGCGACCCGCGGGAATAGGCCCGTCAGAGCTACCGCAGGAGACATTGCTTGTCTATTGCGAGCAATGTCTCCCATCCTTCCATTGTGCGGCTCTCGCGACCAGCGAGAACAGGCCCGCCGGAGATTGTGCTCGTCTGCTGCGAACAAATCTCTACCGAGACTGAATAAGTGAACACACGCCGACTCCATAATAGTCCACTAAAAAACCGATCGCATTACAAACAGTGAGCTGATATTGAAATCTCGGTGGCGGATACAGAAAGATTGGGGAACGGTCAAATATGGTTGTCTATAAAATATGTGCAGCCGACACGACAGCTAACAATCCAGGCATTGTTGACAGTTGTTAGATGGTTAAGAGCATTCTGAATCTCCATCCTAAGATTTAATGATCCTCATTGTAGTTCAGCACATCATACTGGCCTTCTCTTGTATCATTATACAGGTGATTCACATTATCTGAACATATATTTAACATCTGAAAGTTCTCTGTTATTATTTTGACATTTTTGGCTTTTAGGTTTAGGCATTCCCGCTAATGTGTGTGGTCTTTTCCTAGTGATGACATCAATTCATATATATATATATATTAATTTGGTTTCCCGTGTGTTGTGTTGGTGTCTAATTTCCCTGCAATAACTCTCAAACCATCCTCCTTTTGCCAGTTTGCCCAATTTCCTACCGTTTATGTGAATCTCTTCACAGTTTTCATGGTTATATTTGTATTTTATATTTCTTATTTCCATTAGCTTTAACACGCCTTCCGTCATCTATTTCTTACGTCCAATTATCTTGATTTTTGGGATAGGTGTTTCTTCAACTTGGTTGACTGAGTTCTTCAATATTGTCCTTTGGCGTGTCTGTCATCCTCTGCCTGTATTAATTTGCGATGTTTAAGCTGGGGGTGTTGAACCTGATGAATTAAGGCAGCCTGTCTAGTGGATTCGCCGCGAACTGTGCAGCTTAGGATTTTCTTTTTGCCTCTGACAGAATAAAATCCCCACCTTACCTAGGATTTTTCCCGAAGGAAAGTCCGGCGTTATTAGCCAATCGACCAGCCGCTTCTAGAATGCACATAGACCTAAATTTCAGCTTCTTTGCTTCTTAGTGTACATTTGAAATTTTTTTTTCTTTACAACGACTAATCTATGGTCGCTATAGTAGTCTGCATTTGGTACAGTTTTAGAGACTTTTAAGGTATTAAAAAATGTCGGTGTTTGTAAGAATGTAATCAATCAATGTAAACAAATCAATCAATCAATCATGTGCCATGCTGGAAAGCGTGGGCGGTCATGACTCGCTATTTCACTCGATCACCAGCGTCGTGGATCAGCTCAGTGTTCCTGTCTCGTCCATGCCATGTGGCCAAGTCATCCAGGTATTTTCGTCTCGGTCTTCCTCTTGGTCTGTTCCCTTCGATCTTGCCAGTTGTCACTAAGTTCTCCAATCCATTTCTTCTCATAACATGTCCAAAACGTTTTGACTGTCTACGTCTAATTTCTCTAATCTATTTACGATTTTCATTTGTCTCATGTAGTACTTGGTCATTGGTTTTTCTGTCTGTCCATGGTATTCTTTGCATTTTCCTCAAAAACCACATTTCTGCAGCCATCAGATGTTTTTCAGCTTGACTGCACATTGTCCAAGTTTCACATCCATACAACAGAACAGGCTCTATGAATCCCCCTCAACACTCTGTTTTTCGTTTAAATTGACATCTTTTTATTGGTCAGAATGTTTTTCATCTTGCTAAAGGCTACTTTCACCATCGCGATTCTTGTTCTAATCTCTACAAGGCATCTCCCATCAGATATTATGACTGTTCCGAGATAATTGTACCTATTCACTTGTTGAAGAATATTCCCATTTACTTGTATATTACATTGTGATACTGCATTCTTCCTAATGACGACCATAACCTGTGTCTTCTTACAATTTAATTCCAACCCCAGCTGCTCACTGTGTACAACAACTGCGTCTACTAATTGTTGTAGATATTGTGCATTGTCTGCAATCAATACTGTATCATCTGCATATCTAATGTTATTTATGTTTCATCCTCCAATGCTGATTCCATTTATATCTTCTACATGTCTGAAAATATTTTCACTGTATAGGGAAAAAAGGTCTGGAGACATTACAATCCCTGCCTAACACCTCTCTTAATAGGTTGATATTGTCCCACTTCATTATCAATCCTTATGGCAGCTTGTTGTTTCCAATATATGTTTTTATAAGCCTAATGTCTTTCCCATCAATTTGTAGATCTGCAGGCATATCTACCATGTTGTCATGTCTAACATTTTCAATAACCTTTGTGTAGTCAATAAAGCAAAGGTGTATATCCTTGTTTACTTCTATAGCACGTTCAATAACTGATCGTAGCATATACACATAATTTCCTGTACCCTTTCCTTCCACAAACCCACATTGTTCTTCACCTATTTCAGGTTGTATTTTCTTCCTCACTCTTTGCATGATAATTCGTAGCAAAATCTGTGTGATGTAAACAAATAGGCCACACTAAATGTTATATGATGAAGAATGTCGTATGTAAAAAAATCCTGATCATTTGAATTAGATATTTTGTATTTCATTGAGCCAATGCCAACATATAGCTCTGATTCACGAACAACTACTTCACAAACTAAAAAGCTTGTTGAAGCAGATACAGAAGCTTTATGTAAATAACTTTAATAGCCAAGATAAAAGTTATAATGAATGTTAAAGATGCTAAGACACAAGAACGACTTAGTAAACATATTCAAAAGAGGAGGTCAAAATATTGGCTTCATTATAAGAAGAGAAAAACTGGAACATAATGTAACAACAGGAAACCGTGTGGGGAATGATGCAGAGGTAAGCAACGTGAGAAGATTAGTAACAGTCATTTATGATGGCGTCAACAATACAAACATATAAACTGATATACCATGTTCGGAATTTGTAGTTTTGAAGAAACAAGGTCGACATGGCAAGTCATCATATGATGTTGATCGTGACGATGTTTTCGATGTTGTAGTATAAAAATAAACACTGACTTACTATCTTCCTGTAACACGTGACCCACAGAGCCGTCTGGTTGTTTTGTACAAACATGGCGTTCGCATCGATTCTTATAGAACACGGAGCCCAAGGGCTGGCATCTGTCCCCAACCTGGCAATCTAGATGTCAGATATACATCTGGGTCAGCTCAGTTTGTAAGTTAGTCAAGATCATCATCATCAAGTATCAAATACACAAGTGCATACACAAGTCATCTATTTATATACGTGTGTGCGTGCGTGCGTGTGTGTGCGTGCGCGTGTGTGTGTGTGTGCTTGCGTGTACTTTAATATCAGCAGACGGAAGAAGTATTTTTTTTTTAGCATATCCTTTACAGGACTTAGCTGTCAACACCAGCATCTTTCAGCTGTATGTTGATCTCTTGGCAAGATTACGCTCAGTAGTTTGCCATTGCTTTCTGAGCGGCCGGCTCAGTATCCCGCAAGTCACGAGCGGGAGTCGAACCGCATCAGCTCTCGCTCCGCTACGAGACTCTGCGTGATAAACGGGATTACAGAGAGAAAGTGTTGTAACCCCACAGCCAGAGAGACCGGCGAAGAAGTATTACGGAGGTTAAATGTAGTATAGCCCAACCAATAGCGCCAGTTCACAAGATGGAGAACATTCTATGGAATATATCTAAATCAACAGAGGAGTGGGAAAGCGTTCTTAAATGTATTGATCCAGTCCAGATGTACGGGAGGAATCTTGGACTTATAAGACAAGTGGGGAATTATGCAACAGCTACCGAGACATGGTTTAATTAAATAATGATGAGAACGCTGTGGGTTGATCAAAGAAATAGAGAAGATATCTTTGAAGACGTTATCTTACAAGGACAGCCGGTTACTGGCGTCAGAAGGAGACAGCCCACATTATGTTGAAACGTCGCGAGAAGGGGAAACCTGTAGTACCCTATCCAATGTGAATCCAAGTTCATGTCAAGTGGGTCTGCAGGCGAAGAACTGTGCTGTGTATATACTTAGTGGGCCAGAAACTGTATACACAGTAATCGCTCACCAGTTTAAATGTGATCGCAGTTTTGATCTGCGAACAATTACCGTAGCAATGTGTTGTATAATGTTATCAAAATAGCAATCTGTACAAACATGTTGATACTACCTTTATTTGCACAAGAAGATATGAATACAAGATACTAGTATACAGTTTCTAGATGTGCTCAAAGTGATTCCCATTATCCCTGCCATGAGTCGGATTACTTAACAGCAACATAGATAGTTGAGACATTAAGAGTGATAAATAATCACGGAGGGCGACACCAGTAACGGGCTAAAGATAGTAGCCAATCGGGCGGCAGGACGGAGGGCACGTGATGTGGTTCGAACACAGTTGGCGGACAGGGGAGAAGGGAGTTGGTCCGGGAAACACCGCCAGGTTCACATCGTGGGAATTGACAAGACCAGCTGTATCATATGAAGATGTAGACAGTGTTTCAAAGGTGAAAAGGAAAGCCTACGAGTCAAGCGGTATGGACAGCGTTAGAGTGTTGTAGAATCTGGGTTACAGCAAGGGCGAAGGCCAGTATACATCAGGCTTGTAAACACACGGCAGTGCAGAAAACTGGGTGAGCCGTGTCGCTCGCTGGATTGAGGGCCCGGTAATGACGCATTACGAAAATGTAAGTTGGTGAACTGGTCTAATTAATTATTAGTTAATGGTGCTATGAATAAAGTCATTTATTCGTTCGGTCGGCTTTTGGAACTGCTATTCTTTGTTTTATTGGACGTGTTCGTTCTTAAGTTGTCAGGGTGCACACAACATAACCCCTAGTAACACTCTGGCAATCCCCCATACACTTATGTGACGAACTGCTGCTCGCACTACATTATCTAACGTTGCAAGTGTGATAGCTGCACATGCGGTTACAATTATTATGATGAAGAAGCGCAATTGTGGCCGGTTTTCTGCGACACACAACATTCTTTAGGCTAACCCCATAGGTAAAAGTCGAGGGGTGTTACATCGGAGAACGTGCTGGAAACTCAACTGCACCCGTTGGTCCTATCCTGTGTCCTGGCAAACGGTCATCCAGGTAGTCACGCACATCTCTATGATACGGTTTAGGTGTCCCGTCTTGTTGTAAGAAATATCCTTCATTATTATAATGTGCATTTCCCTGGCCTAGGAATTAAACGTAGGGTAAAGCAGGGCGCGAGAATTGGTAGCGGTTCTCGTCGCGTTGGTGACTTACGGGATAAGTGAGCCGTCCGCACAGAAAGCCATGTCAAACTACTGAGTGTAATCTTGTCATGAAATTAAAAACAGCGGTAAAATGCTGGTGTTGACAGCGATGTTCTGTAAAGGATATGCGAAAAAAATGATGTGTCTAATTGATCAAGGTACGATTGACCGTAACAGATCATTCAAAGAAGAATGGGCTAATTAAACCCCTTGGTGACAATCCACATCAAACATTTATACCCGGTACATTTCACGACTTTGATGAACGCGCTGATAATTGGGTGCCCAATAAACACAATTATGACGATTCCTTTTCCATTAAGCTTAAAATGTGCTTCACCAGACCACACATTTCCCCCTCCACCCACAAACTCCTCATCTTCATGCACCATGTTTTGAAATCACTCACAATACTGGAGTCTGCGATCAGGATCATCCTCGGTCATTGCATGCATTAATCATAGGCTGTAAAATCTCCACCTATCTGCGTTAAAAATGCACCGTATACTTGTTCTACTAACTTCTGTCTCACGAGCGCAATGTGTGGTAGACTTCTGCGGTGACCGTGTAAAAAGTTCCAAGACCATAGTTGAAGAAACACGATTTGTCGATGTTCGAAGCCTCTCGGAATGTCCCTTATTCACATTAAACACGGTACCATGGTTTTAAAATGTATGTACAATCCTGGAAATGGTAAGGCGTGTTGGGGGTTCTGTTGCGAACTTATGTTTCCATTCATACTGAACATGAACAATGTTCTCAAATTTGAAATGTCATTTCAAAATGGTTTTCCGTTCCTCAAAAGACAACCGTTTGTGCACCATTGTGTTACGTTTTCCCTGTGATATTTGTAACATGCTGTTTACGTTATCATTTTAAACATGTTATGCGACACATTGCTACCGTAATGCGTTCTACAAATGGTATAACTTGATAAGTTTTGATCACGATATTAATATAATGTACTCAACTGAAATGCAATTACATTTAAACTGGTCGACGATTACGATGTATGTGTAACGTTTATGCAAATTTGGGGGTGAACGGACGAGTGAAGAATGTTTTATGCCAGCAAGGTTAACTGTGCCAGAGAAGAATATGCAGATGTGAAGTCAAGAGGGGGTTAATCGCAGTCTTCAACAAACTTGGATAGTCCCAGACTAAGAGATGGTTGAGGCACGGATACCTCAATATAAATGGTCATGCTAATGGGGGAAGCCCGACATTACTGGTTAGGTTATCACGTACTTGTCTAGATTTAAATCACCGGTGACGCTGTGATGTCGGTTCCTAGATCAATCAATCAATCAATCAATCAATCAAATCACCGGTGAGAAGGTAAATCGTACGAGTCAACTAAGAAACAAAGGAAAAGTCTTAAGGTAATTTTCATGGGAACTGATACTTGGGGTTAAAAAGCGAATATATGATGTTTCTTGGGAGGTCCACGGATAATGAATAAAAACACAAGGCTGGGCAGAGGACGGGGATTCGGAGTTTGGTGATGGCAGAGTTAAGGAGATCTCTTCCTGGGGTTTTGAGCCAGGGAGGTTGAGACTGAGCGAGAACAGTCAGTCGGAGTCCTGGGCAGACAGTGGAGGACTGAGGTCTGGCCAAGTAGAGTGGAGAACAGTGTAGTGCGTGAGGCAAATGAACGGCAATAGCGTGGTCGCAGGATCTTATTGTGTTAAAATATTCTCTGAGTGTGCTGGAACTGTTCATATGCAATATTGATATAGTTTACTGTTGAAATAGTTCCTAATGAGTAGTGTTGTATCATCAAGTGTGTTCTAATTAAAAATCGTGTGTGTGCAGCCTGCTATTAGATATTGATCAATCGTTGAATACAACATTCACACAGTCATCCTCTATACACAACCATAGCCACTTCTTTATGTTATAACTTTGTGACAGTATAATTTTTTTCTGGCGCACTCAGTAGTATTTAATTTTTCAAATTCGTTATTCACTCACAAATTTCAAGACACACAATATGCAAAGAACAAGTCGTCTTAAGCAATATAATAATTTGCAAAATGAAACAAAGCAGCACTATTATTAATAATACAATTAAGATGTATCTCGGCAATTTCCAGAAATACTAAAGAAGGCACAGAAAGAATATGTTCTCAAATAGTGTATCGTCATAGTGCACAGGATACAATGATGAGATTCAGACAATCGCGTGGATCACATGGCACTAAGAAAATATATAATTAAAACATGGGTATTCAACCTTATTTAACTTTCGCTAATTCATGATACATGTCACCTGGCCGTCTTGACTGACATAGTTATTGTGATTCCAAAATTACAACGGGAGAATTAATAACATCTCCATAGCACAAAGCCTGGGCTTCTTTATAGAGACAATGTGTTGCCCGTGCAACATGATCCCTCTCTCAGCCTATCTAGTTTACTCCAAATAAAAATTAACGTCAATATATCTTAAACAAGACAAGCTGCCGAAGATGTCGGATCAGCAAAGTAATGCTCAGACTGTCTACCTGTAGGAGATATGAACCTCTACTTTTTACCGACAAAACCCTAGGACCTGGTCTGCCATGGTATGACATTTAGTCTTAGATGCATTTCCTCGTACCAGTATCAGGCTTGTATCCTCCAAATTACTATACTCCATTCCAAGCCCTTGGCACAATGTGGATATTATGAACATGGAGGAGTCCTGATCACAAGATCTGATATCAGATGCATTACATGCTCA